>SJYQ01002685.1:59415-169623 GCA_006410935.1 Redunca redunca
AATGGACCTAACAGAAGCAGAAGATATTAAGAAGAGGTGGCAAGAATACACAGAACTTTGCAAAAAAGATCTTTACAAACAAGATAATCAAATGGTATGATCATTCAACTGAGCCAGACATCCTGGAATGTGAAGTCAAGTGGGCCCTAGAAAGCATCACTATGGACAAAGCTAGTGGAGGTGATGGAATTCCAGTTGAGCTATTTCAAATCCTGAAAGATGATGCTGTGAAAGTGCTACACTCAATATGCCAGCAAATTTGGAAAACTCAGCAGTGGCTACAGGACAGGAAAATGTCAGTTTTCATTCCAATCCCAAAGACAGGCAATGCCAAAGAAAGCTCAAACTACCACACAATTGCACTCATCTCACACACTAGTAAAATAATAATCAAACTTCTCCAAGCCAGGCTTCAGCAATACGTTAACCATGAACTTCCCGATGTTCAAGCTGGTTATAGAAAAGGCAGAGGAATCAGAGATCAAATTAAATCATTATATATGCTTATATATATTTATATATAAGTAACATTAACATAATATATATGATTATGTAGTGCATATAATATCATATGTGGTATACTATATAATTATATGCACATAATTATAAGCAACAATTGTGTGTAATATTAATGTACATTGTCACATACAATATTATGTAACATATATTGTATGTAATGATTATATATAATTTTAATTAAATGTAATGACCAGGTGCCTGATGAACTATTGACATAGGTATGTGATTTTGTACAGGAGACAGGGATTAAGACCATCCCAATGGAAAAGAAATGCAAAAAAGCAAAATGGCTGTCTGAGGAGTCCTTACAAATAGCTGTGAAAAGGAGAGAAGTGAAAAGCAAAGGAGAAAAGGAAAGATATAAGCGTCTGAATGCAGAGTTCCAAAGAATAGTAAGGAGAGATAAGAAAGCCTTACTCCACAGATATTTAAAAGTCGTAGAGGAAAAAAACAATTGGAAAGACTGGAGATCTCTTCAAGAAAATTAGAGATACGAAGGGAACATTTCTTGCAAAGATGGGCTCGATAAAGGACAGAAATGGTATGGACCTAACAGAAGCAGAAAATATTAAGAAGAGATGGCAAGAATACACAGAAGAAATGTACAAAGATCTTCATGACCCAGATAATCATGATGGTGTGATCACTCACCTAGAGCCAGATATCCTGGAATGTGAAATCAAGTGCACCTTAGGAAGCATCAATATGAACAAAACTAGTGGAGGTGATGGGATTCCAGTTGAGCTATTTCAAATCCTGAAAGATGATGCTGTGAAAGTGCTGTACTCAATATGCCAACAAATTTGGAAAACAGCATTGGCCACAAGACTGGAAAAGGTCAGTTTTCATTCCAATCTCAAAGAATGGCAATGTGAAAGAATGCTCACACTACCGCACAATTGCACTCATCTCACATGGTATTAAAGTAATGCTCAAAATTCTCCAAGCCCGGCTTCAGCAATAAGTGAACCATCAAATTTCACATGTTCAAGCTGGTTTTAGAGAAGGCAGTGGAACCAGAGATCAAATTGGCAACATCCACTGGGTGTTTGAAAAAGCAATAGCATTCCAGAAAAAAACAACTATTTCTGCTTTATTGACTATGCCAAAGCCTTTGACTGTGTGAATCACAATAAACTGTGGAAAATTCTGAAAGAGATGGGAATACCAGACTACCTGACCGGCCTCTTAAGAAATCTATATGCAGGTCAGGAAGCAACAGTTAGAACTGGACATGGAACAACACACTGGTTCCAAATAGGAAAAGGAGTACATCAAGGCTATATACTGTCATGCTGCTTATTTAACTTATATGCAGATTTTATCATGAGAAACGCTGGGCTGGAAGATCCACAAGCTGGAATCAAGATTGCTGGGAGAAATATTAATAACCTCTGATATGCAGATGACACCACTCTTATGAAAGAAAGTGAAGAGGAACTAAAAAACCTCTTGATGAAAGTGACAGCGGAGAGTGAAAAATTTGACTTAAAATTCAACATTCAGAAAACAAAGATCATAGCATCTGGTCCCATCACTTCATGGGAAATAGATGGGGAAACAATGTTGGACTTTTTTTTTTTTGGGGGGGGGGCGTCTCCAAAATCACTGCGCTTGTGATTGCAGCCATGATATTAAAAGACTCTTACTTCTTGTAAGGAATGTTATGACCAACCTACATAGTATATTAAAAAGCAGAGACATTACTTTGCTAACAAAGTTCTGTCTAGTCCAGTCTATGGTTTATCCAGTGGTAATGTATGGATGTGAGAGCTCTTGAGAGTCCCTTGGACCTTAAGGAGATCCAGCAGTCCATGCTAGAGATCAGTCCTGGGTGTTTATTGTAGGGACTGATGCTAAAGCTCAAACTCCAATACTTTGGCCACCTCATGTGAAGAGCTGACTCATTGGAAAAGACCCTGATGCTGGGAGGGATTGGGGGCAGGAGGAGAAGGGGATGACAGAGAATGAGATGGCTGGATGGCATCACCGACTCAATGGACGTGAGTCTGAATGAATTCCGGGCATTGATGATGGACAGGGAAGCCTTGTGTGCTGTGATTCATTGGGTCACAAAGAGTCAGACACGACTGAGCGACTGAACTGAACTGAATGTATATTATAAAGAACTCATGCCCCATTTAAGGGGCATGCTTGTTAAGTCTCTTCAATCATGCCCCACTCTTTGTGGCCCTGTGGACTATAGCCCACCAGCTCCTCTACACATGAGAATTTCCAGGCAGTTATACTGGATTGGGTTGCCAGGCCCTACTCCAGGGGATCTTCCTGACCCACGATTCGAACCTGGGTCTTTTACATCTTCTGCATTGGCAGGGTTCTTTACCACTTGTGCCACCTGAGAAGCATTTATATAATATATCATACATAAATTATGCTGTACTTAGTCACTCAGTCGTGTCTGACTCTGCAACCCCATGAACTGTAGCCCCCCAGGTTCCTCTGTCCATGGAGAGTCTCCAGGCAAGAATCCTGGAGTGGGTTGCCATCCCTTCCTCCAGAGGATCTTCCCAATCCAGGTATAGAATCCATGTCTCTCATATTACAAGCAGATTCTTATAAGGTCTCAGCCACTAGGGGAGTCCAACATATAATTGCAGTTATGTGAAATTATACACACACACACACACACACATGTATATATATATACACATCTATGTATGTTATGTATTATATAATGAATGTACAATGAATATATTATATATCATATAATGTATATTGTACTGTGCTATGCATAGTCTCTCAGTCAGGTCTAGCTCTTTGTGCCCTCATGGACTATAGCCTGACAGTCACCTCTGGCAAGGGATCTTCCCAACCAAGGGACTGAACCCAGTTTTCCCACATTGCAGGCAGAATCTATACTTTCTGGGCCACCAGGAAAGCCCACGAATACCAGAGTGTGTAGCCTATCCCTTCTCCAGGGGATCTTTCTAACCCAGGAATTGAACCGGGGTCTCCTGCATTGCAGGATATATATCATATTTTATAAGTTTTAGAACCAATCGTGTATTCTTTCAGTGTTTAAAATACATCAAGTGATTTTGCTTGTCTTCAAGACCTCTGAGACTTGGATATAAGTTTAAATGGTCTAAAAGAAATGTCTCTAACTACCAAATCCAAAGTCTCATGTGTTCATTCTTTCCTAGTGTTATTAGGATTTGTAATTGCATTTTTGTTTTGTCTGTTTATTTTATGTCCATTTATATTATTGGTTTATGCAAATGTATTATCTTTCATTAAAATGCTACTGTCCACTAAGCTTCCGGCATGCTGCAAAACACCCAGTGAAGGTTTGTGAGTAAATAAATAAACTAATGACTTTATTATTCAATTAATGTTATAATAAAGAAATGCACGTATATCTAGCCATTAAAAAAATTTAGGCTTGGAATGTTGTATATTTTGGATAACTACTAAATATTGTTGTCCTGATTGCCACACACTTGCTTATGTTTGAGAATTCTATTGGACCTTTGGTTTATGTTTTTCAATAAGTGGATCTCTCCTCTAGCATAGACTTATAGTCACTGAAAGTTATTGTTATTAATTTCCTTTAAAATATGGGATGATCCAAAGTATCTTCTTTTAGAAAATATTTTAAAGTGAGATTTTTTTTAAAATAAGATTTTTTCCCTATGAAATAAAACGATGCTTACTCCTTGGAAGAAAGGTTATGACCAACCTAGATAGCATATTCAAAACCAGAGACATTACCTTGCCGACTAAGGTCCAGACGTCTAGTCAAGGCTATGGTTTTTCCATTGGTCATGTATGGATGTGAGAGTTGGACTGTGAAGAAGCCTGAGCGCTGAAGGATTGATGCTTTTGAACTGTTGTGTTGGAGAAGATTCTTGAGAGTCCCTTGGACTGCAAGGAGATGCAAACTGTCCATTCTGAAGGAGACCAGCCCTGGGATTTATTTGGAAGGAATGATGGTAAAGCTGAAACTCCAGTACTTTGGCCACTTCATGCAAGGAGTTGACTCATTGGAAAAGACTTTGATACTGGGAGGGATTGGGGGCAGGAGGAGAAGGGGACGACAGAGGATGAGATGGATGGATGGCATCACGGACACGATGGACCTGAGTCTGAGTGAACTCCGGGAGTTGGTGATGGACAGGGAGGCCTGGCGTGCTGCGATTCATGGGGTCGCAAAGAGTTGGACATGACTGAGCGACTGAACTGAACCCTTCTTAACTGAATGAAGTTGAAATTGTTCTGAGAATCTATATTTTTGCTCATTTGTTATGAGAATTCCACATTCTCTATTAATTTTGATCTGTCTCCACATGGTTTCCTCTTTCTTTTTTTAATGTATCCTTACTGGGTAGATTATTTCTTCTCTGTTAACATTCAGCTTGAACTATTGTATTTTCAGAAAACATATATTGGTCTAGGTTCAATACCAGTACAAGATGTGGGCTTCCCTAGTAAGTCGGATGGTAAAGAATCTGCCTGCAGTGCAGGAGGCCTGGGTTCAAACCCTGGGTAAGGAAGATCACCTGGAGAAGGAAATGGCAACCCACTCGAGTATTCTTGTCTGGAGATTTCTATGGACAGAGGAGCCTAGTCCTGACTTTTTTCTCTGAGTATATTTTTATATATAATTTATGTAAAAATTAGTTGCAGGATTACAGAATTTGTGTAAAAGATAAAGAGTTCCATATAAACTCTTAAAAATGCTCTGTATTCCACCTGTTGGTCCTCTCCTCTCTCATGGCCCTGGAAACACTAACCTTGTTACTATGTTTATAGTTTGACCTTTTCCAGAATATCATGCATTATATCATATTATGTAGTATTTTAAAACTGTCTTCTTTCACTTATTCATATGCACTTATGGTTCTTGTATATCTTTGTGGACTTCCCAGGTGGCTCAGTGGTAAAGAATCTGATTGCCAGTGCAGTGGATACCGGATATGTGGTTTCTATGCCTGGGTCATGAAAATCCCCTGGAGAAGGAAACAGGCAACCCACTCCTATATTCTTACCTGGGAAATCTCACTGACAGAGTAGCCTGATGGCTACACTCCATGTGGTTGCAAAGAATAGGACAGGGCTTAGCAACCAGGCAACACCAGTATCTTTATAGCTCATTTATTTTTATTGATGGGTAATACTCTTTTTTTTCTTTCTTTTTATCCATCAACTTATTGAAGGACAACTTGGTTGACTCCAACAATGACAATTATGATTCAGTTCAATTCAGTCGCTCAGTTGTGTCTGACTTTTTGCGACCCCATGAATTGCAGCACGGCAGGTCTCCCGGTCCATCACCAACTCCCGGAGTTCACTCAGACTCACGTCCATCGAGTCCGTGATACCATCCAGCCATCTCATCCTCTGTCATCCCCTTTTCCTCCTGCCCCCAATTCCTCCCAGCATCAGAGTCTTTTCCAATGAGTCTGTGAAGATCTATGTGCAAGTTTTCAAGTGTGTGCATGGATTTCTCAACTTTGAATAAATATCTAGGAATATGATTACTGGATCTTATAATAAACTATGTATTGAGCTTTGTGACTTCTGCTAGATTGTCTTTCAAAGCAATTGTTAGATTTTGCATTTGAACCAGCAATGAAGTGAACTCCTGGTGCTGCCAGTTCCTGCCAGCATTAGGTTTTGATAAAACCTAATCTGAATTTGTCATTCTAATAAGTGTAGGGGTATTTCATTATCATTTCATGTGGAATTCCAATGACATATGGTGCTGAGCATTTTTTCATATATATATATATCTGTCATTTGTATATCTTCATTATTAATTATTTGCTCAATATTTTGATGAAGAACCAAAACTCATTTTTAAATTGAGCTGTTCAATGAGTTTTTTGCTCATTTTAGAAGTAAATCTTTTATCAGAAAAATATTTTGCATTGTATTTCAATCAGTGTTTTGTCTTTTCATATTCCTGATGAATTCTTTTTCAAATCAGACATTTTTAGTTTTAATGAACTCAAACTTTATTATTTTCAATATATTGTACTTGTGGTGTTGTGTCTAAAATTCATCATCAAACTCAAGATTGCTTCTTTTTTTTTTTCCTGTATTATCTCCAGCTATTGTATAGTTTTTCCTTTTACATAAAATGGAGCCTGTCTTTTTAGCCATATGTTCTTGAGCAATTTAGTGTCATCACTGAAGATCAATTTTATAAGCTTTAAATTAAGAAGAGTGGTATTAATTTCCATTCTTGTCAAAACATCACATATATGTCTCAAATATGGTGTTTTGCATAGAAGAAAATCCACAAGTTTTAATTATCTCTGTTCTATGTTTCTATCTCTAATGTTATTATCCAGCATGGTCAAAAGCCCTTCTTTACCTTTAGAACTTTTCAGCCTAATTTTGTGAGATGTAGAACTATAATAATGAACTTTATACTACCCTTTGGTAGCAGACTATAGTTAATCTTTAGACATTCAATCCCTACATTATTGTCACATATCCTGCAATAAAAGTTCAGTCTCACTTGCTAATGCCAGTATATTAGCATATCATAATGTCAAAATTTATCAAGATTCATTCTGACATTGAAAAGCAGTAGCTTTTTTTAAAGATACAAAGTGTCAATGGTTTTATATATCTTGAGATGTTTACCAAAAAGCAAAAGCAAAAAAAAAAAAAAGCAAAAATTTAAGTTAATAAAGAACATATATGACTTTTAAAATTAAGAAAAAAAACACAAAACCATAATGAAACATTTATTATAAATAGACACTATATAGATTAAACTGTGAAGAAATATTTGGGAATGATATACTAAATGTAAAGAGAATTGTTCTTTTAGAACAAATAATGGGAAAATATCGTTAGGCAAGGATTCTAAAAGAGTTTCAAATAGTTTGGGAATACCCTGTTTCTTAATAACATTGGGCTATAACCGGGTAATAAAATGATTAATAGTCAAAAAAGCAATTGGAATTAATCAACATTGTACTTTGTAGCATCTAAAATATAGAACAAAATAACCAAGTAAAATTTAGAGTTGTAAATTTTAGCCCATAGTTAAGTCATTGCAATATCAATACTGCTCCTGCTCCTGCTAAGTCGCTTCAGTAGTGTCTAACTCTGTGTGACCCCATAGACGGAAGCCCACCAAGCTCCCCCATCCTTGGGATTCTCCAGGCAAGAACACTGGAGTGGGTTGCCATTTCCTTCTCCAATGCATGAAAGTGAAAAGTGAAAATGAAGTCACTCAGTTGTGTCCGACCCTCAGCAATCCCATGGACTGCAGCCTACCAGGCTCCTCTGCCTGGGATTTTCCAGGCAAGAGTACTGGAGTGGGTTGCCATTAACTTCTCCAGCAATATCAATAGAAGGCACCAAATGTGAATACTCAGTTGTGGATCTGTGAATTTTTATAGCTTTATAGATATAATGAAAATGGAAAAACAGTAAACTGAGATTGTCATAAATATTAGAGTAATTGTTTATTTCAAATAAAATGGACATAATACCTGGGGTAAAAATAGCTCCCAAATGATAGGAATGGGTGAATTAATTCAGATGACCACTATATCTATTACTGTGGGCAAGTATTCTTTAGAACTAGTGCAGTAGCCTTATAGTGAACAAAAGAGACCCAAATGCAACACTTGGGAGCAATTTCAAAGGCAACAGAAAACTTTTGGTTCACTTTCAAGGCAAACTGTCCATCACAGTTCAATTCAGTTGCTCAATGGTGTCCAACTATTTGAGACCCCATGGACTGCAGCACGCAAGGCTTCTCTGTCAAACACAAACTCCTGGAGACTGCTAAAACTCATGACTATCGATTTAGTGATGCCATATAACTATCTCATTCTCTGTTGTCCCCATCTCCTCCTGCATTCCATCTTTCTAGCATCAGAGTCTTTTCCAATATTCACATCAGGTGGCCAAAGTATTAGAGTTCCAGTTTGACTATCAGTCCTTCCAATGAATTTCAGGACTGATTTCCATTAGGATGGACTGGTTGGATCTCCTTGGAGTCCAAGGGTCTCTCAAGAGTCATATCCAGCACCACAGTTCAAAAGCATCAATTCTTTGGAGCTCAGCTTTCTTTCTAGTCCAGCCCTCACACCCATACATGACTGGAAAAACCATAGCTTTGATTAGATGGACCACTGTTGACAAACTAATGTCTCTGGTTTTTTATATGCTTTCTATGCTGGTCAGAGCTTTTCTTCCAAGGAGAAAGCGTCTTTTAATTTCATGGGTGCAGTTACCACCTACAGTGATTTTGAAGCCCAAGACAATAAACTGACTGGACTTGATGCCATGATCTTCGCTTTTTGAATGTTTAGTTTTCAGTTCAGTTCAGTTGCTCAGACGTGTCTGATTCTTTGTGACCCCATGAACCTCAGTACACCAGGCCTCCTTTCCATCACCAACTCCCAGAGTTTACTGAAACCCATGTCTATTGAGTTTGTGACACCATCCAACAATCTCAACCTCTGTCATGCCCTTCTCCTCCTGCCCTCAATCTTTCCCAGCATCAGAGTCTTTTCAAATGAGTCAGCTCTTCACATCAGGTGGCCAAAATATTGGAGTTTCAGCTTCAACATCAGTCCTTCCAGTGAACACCCAGGACTGATCTCCTTTAGGATGGACTGGTTGGATCTCTTTTCAGTCCAAGGGACTCTCAAAAGTCTTCTCCAACACCACAGCTCAAAAGCATCAATTTTTTGGTGCTCAGCTTTCTTTATAGTCCAACTCACATCCATACATGACTACTGGAAAAACCATAGCCTTGATGTACTCCTTTCCCAATTTGGAACCAGTTCATTGTTTCATGTCCAGTTCTATCTGTTGCTTCTTGACCTGCATACAGGTTTCTCAGGAGGCAGATAAGGTGGTCTAGTATTCTTGAAGAATTTTCCACAGATGTTGTGAACATCACAGTAATCCTATTCTATGTCCCAACCACTAATGCCAAAGAAGAAGTTGAACAGTTCTATGAACATCTACAAGGCCTATAACTAACACGAGAAAGATGTCCATTTTTTTTTTAATCATAAGTGACTGGAATACAATATTAGGAAGTCAAGAGAGACCTGGAGTTACAGGCAAGTTTGGCCTTGGAGTACAAAATGAATCAGGGCAAAGGCTAACAGAGTTTTGCCAAGAGAACACACTGGTCATAGCAAACACCTGCTTCTAACAACACACAAGAGATGATTCTACACATGGATATCACCNCGAGAGTGAAATCAGATTGATTATATTCTTTGCAACTGAAGATGGAGAATTTCTATATACTCAGCAGAAATAAGACCTGGAGCTGACTGTGGCTCAGGTCATGAGCTCCTTATTCCAAATATCAGACTTAAGTTGAAGTAAGTAGGGAAAATGACTAGACCAGATATGACCTAAATCAAGTGACAAGGAGATTCAAAGGATCAGATCTGATAAAGAATCTAAAGAACTATAGACAGAGGTTCAAAACTCTTCAAGCAGCAGTGTCCAAAACCATTCCCAGGAGAATAAATACAAGAAAGGAAAACAGTTATCTGAAGAGCCTTGTATACAGCTGAAAAAAGAAGAGAAATTAAAAGCAAAGGAGAAAGGGAAAGATTTACCCATCTGAATGCAGAGTCCCAAAGAATAGCAAAGAGAGATAAGAAAGCCTTTTTTAATGGACAATGGAACTTAATCAAGGAACAAAAACAGAATGGGAAATATTAGAAATCTCTTCAAGAAAATTGGAGATACCAAGGTAATATTTCATGCAAAGATGGGCAAAATAAAGAACAGGAATGATATGGACCTATCAGAAGTAAAATATATTATCAAGAAGTGGCAAGAATGCACAGAAAACCTGTACAAAAAAACAAACAAAAAAAAAACAAAACACGGTCTTAATGCCCTTGGATAGCCATGATGCCGAGATCACTCACCTAGAGCCAGAAATCTTGGAATTGGAAGTCAAGTGGGCAGCAGGAAGAATTTCTGTGAACAAAACTACCAGAGGTGATGGGATTCCAGCTAAGCTATTTCAAATCCTAAGAGCTGATGTCATTAAAGTGAAAGTGCTGCAATCAATAAACCAGCAAATATGAAAGATTTGGGAATGGCCACAGAACTAGAAAAGCTGAGTTTTCATTCCAATCCAAAAGAAGGGCATGCCAAAGAATGTTGAAGTACTGCCAAACTGTGCTCATCTCACATGCTAATAAGGTAATGCTCAAAATCCTTCAAGCTAGGCTTCAATAGTACATGAACCAAGAAGTTCCATATGTACAAGCTGGTTTTAGAAAAGGCAGAGGAACCAGGGATCAAATTGCTAACATCTGTTGGATCATAGAGAAAGCAAGAGAATTCCAGAAATAACATCTATTTCTGCTCCATTGACTGCGTTAAAGCCTTCGTGTGGATCACAACAAACTGTGGAAAATTCTTAATGATACAAGAATACCAGACCACCTTATCTGCCTTCTATGAAAACTGTATGCAGATCAAGAAGCAGCAGTTAGAACCAGACATGGAACAATGGTTCAGAACTAGGAAAGGATTATGTCAAGGCTGTATGATGTCATTCTGCTTCTTTAATATACATGCAAAGAACATGTGAAATGCCAAGCTGGGTGAATTAGAATCTGGAATCAAGATTGCTGGCAGAAATGTAAAAAACCTTTGACATGAAAATGATATCACTTTAATGCCAGAAAGCAAAGAGGAGCTAGAGAGCTTCTTGATGAAGGTGAAAGAGAAGAGTGAAAAACTTGGCTTAAAACTTAAGAATCTAAGGTCATGGTATCTTGTCCCATCACGTTTTAGCAAAGAGATGGGGAAAAAGGGAAACAGTGACGGGAATTATTTACATGAGCTCCAAAATCACTGTGGATGGTGACTGAAGTCATGAAACTAAAAGATGCTTGCTTTTTGGAAGAAAAGCTGTGATAAACCTAGACAGCATATTAAAAAGCAGAGACACTACTTTGCTGACAAAATCCATATAGTCAAAGGTTAGGTTTTTCCAGTAGTCATGTACAGATGTGTGAGTTGGACCATAAAATGGTGGAGTGCTGAATAATTGATGTTTTTGAACTCTGTTGCTAGAAATCTCCCCTGTAAGTCCCTTGGACAGCAAGAAGATGAAACCAGTCAATCGTAAAGGAAATCAAATCTGAATATTAATTGGAAGGACTAATGTTGAAGCTGAAGATCCTATAATTTGTCTACCTGATGCAAAGAGCTGACTCATTAGCAAAGACCTTGATTCTGGGCAAGATTGAGGGCAGGAGAAGAGGGCAACTGAGGATGATATGGTTGGATGGCATCACCAACTCAATGGACATGAGTTTGAGCAAATTCTAGGGAACAGTGAAGAGTGGAGAAGGCAGTGGCAACCCACTCCAGTACTCTTGCCTGGAAAATCCCATGGACAGAGGAGCCTGGTCGGCTGCCGTCTATGGGGTTGCACAGAGTCGGACACGACTGAAGCAACTTAGCAGCAGCAGCAGCAGCAACAGCAAGGAAGCCTGGTGTGCTGCAGTCCATGGGGTCGCAAAGAGTCAGACATGACTGAGTGACTGAACACTGAGATAGTCATTATTTATAAAAACATTGACATATTGACTAGCTTAGTTCAAATGCACCCACCCACCTTTCAGTGAAGAGGTTGAAGAATTTTATTAAAGTGAAAATATGTGGGAAAGTTATAAGCATTTTATTTTATTCATTATTTAGAATACTATATTAATTTTTCAGGCCCTGAATAAATTACTAGAGAAATGGAGCAGACACATAAGGTCTGATGGGGAGAGAATGCTGCAAAGGACAGGACCTTAGCCAGGTCGATAGTCTGAGTAACAGCATAAATGCCTGGGATGACTAGAAAATGTGATCCAACCACACAATTTCATTAATTCACAATTTTGCCTTCTAGTTGCATTGACAGTAATACATTACTAGATGTTTTGAGGTTTAATACTATATGTGACATAGACATAGTGTTTATACAGTCGACATTATTCAATTTTAAACATTATCTTTAGGAAATCTGGAAGAAATTAAACACAACAATATACTACTTAAAATTGAGTACATTTTCTTATTTGTTGGAAAAAGAATGAGTACATATTGATTGTTACCTTATGCATTCCTGGCATTCAAAACAGAATATACACATTATTATTTACTCACAAGAAATTTCTGAAAGACAAATTGCTCTTTCAGCAACTTGATATGGTCAATTTTCCAGTCTTCTATACCACATTTATCAAAATTTTGTCTATTGCTCCTACTATACAACTAGTCTACTATGATTAGTTAACTTGACTTTCACTCTCTTGTGAAGGCATTCACAAAGGAAATTAAATCGTTGTTGCCATTATACAAAATATTTACAGAAGAGAACCTCTGAATCACTTTATAGGAAGTAAGATGACTTACTGTTAAGCATATGTGAAGAAATAATGAACACTCTTTTAATATAATAAATACCCGACATTCATTGTAAAACTGAAACCAAGCTTATCTCCACGAAATTACTAATTACATAGCAGGCTGAAAATACTAAGATGACAAATTCATCATAATTATTTAAGTTAATTTTCCTATGTCCTTTTTAAGTGAACAACAAACTAAAAGAGAAAAGGAAGACTGCATCAGCCCTAGCAACAAATAATTGATATATCATCACCCTGCCTAAAATACCAGGACCACAAACAAGATATAATATGAAAGGATCAGGTTGAAAAATTAATAGTAAACAAAACTACACAGCTACCTTCTAAAAATATTTTCAGCATAATGGTGATGATCCTGGAGAAGCACTAATTTTATCTTCTATTTTAGATGTATGAGGGCTAGAGGCCAGAATCTCTTCCATCATTGTAGGTCAGCTGCATTAAAGAGCTGCTATTCTGGGAAGCTCAGGATTTGTGTAAAGTTTATTGCAACAGAAACCTGAAGTGAAACGGGGATTTTTCTGTGGCACAGCTGCTCAGTTTTTCTCTGGTGCAGCAGATTTCTTCTTGATACAGAGAACAAGAAAGGGGGAAAAAAAAAGGGATGAACACATCCATATCATCACTATAGCAATAATGCCACACTAAGCAGAAAGTCAACTGATGGATGAATGGATGAGACCATTGCTGTCATTCAGTCTTAGAGACGCCCTGCCAAGGAAAAGTGAATGACACTAAAATGATTGAATAGCATCAGTTCATGTAGATACTGAGAAGATCTAAAGAGAATGAAATAACCTTTTGTATGGACAAATACCATGCATACATGAATATCTATATGAAAAAGATGAAACAGAACAAATAATAAATAAGAACCATGGTCTGATAATCAATGTTATAGAATAATAAGAGGATTTAAAATTAGGATGAAAAGTAAGCCACTGGGTTGGGGGAGTTGTTTGATTTTAAGATTAATATATGCTCTAAATGAAAAAGTTTCTGATACATAATTATACTAATAAAATAGTTATTTTGATCTCCTACCCAACCTGCTACTCAATATGTTGTTCAATCACTCAGTAGTGTCCGACACATGGACTGCAGCCCAGGGAGCTTCCCTGTCCTTCATTATCTCCCAGAATTTCTTCAAACCCATGTCTACAGAGTTAGTAATGCCATCCAAACCTATTGCTCCTTTTTCCTCCTGCCTGCAATCTTGCCCAACATCAGGATCTTTTCCAATAAGTTGTTTCTTACCATCAGGTAGCCAAAGTATTAGAGCTTCAGCTTCAGCATCAGTCATACCAAAGAATATTCAGAGTTGATATTGTTTAGATTTGACTGATTTTATCTCCTTGCAGCTCAAAGAACTTTCAAGAGTGTATTCCAGCACTACAGTTTGAAAGCATTAATTCTTCAGTGCTCAGGCTTCTTAATGGTCCAAATCTTACATCCATACATGCCTACTGGAAAAACCATAGCTTTGACTATAAGGACCTTTGTAGGCAAAGTGATCTCTCTGCTTTTTAATATACTGTCTATCTATGGTTTTTCCAGTAGTCATGTATGCATGTGAGAGTTAGACCATAAAGAAGGATGAGCAGTGAAGAATTGATGCTTTTAAACTGCGATGTTGGAGACAACTCTTGAGAGTCCTTTGGACTGCAAGGAGATAAAACCAGTCAATCCTAAAGGAAATAAATCCTGAATAGTCTTTCGAGGGACTGATGCTTAAGTTGAAGCTCCAATACTTTGGCTACCTGATGAGAAGAGATGACTAATTGGAAGAGACCTTGATGCTGGGAAAGACTGAAGGGAGGAAGAGAAGGGGACAACAGAGGACGAGATGATTGGATGGCATCACCGACTCAATAGACATGAGTTAAATCAAGCTCTTGGAGATGGTGAAGGACAGGGAAACCAGGTGTGCTGCAATCCATGGGATCACAAAGTGTCGAACATGACTAAGTGACTGAACAATAATAGTAAGCTTCTCATAGCTTTTCTTACAAGGCAAGTTTTTTTTTTTTTTTTTAATTTTATGGCTGTAGTCACCATCCACAGCGATTTTGGAGCCCAAGAACATAAAGTCTGTCACTATTTCTATTTTCCACCATCTATTTGCCATGAAGTGATGGGCCAGATACCATGAACTTAGTTTTTTGAATGTTGAATTTTAAATCAGCTTTTTAAATGAAAAAATGAAAAATTGATTTATTCATATGTAATAATACTGGTCTTAATCAAGGTGCCCACTATATTCCAGATATGTTTTGCAATGTGTAACAGGTAGTAGCTAACTCAGTCTCTACTTGAAAAAGATTTTTTCTTGTCTTAGTTTTTTGCTGGGAAACAACCTGCTACAATTTATACAGCTATTAATAATATAATAAAGAACTTGAATCTAAAACATCAGATTCTCTGAGCACATGTTTCATTCCACTTGCCTTTTTACTTTTTGTTAGCTTATAAACTTTCTTACATATATGGAAGTACATATATACAAACATTATGACAGTAATGAAACAAAATTAAATAGTTTATATGTTTATATAATTAAACACTTTATATGTTTCATGCAAAGATGTGCTCAATAAAGGACATAAATTGTATGGACCTAACAGAAGCAGAAGACGTCAAGAAGAAGTGGTAAGAAAACATGGAAGAACTGTACAGAAAATATCTTCATGACCCAGGTTGATCATGATGGTGTGATCACTCACCTAGAACCAGATATCCTGGAATGTGAAGTCAAGTGAGCCCTAGGAAACATCGCTATAAACAAAGCTAATGGGGGTGATGGAATTCCAGTTGAGCTATTTCAAATCCTAAAAGATGATGCTGTGAAAGTGCTGCACTCAATATGCCAGCAAATATGGAAAACTCAGCACTGGCCACAGGACTGGAAAAGGTCAGTTTTCATTCCAATCCCAAAGAAAGGCAATGCCAAGGAATGCCCAAACTACTGCACAATTGCACTCATCTCACACGCTAGTAAAGTAATGCTCAGAATTCTCCAAACCAGGCTTGAACAATACATCAACCAAGAACTTCCAGATACTCAAGCTGGTTTTAGAGAAGGCAGAGGAACCAGAGATCAAATGTGCAACATCCACTGGATCATTGAAAAAGCAAGAGAGTTCCAGAAAAAAAAAAATCTATTTCTGCTTTATTGACTACGTCAAAGCCTTTGATTGTGTGGATCACAATAAACTGTGGAGAATTCTGAAAGAGATGGGAATATCAGACCACCTGACCTGCCTCTTGAGAAACCTGTATGCAGGTCAGGAAGCAACAGTTAGAACTGGACATGGAACAACAGACTTATTCCAAATAGGAAAAGAAGTACATCAAGGCTGTATATTGTCACCCTGCCTATGTAACTTATATGCAGAGTACATCATGAGAAATGCTGGGCTGGAAGAAGCACAAGCTGGAATCAAGATTTCTTGGAGAAATATCAGTAATCTCAGATATGCACATGACTCCATCCTTATGGGAGAAAGTGAAGAAGAGCTAAAGAACCTCTTGATGAAAGTGAAATAGGAGAGTGAAAAAGCTGGCTTAAAGCTCAACATTCAGAAAACATAGATCATGGCATCTGGACCCATTATTTCATGGCAAATAGAAGGAGAAATAGTGGAAATGGTGACAGACTTTATTTTTCTTTTTGAGCTCCAAAATCATTGCAGATGGTGACTGCAGCCATGAAATAAAAAGATGCTTACTCCTTGGAAGAAAAGTTATCACCAACCTAGATAGTGTATTAAAAAGCAAAGACATTACTTTGCCAACAAAGGTCCATCTAACCAAGGCTATGGTTTTTCCAGTTGTCATGTGTGGATGTCAGAGTTGGACTATAAAGAAAGCTGAACATTGATCAACTGATGCTTTTGAGCTGTGGTGTTGGAGAAGACTCTTGAGAGTCCCCTGGACTGCAATGAGATCCAACCAGTCCATCCTTAAAGGAGATCAGTCCTGAATGTTGATTTGAAGGACTGATGCTGAAGCTGAAACTCCAATATTTTGCAAAGAACTGACTCATTTAAAAAAAAACCCTGATGCTAGTTAAGATTGAAGGTAAGAGGGAAAGAGGACGAGAGAACATGAGATGGTTGGATGGCATCACTGACTTAATGGACATGTATTTGAGTAAACTCTGGGCGTTGGTGATGGACAGGGAGGCCTGGTGTGCTGCAGTCCATGGTTCCCAATGAGTCAGACACGACTGAGTGACTGAACTGAACTGAACTGATTTTATAGCATACTATTTAAAAATGAATAATTTTCAATGTTACATGCAAGCTGTATCATATTTTAAATTGTTTATTTAAGATCCAGTAAACATAATGTTATTTATGTTCTTTAGATTTTCTTTTTGCCACTGTTGACAATGAAGCAGAGAAGAACTTTGAACACATATCTTTGTGCTCTTGCATGTATGTCTTTCTACAAGTAAAATGGAAGCATTGGGGATTCACTCCTGTTGAAAGTATCACAGGCTCAGTTTCTCAGAATCAAATTCTGAAATGGAAATTGCCATGCTGGAGGTTTATTGTGGAGTGCTGTTGATATATGTGCAGTGTTCTTGTTCATAACTTTTGTACTAGTTATACATGCATTATGTATATCACATTAAGATTTTTTAAAAACAAAATAATAGCTGAAGGAAAATAAAAGATACAGAATTGGGCATAAGCAGGGGATGAATTGCCATGCAAAGACATGGAGGCTCCGCAATCCCACTGGACATTCTAGAGCAGAGATGGCCCAGTGCAGTTGTCTTAGTTTGAGGTACAGGGGCTTAACATTTTGTCCCTGTATCAATAACTCATCAGGCATGCATATCCCAAGAAACTGTCAGAAATTCCCATAAATGTCACCCACTCATATTAGCAGGAGCTGGGGAAATGAGGACTGCAGTCTCAGGTTGGAAAAAATTCCCTGGTACATGCAGTTAATGATATAGTTATTATGTACTTTTAAATGCGTCAAGAGATTGAATTTTATTTTAAGTGTTTTTATCACAAAACACAGTCAAAAGAACTCAAGAAAATTTAGGGGAGATGGATATTTCTACTTTGATAATGGTGATGGTATCACAGGTGTATGCATATGTACAAACTCGTTAAGACATACTTATCAAAGGTGTACAACTTTTTGTATATATCAACTGCACCTCCCTATAAAGATAAATGATAGATAGAGATGGAACCCATACCTTCCACCCTCAGATATATTTGCTTCTTATTATTTATGTAAGACACTTCTTTAGGAGTCTGGTTAACTTTCTTTCCCTGGGGTAAATTATAAAATAAAACTTCTTAAGATGAATTTATAAACCTACTCCTGCATCCGGCCCATAGACCATAACTAATATACTTCCTCCTACCCTTCCCCATTCACTTTATATTCTCTATAATATCAATTAGAGTCTCTCTGGTCTTGCTCTAACCTGGAGTCTGTGTTATAATTCACCTCCTAGAGCTTGCCATAAACTTTATAAGATATATTTTGTCATCACTAATACCACTAACATTTCTAACTCTACTTGATTTCCCTGGTGGCTCAGCTGGTAAAGAATCTGCCTACAATGCAGAAGACCCAGGGTCAGCCCCTGGGCCAGGAAGATCCCCATAAGAAGGAAATGACAACCTACTTCAGTACTCATTCCTGGTATATCCCATGGACAGAGAAGCCTGACAGTCTGCAGTCTATGGGCTCACAAGAGTCAGACACAACTTAACAACTAAACTACCACTCTCAACCTACAGAGTCTGTTAAGTCTCATGGTGCAACAGGCAAGTCTTTTTGCACTTCACCCTGAACATATTGTCAAGTGTTCTGCTCTGAGTCTCATTCAAAGCCTCCAGCATCTATATCCCTAGGTGAATATATCAGAGCAATATTTTTGCTATTAGATCCAGAGGCCAACCAAGTGTTTCACTTCCTTTTTAGTGGTGCATGATATAATATAGAATAGTTTATCTTCATTGCATGAGGTAAAGAGGCAGTAATCTGTCTTTAAGTTGGATGGCATATTTGTGCATGTTCCAAATCACTGTATCTCTAGGAAACTCAGAAACCTCCTTTAAGTGACAGGACCCTCATCTTTGTAGGGCTATTCTCTCACCACTCAGAGCACATGTATCTTCTCAAGGTCTTCATCATATTTGCCATTATTATTCATCCAACTTGATAAATATAATAATAAATAACATCATCAGATAGTGGATCAAAATGACAGTCTGCAGAAAGCCCAGACAGTCTGCCCTCCTTCAGATTACATTATTATGGAGGGTGTATAAGATAGCTTAGCCTTGAGACAAGACTTTAAATGTATACCGTTTTCTGTTCCAAATGAATACACACAGTTTCTGACCTACCTACCTGATAGGAATAGAAATTTTCCATGGTCTTGGTCATGTATTCTGTATCTGAGTCAGTGTTAATCTGCTGGATGAAATGTACCCCATCTGGTGAACAGCAGCAATTAAGCTACTACTTGGTTTAACTCTGCTATCTTCAAGGTGAAGTTTATTTTTTTGTAGGGATCAATGTGGTGAATAGAGTGGAGAATGATAGTGGACCCTCCTTTTGTTCTCAGGGCTGGTGCCATCTCTGCTTTTCCCAAAGGTGCTGTGTTGCTTTTAATTTATAGTACTGGCTAGAGAATGGGAGTTTAAATGAGGAGAAAGTTTGAAAGGCTTGCAGTTTTTATTCTCTACACTTCTAATCCCTAAGCAAAGAAGTGATACAAGAGTTCTACCAACTAAAATTTCAACCCTATTTCAAGCAAATATTTGGGGAATTGGGAAATGATAGCTGGAACCAGAGGACCATTGTGATTACCTGAGACAGGCACCTTTGTTAATTTGCCCTCATATACCTCAATCTACCATCAGGGCAATGCAGTTTCAGAAACGTAGATGTCAGGGACAAATTGAAATTGAGTCCAACATTCCTAATATATTTGTCATTCTTTCTCATAAATGTAGTTACAGAGTCAACAGTCAATAAATTACAGTCATGTTGTAGACTGTTCTCTCCTGGGCACACAGCCTATCCTGCCATCACTGAATTTGAGGTCTGACAACTTGGCAAGGGCTCATCATTTTTAGCTACAGGGCTGCCCTCAGCCTTGTTCTTGGTTCATCCAAAATATTTTGCCCCAGGAGATAGTATCTTCTATTGTCTCCATAGTTACCCTGATAATCTGGGACCCAGACTGTCTCTCTAACCTTGGTGATCATTAGATTTGTGCATCTCTTTCTCTGATGGTTACATACTACCACCTGTTTATTTATTTATTTTTTAAATTTCAAAACCCTACCACTCTTTTTACTTATAGAATGCCAGTTACGATAGCATTATCTCACATAATCATGCATGGGCTAAATGGAACAGACAAAATTAAGCTTCTCATTGACACTGGAGCATCCTCGCGTGTGAGAGTATTTGTGAAGTTCATTCTCTGGCTCTGTGAACAAGAACTCAGATTACCATTTCAACATCTCTAAGAAGACATTCAGGTATGACCTCAATCAAATTCCTTATGATTATACAGTGGAAGTGAGAAATAGATTTAAGGGCCTAGATCTGATAGATAGAGTGCCTGATGAACTATGGAATGAGGTTCGTGACATTGTACAGGAGACAGGGATCAAGACCATCCCCATGGAAAAGAAATGCAAAAAAGCAAAATGGCTGTCTGAGAAGGCCTTACAAATAGCTGTGAAAAGAAGAGAGGCAAAAAGTAAAGGAGAAAAGATATAAGCATCTGAATGCAGAGTTCCAAAGAATAGCAAGAAGAGATAAGAAAGCCTTCTTCAGCGATCAAAGCAAAGAAATAGAGGAAAACAACAGAATGGGAAAGACTAGAGATCTCTTCAAGAAAATTAGAGATACCAAGGGAACATTTCATGCAAAGATGGGCTCAATAAAGGACAGAAATGGTCTGGACCTAACAGAAGCAGAAGATATTAAGAAGAGGTGGCAAGAATACACAGAAGAACTGTACAAAAAAGATCTTCACGACCCAGATATTCTTGATGATGTGATCACTAATCTGGAGCCAGACATCCTGGAATGTGAAGTCAAATGGGCCTTAGAAAGCATCACTACGAACAAAGTTAGTGGAGGTGATGGAATTCCAGTTGAGCTATTTCAAATCCTGAAAGATGATGCTGTGAAAGTGCTACACTCAATATGCCAGCAAATTTGGAAAACTCAGCAGTGGCTACAGGACTGGAAAAGGTCAGTTTTCATTCCAATTCCAAAGAAAGGCAATGCCAAGGAATGCTCAAACTACTGCACAACTGTACTCATCTCACACGCTAGTAAAGTAAAGCTCAAAATTCTCCAAGCCAGCCTCCAGCAATATGTGAACTGTGAATTCAAGCTGGTTTTAGAAAAGGCAGAGGAACCAGAGATCAAATTGTCAACATCTGCTGGATCATCAAAAAAGCAAGAGAGTTCCAGAAAAACATCTATTCTGCTTTATTGACTATGCCAAGGCCTTTGACTCTGTGGATCACAATAAACTGTGGAAAATTCTGAAAGTGATGGGAATACCAGACCACTTAACCTGCTTCTTGAGAAATCTGTATGCAGGCCAGGAAGCAACAGTTAGAACTGGACATGGAACAACAGACTGGTTGCAAATAGGAAAAGGTTGTATATTGTCACCCTGCTTATTTAACTTATATGCAAAGTACATCATGAGAAACTCTGGACTGGAAGAAACACAAGCTGGAATCAAGATTGCTGGGAGAAATATCAATAACCTCAGATATGCTGATGACCCCACCGTTATGGCAGAAAGTGAAGAGGAGCTAAAAAGCCTCTTGATGAAAGTAAAAGAGGATAGTGGAAAAGTTGGCTTAATGCTTAACATTCAGAAAACGAAGATCGTGACATCTGGTCCCATCACTTCATGGGAAATAGATGGGGAAACAGTGTCAGACTTTATTTTTCTGGGCCCCAAAATCACTGCAGATGGTGATTGCAGCCATAAAATTAAAAGACACTTACTCCTTGGAAGAAAAGTTATGAGCAACCTAGATAGCATATTCAAAAGCAGAGACATTACTCTGCCGACTAAGGTCCATCTAGTCAAGGCTATGGTTTTTCCGGTGGTCATGTATGGATGTGAGAGTTGGACTGTGAAGAAAGCTGAGTGCTGAAGAATTGATTCTTTTGAACTGTGGTGTTGGAGAAGACTCTTGAGAGTCCCTTGGACTGCAAGGAGATCCAACCAGTCCATTCTGAAGGAGATCAACCCTGGGATTTCTTTGGAAGGAATGATGCTAAAGCTGAAACTCAAGTACTTTGGCCACCTCATGTGAAGCGTTGACTCATGGAAAAGCCTCTAATGCTGGGAGGGATTGGGGGCAGGAGGAGAAGTGGACGACCGAGGATGAGATGGCTGGATGGCATCACTGACTCGATGGACGCACGTCTGAGTGAACTCCGGGAGTTGGTGATGGACAGGGAGGCCTGGCGTGCTGCGATTCATGGGGTCACAGAGTCGAACATGATTGAGTGACTGAACTGAACTGAACTGAACTGAAGAAGACATTTGCCTCCCCTTCCTTTTCCATTTTTCTCTCCTCTTAATCTCTATTTCTCTTATTTACTTTTATATTCTCACACCTCCTTCAAAAATTAAAGAAAAGAAAATATAGGTACCTCCTAGATTTTTAAAAGGTACATATTCCAAAACCTTAAATTTTAATGAAGTCATATATCTTTAAGTATTATGTCTCTCAATCATGCTAGCTTTCTTCTTAAATAGGTTTATTTTCATATAATTTTTATATTGACTAACTGAAATTGTGCTGCTGTTCATAATTAATTGTATTTTATGCATGCATTCTGAAACTGAATGTATGATTGGAAATTAGCATACATAATAGAATTTATTATCATGCTAGTCCCAACAATAAACTTATTCATTTCCTACTTGCTTATAGTACATTTACTAAGTGTAGAAAAATGCTTTGGCTTTTGGNTTTACACTCATTGTAGCTCAATAAAAACTACTGCGAATTGATCATTTGTCTCAGTGGTAACTGCTCCATTCTTATGGTTTCCATGTTATAAACACAATGGCAAGAGTGCATGTGCAACTGCTCTTATTGCCTGGGAGGTACACGATTGGCTCTAGTTTTCTAATCCCAGATTTATGATATAAACTTAGGTTTGTTTCCAAACACATCATGAATTTCATCATAGTTGCTTCAGGTTCTGAGTGAATATATGGGAGGACTGACCCAGTGCATCTTATGAGTTCGAGTAAACTCTGGAAGTTGGTGACACCTGGCGTGCTGCAGTCCATGGCATTGCAAAGAGTCACACATGACTGAGCGACTGAACTGAGCTGATCTTATCTGACCCAGTGCATCTTCTGCTTCTGCTTGGCTGACACTATTGCTTCTTACTCTGTGATAATGAAGCTCTGAATCTTGAATAAACCTGGTATTATTTTTCAGAGTTGCTGACCAACCTAGGGAATACCTTGAATTCAACAACTATGAAAACCAACATTGATCAGTTGTCTTCTTACAAAGAGCAGGAGATGAAGTCATAGAATATTAGAAGTCATAGATAATTTAAATTGGATTATACCAAGGAAATAGACAAATAGTTCATTTACATAAAATGTGTATTGCTTAAAAATATACAATATTCTTCCAGTATAGATAAATTGTGTATAGATTCTACCCATAAATAGATAAAAATAGTATGTTCCAAAATTATAAAGTGTATATCATATATACACACATAGTAAAGCTTGATAGGGCTTCCCAGGTGGCTCAGGGGTAAAGAATTTGCCTGACAATCCTGGTGACACAGATCTGATCCCTGAGTCAGGAAGGACCCCTGGAGGATGACATGGCAGCCCTCTCCAGTGAGAATCTCATGGACAGTGGAGCCTGGTGAGCTATGAGATGGACATGAGTGAAGTGATTTAGCACGCATGCATGTATGCACAAGGCTGGATGGACTAGTTAGAAAAGATCCTTTCCTATTAATAATTAAATATAAATTATTGCATTCTCATAAAATATATGTTTAATAATATGCTCTTCATTCCAAACAAAAATAGAATTTAAAAAAAAAAGATTCATTTCTTCTCAATCAAGGGCTTGTTAGGTAATCAAACTAGTAGGGTTCTATCCTACTTATTCTTTTTCATTCAAAGATTTCAAAAAATATTGAAGAATGTATCAAATAATGCAAAGTGGCAAATTTTGTATTTCTAATAAGTTAACTTAGTAATTTAATAAAAAAAAATAGGTCAATGTAAAACTTGATTAATGTTAAATTATTCCTGGTAATAGCGTTCAAATAGCCTTTGAATTTTTATCACAAGCTTTTATTTTTCCACAGAGCCCCATTATTGGAATTTCTTATTGCACATAGGACAGCATCTTAAATCATGCAGTCAATTTAAGTTACTGTGTTTTAAGCATCAGTACCCTGTCCACTTCTCCCTCACAATCACTGCCCTTCCTTATCTTACCTGATGGCACTATTTTCTCTTCAACACTGAACGTAAAATCCACAGAATCTTCCCCATTACCCACTCTGCCTCATCAGCTTATAATCAAGGCTTCTCAAGCCTTCATCAGAAATATATTTTAAATTTAGCATACCTTATTAATTACTTTGTTTAGGCTCTTGTCATCTCTTATTAGTAATGGTTTCCTAAATGATTTTCATGCTATCAACCTTTCCCTAATTTAGTCCATTTTATATTATGCAACAATCTGATTGTGTTATAAACGTACATAAAAACAACAATAAAAGCTGAATATCTTCCAGGATAGGAAGCTAAAAAAAGTTTCACCATGGCTGTTGCTGTTTTTCTCAGTCTTGTCCTACTGTAACTTCTTAGGCCAAGTCCATCTACTCATTCCACGCATATCAATATTCTCATGTTGCCAACTTTGGTCCTTAAACTCTTTAATCAATAGAAATTGATAAGATGCCAGGCAAGGCTTTACTGGGACTCCTGCTATGGTAAAAACAAGTAACAGGTGACCTTCTTGCTCACTGAAGTGAGGCAAGTTGGTCACTTAAATGGAGTCAGGCTGGAGGTAGATCAAGAGTGTCAGGTCAGAGGGGCTGTTTAGGTGGTTTGTCCACCCTCTTCGTGGTGCTGTGTGCAAGGTTCAGGTGCAGCACCTTGCTTTTGCTCCAGATACCTCAGAAGTGGCTTTGGTCTTTTTGTACCTTCTTGTTCATAATTGCTTCAACTGCATATGTGTGCAGTTTAGTTGTTTATAATGTCTTTATATTTGTTGCTTGAGGAGATGTTTGTCCAGGTATAAACATTGTTGCAAAGGATCTCAGGTTCCAGACTGTCTCACTGGTGTGTTTTTACATCTTAATATTTTCATGTTATTCACCAGAGTAATGTTTATCCAGTTTTCTAATTTCAATATTTACTAATAAAATAAATATTTTATTTGAAACAAATATTTCCAGTTTGTGTAAGCTAAAAATTTTCCCATTTTGATGATTACAGTGGTTAAGACAATAGTAGTGACCAGCTTAGGATTCATTATTAACATAGCTATGTTTATGGTACCATTGATTGTATAACTAAATGGATAGAAAAATAAGTGAATGAATATAGCAATAAAGTAAACATCAAATGACTTTATTAAGTAGTTTATATTTTTATTTCTTCTTTTTCCTATTCCCTCAATTTTTTAAGACATTAAAGAAATAAGCACTATAATTTTTATGCAAAGTCTTATCATTTCTTTTTCACCTGGTAGTTTTGGTTGGGATTTTATTTTGTATATAAGTAATGGCTATGAAAAAAAAAGTAAGTGAGCTAGTTTTTTTAAGAAGATATTATTTTAAATTTTATATGTTTTTAGATTTGTATTTATAAAATTATAACCTAAAAAGCTGGCATACCTATGTAAAACCAGTTCAAACATAGATAAATGTTGCTGAACAATATTTAGTCACTGGGTATCAATATTTATAGTAAAGTGGGCATACAGAATGGTTATTATTCAGATTGGCATCTACTAAAACTTTTTAAGCTAGTGAGTTTATTTACTGAACACTCTTTTTTCCTATTTCAAAACAATGACATTATTTTCTATTTATAATTTTGGTATCCTAAATCAGCATTTAAGAACTGCTCATGCTTAGAAGGAATCCAATATATGTTATCCCACCGAATTCTTGGTTCTCTCTCTAAGGAAGCTTTCTAGAGGATCAGTTGTTAAAGAATCTGCCTGCAAATCAGGAGCTGCTGCTGCTGCTAAGTCGTTTCAGTCGTGTCTGACTCTGTGTGACTCCATAGATGGCAGCCCACCATGCTCCTCCTTCCCTGAGATTCTCCAGGCAAGAATGCTGGAGTGGGTTGCCATTTCCTTCTCCAATGCATGAAAGTGAAAAGTGAAAGTGAAGTCGCTCAGTCGTGTCTGACTCTTAGCGACCCCATGGACTGCAGCCCACCAGGCTCCACCGCCCATGGGATTTTCCAGGCAAGAGTACTGGAGTGGCGTGCCATTGCCTTCTCCACAAAGCAGGAGACCTGGGTTAAATTCCCATGTCAGGAAGATCCCCTGGAGAAGGAAATGGCAACCCACTGCAGTACGCTAGCAGGGAAAATCCTATGGGTGCAGGAACCTGGTAGGCTACTACTGTCCATGGGGTTGCAAACGAGTTGGACACGACTGAGAGACTTCACTTTCACTTTCACCTTAAGAGTAAATCTATTTCAAGTAAAATAAATGCACTGAAGCTATTTATTGAGATTTGATTATGCCTAACTTGAATATTATTTCACAAAAATTTGAATGATCTTATAATGAATTTGAAACCTGCAAAAAAGAAAATAAAAACAGGGAAAGTGGGAGGAAGAGGTCTGGCTGTCAGAGCTCAGGTTTGCTACCATCTGATGTTGTATAGGCCACTTTGTACATCCAACTCTCATCTATGAATAGACAGCAATAATAGCTCTTCTGCTTATTTAAAGTTTTGTTGGAAGTATTACATTGAATAATATATTGGGCAGTTGTCACAAATAAGATGTGATTTGACAAATGAAAAGTACCACTAGAAATTGAAGCAATGCTCATTATTGAGAGGCATAATTTACTTAGGCATAAACAGGGTAAAACATGCTTTTTTACAACTCTGTGACAGCACCTAGTAACCACTGTGGGAGACTGGGCATTGTTGCTGTCAGGGTTTATATACACATTGCATTCATCATCTCATTTAATCTTTACAGCAAATTTCTGACATTACCAAATTCAGTAAGCTCAAATATATGTGATTCTAACTAAAGAAATTTCATTAATCAGTTTTTACAGTATTTTCAGCACATTAAGTATATTACAGTATGGATATTCTGATAATCCTACACATAGAAGGGCTTCTCTGGTGGCTCAGAGGTTAAAGTGGCTGCCTGGAATGCAGAAGACCCAGGTTTGATCCCTGCATCAGGAAGATCCCCTGGAGAAGGAAATGGCAACCCACTCCGGTACTCTTGACTGGGAAATCCCATGGAGGGAGGAGCCTGGTAGGCTACAGTCCATGGGGTAGCAATGAGTCAGACATGACTGAGCAACTTCACTTTTCCTACACACCAAGGAAACAGAACTTACAAAAGGAAATAAGCCATTCAAATATTCACAATAAAAGATAGTATATGTAATGAATTTGTAAAGTTTATGGCAAATACACTTTCAGTTCAGTTCAGTTCAGTTCAGTTCATTCACTCATTCGTGTGCAACTCTTTGCAACCCCATGAATCTCTGTCCATCACCAACTCCCGGAGTTCACTCAAACTCACCTCCATTGAGTCAGTGATGCCATCCAGCCATCGCATCCTCTGTCATCCCCTTCTCCTCCTGCCCCCAATCCCTCCCAGCATCGAAGTCTTTTTCATGAGTCAACTCTTTGCATGAGGTGGACAAAGTACTGGAGTTTCACCTTTAGCATCATTCCTTCCAAAGAAATCCCAGGGTTGATCTCCTTCAGAATGGACTGGTTGGATCTCCTTGAAGTCCAAGGGACTCTCAAGAGTCTTCTCCAACACCACAGTTCAAAAGCATCAATTCTTCAGTGTTCAGCTTTCTTCACAGTCCAACTCTCACATCCATACATGACTAATGGAAAAACCATAGCCTTGACTAGATGGACCTCAGTCGGCATCTTAGTAATGTCTCTGCTTTTGAATATGCTATCTAGGTTGCTCATATCTTTTCTTCCAAGGAGTAAGCGTCTTTTAATTTCATGGCTTACAAAGAAATATTCACTTTATATTCTATATGGTAGCAATATCATTCTGTACATTACCAAATTGAAAAGAAAATAGCTATAAAATCCAGTGGCACTTTTTAGACTGGATTTAATCTTATTCAACTAGTAAACACTTTATTAGTCAATTATGCCTCAATTAATCTTACTCCCTGTTCATTTCAGTTTTTGTTCTGATGAGTACAATATCTGTTTAGAAGTCAACATCATAAACTGGAATCCTCTGTATTTGTTAATATGCGCACTAATGACACATAAAACCACAATGGTGTGATTACTCACCTAGAGCCAGACATCCTGGAATGCAAAGTAAAGTGGGCCTTAGTAAGCATCACTATGAACAAAGCTACTGGAGGTGATGGAATTCCAGCTGAGCTATTTCAAATCCTAAAATATGATACTGTGAAAGTGCTACACTCAATATGCCAGCAAATTTGGAAAACTCAACAGTGGATACAGGACAGGAAAAGGTCAGTTTTCATTCCAATCACGAAGAAAGGCAATGCCAAAGAATGCTCAAACTACAGCACAATTGCACTCATTTCACAGGCTAGCAAAGAAATGCTCAAGATTCTCCAAGTCAACCTTCAACATAGGTGAACTGAGAACTTCCAGATGTTCAAGCTGAATTGAGAAAATGCAAAGGAACCAGAAATCAAATTGCCAACATCCATTGCATCATAGAAAAAACTAGAGAATTCCAGAAAAATATCGACTTCTACTTTATTGATTATACCAATGCCTTTGTCTGTGTAAATCACAAAAAAAACTGTGGAAAATTCTTAAGGAGAAGGAAATATCAGATCACCTTACCTGCATCCTGAGAAATCACCATGCAGGTCAAGAAGAAACAGATAGAACTGGACATGGAACAATGAACTGGTTCCAAATTTGTAAAGGAGTACGTGAAGGTTTTATATTGTCATCTTGCTTATTTAACTTATATGCAGCGTACATCATGCAAAATGTAAGCATGGATAAAGAAAAAGCTGGAATCAATACTGTCAAGAGAAATATCAATAACCTTAGATTTGCAGATGACACCACCTTTGTGGCAGAAAGCAAAGAAGAACTAGACTTTCTTGATGAAAGTGAAAGAGGAGAATGAAAAAGCTAGCTTAAAACTAAACTTTCAAAAAATGAAGATATGGCATTCAGCCCCATCACTTCATGGCAAATAGATGCAGAAGCAGTGATAAGTTTTATTTTCTTGGGCTGCAAAATCAGTGCAAATGGTGACTGCAGCCATGCAATTAAAAATCGCTTACTCCTTGGAAGAAAAGATATGACAAACCTACACAGCATATTAAAAAGCAGAGACATTATTTTGTGGACAAAGGCTCATATATTCAAAGCTATGGTTTTTCCAGTAGTCATGTATGGATGTGAGAGTTGGACTATAAAGAAAGCTGAGTGCCAAAGAATTGATGCTTTTGAACTGTGGTGTTGGATAAGACTCTTGAGAGTCCCTTGGACAGTAAGGAGATCAAACCAGTCAATCCTAAAGGAAATCAGTCCTGAATGTTCATTGGAAAGACAGCTGCTGAAGCTGAAACTCCAATATTTTGGCCACCTGATGAGAAGTGCTGACTCATATGAAAAGACCCTGATGCTGGGAAAGATTGAAGGCAGGAGGAGAAAGGGATTCCAGTGGATGAGATCGTTGGATGTCATCACTAACTCGATGGACATGAGTTTGAGCAAGGTCCGGAAGTTGGTGATTTACAGGGAAGCCTGGCATGCTGCAATCCATGGGGTTGCAAAAGTCGGACAGGACTAAGCAAATGAACTGATCTGAAATGATGTCTCTTCAGTGGTGTACAACTCTTTGTGACTGTATCCCACCTCGCTCATCTGTCCATATGTTTCTCCAGGCAAAAATACTGGAGTGGGTGTCCATGCCCTCTTCCAGGGGATATTCTTGACTCAGAGACTGAACCCACATCTCTTGGGGCTTTTGAATCGCAGGCAGATTCTTTATCACTCAGCCACCAAGGAAGCACATTTATTAATATAGAATTCTCTAAATATGAGTTTTCTTTCTTCCTTCCTTCCTTCCTTCCTTCCTTTATTTCTTTCTGTCTTTATCCCTGTCTCCCTTTTCCTTTCCCCCTCTCCTCTTTCCTTTCCTCCTGTCCATTTCAATTTTTCTTTTTTTTAAAGCAAGTTATTACTTATCACAAATAAGGAACAAGTTAGCTCTTTCAGCAACATAACATTTTTTAAAAGGTATCTCAAATATTTAAACTATCAGTAAAGGAAATTTTCCCTTAAAAACAGTTCTTCTAGTGCCTCCTGTCTTGTCTCATGATGTGCTATTTGCTGATGGTACATTGACTCACATTTCAGGGCTCTACCTGCCCACACACTGACATCAACTCTCCCTTTCAACCTGCAAATAATGTAAAATTGACTCACACTCAGCCAGGTGATCCACAATCTTTGCATTTGCTCAGTCTGAAGGTTTCTTTATTATCTATCCATTTCCCTTATTTGAATAGTACTTCATGTGGAAACTCTTTTTCCTATCAAGTTAGAATCCTTCCTCCTGCTCTTAGGAGCAGAACAAGCCTAGTTTGACTGAAAATGTGTAACTAAAATGTTCTTTGAAACCAAAATTTCCAAGAGCATTTTGAAAGAGACTTATTCATAGTTTGTGACATACAAGCACACAAAATACTTTACTCATTTGTTTGATTTCTCTTCAGTTTTCCCACATTATTCAAATATTAATAGAAAAGTGGTTTTTTTTTGTTGTTTGTTTGTTTTTAGTTCTGTAAACATTCAAACAGAAACAGTTACTTAACAAAAAGTTCACTTGTGATAAACAACTCCTTTGGTTTGAAGAATCACATGTTGTTAAAGACGTTGAATTAAATATCATCTCAGCCTTATAAACACTGATTCCATCTGTGAATTATTTTACACAAAAGAAATAATTAAGGAATGATCTCAATTGGTAATTCAGGATTAGTAGTTGCTAAAATTGCAACTGACATCACTGTTATTTTGAGATATGTCTCAGCTGAATAACTATGGTAGAAATTCACCAAATGTTTCTTAAATTTTACTTCAGCCAATGAGGTCAGTTAGGTAGCTATATATACATACATACACATATATATGTGTGTGTATATATATATATATTTATAATACATACATACACATATAAAGTTGTCTCAGAAAATTAGGCAAACAATGTTTTAAAAACATGTATAATTTATCAACTCTGTTATAAATGAGAATATGCCACATATAGTTACATTTAGTAATTACATTGAAAATGCAAAGAATAAATTTGGCAAATATGTTCACATTTCTTAAACTTTAATTTCAGCTGTGAATGATCCATGAATGAATGGAGCTCTTTGTCATGAATCTTCTATCCCTGGGTAATTTATATGACTGTGTCCACCCTTTTATACTGGAAAATTTTGCCATCAGCACTATAACCCCTGCAATCTTTTCAGTGACCCTTGTCAAACAACTCGACATTCTTGATTTCAGTAAATCAGTGATCAATGCAAAGAAATAGAGGAAAACAATAGAATGGGAAAAACTAGAGATCTCTTCAAGAAAATTAGTGGGAACCTTTCATGAAACATGAGCTCAGTAAAGGACAGAATGATATGGACATAACAGAAGCAGAAGAGGTGGCAAGAATACACAGAAAAACTGTGTACAAAAACATCTTCACGACCCAGATAATTACGATAGTGTGATCACTCAGATAAAGCCAGACATCCTGGAATATGAAGTCTAGTGGGCCTTAGGAAGCATCACTATAAACAAAGCTAGTGGAGGTGATGGAATTCCAATTGAGCTATTTCAAATCCTAAAAGATGGTCCTGTGAAAGTGCTGTACTCAACATGCCAGTAAATTTGGAAAATTCAGCAGTGGACTGCAGAGGACTGGAAAAAGTGAGTTTTCATTTCAATCACAAAGAAGGACAATGCTAAAGAATGTTCAAACTGCTGCACAATTACACTCATCTCAGGCACTAGTAAAGTAATGCTCAAAATTCTCCAAGCCAGGCTTCAACAGTACATGAATCATGAACTTCCAAATGTTCAAGCTGGATTTATAAAAGGGAGAGTAACCAGAGATCAAATTGCCAACAGCCATTGGATCATCAAAAAAAGCAAGAAAGTTCCAGAAAGACATCTACTTCTGCTTTATTGGCTACACCAAACCCTTTGCCTGTGTAAATCACAGCAAACTGTGGAAAATTCTTCAAGGGATGGAAATACCAGACCACCTTACCTGCCTCCTGAGAAATCTGTATGCAGGTCAAGAAGCAACAGTTTGAACTGAACAGCAGACAATTCCAAATTGGGAAAGGAGTATGTCAAGGCTGTATATTGTCACCATGCTTATTTTATTTATATGCAGAGATATATTTCAATATATTTATATGTCTTGAAAAATGTCTGGATGAATGAAGCACAAACTGAAATCAAGATTGCCAAGAGAAAATCAATAACCTCAGATATGCAGATGACACCCCCCTAATGGCAGAAAGTGAAGAACTAAAGCGCATCTTCATGAAAGTGAAAGAGGAGAGTGAAAAAGTTGGCTTAAAGCTCAACATTCAGAAAACTAAGATCATGGCATCTGTTCCCATCATTTCATGGCAAATAGAGAAATACTGGAAACAGTGAGATATTTATTTTCTTGAGTTCCAAAATCACTGCAAATGGTGACTGCAGCCATGAAATTAAAAGATGTGTACTCCTTGGAAGAATAGCTCTGACTAACCTAGACAGCATATTAAAAAACAGACATTACTTTGCCAACAAAGGTCTGTCTAGTTAAGGCTATTGTTTTTCTGGTAGTCATGTGTGGATGTGAGAGTTGGACTGTAAAGAAAGCTGAGGGCTGAAGAACTGATGCTTTTGAACTGTGGTGTTGTCAAAGACTCTTGTGAGTCCCTTGGACTGCAAGGAGATCAAACCAGTTAATCTTAAATGAATATAATCTGAATATTCATTGGAAGGACTAATGTTGAAGCTGAAATTCCAATATTTTGGCCACCTGATACGAAGAAGTCAGTCACTGGAAAAGCCCCTGATGCTGAGCAAGATTGAACGCAGGAAGAGAAGAGGAAACCAGTGGCTGAAATGGTTGGATGTTATCACCGACTTGATGGATGTGAATTTGAGCAAGCTCCAGCAGTTGGTGTTACAGGGGAACCTGCCGCGATGCAGTCCATGGGATCACAAAGATTCGGACATGACTTTGCAACTGAACTGAACTGTGTCTTTTCCCTAGAGTTATCTATATAGATCATTTATTTCTTCTTCATTGCTAAACTAATATTAATTTTAATTTTGTGGCTACTCTTTATCATAAGAGAGAGCCCAGGTACGAGACAGAGAATGGGCAGATTAAAGGTCATCACAGGAGTCCCTAAACCCAGCCACAACTGAAACCAGACAGCTTCTGGCTTCCTAGGTCATATTATTCAATAACTTAATTTATTATCATCAAAGATGATTGATTGGGCTCTCTTCAGATGTAACTGAAGAAGAATTGATTAATTTGCAGGAGGTCTGGGGAAAAGTTACTGCTCTTGTGCTGCTGGGTATGCAAATAAATCTATTACCAATTTCATTAAGATGTTTTCGCTAAAAAATCAGTCTATTTTTGGCATAAGTGGAATGTGTCGTTGTTATTGTTCAGTTGCTCAGCAGTATCTGACTCTTTGCGACCCCATGGACTGCAGCACACCAGGTTTCCCTGTCCTTCACTATTTCCCTGAGTTTGCTCAAACTCATATTCATTGAGTTGATGATACCACCTGTGTGAAGAGAGCAACTTAGCCAAGATGGCATGTTCAGGCTCTTTCACCCCAGGTTTGTAAATAATGACTATGTAACTGCTGAGGTCACTTGTAGCATTGTTCATATGCATCACGAGGTACTCGCTTGATCATGGATTTGTGTGTGGCACGCCTGCATGAGCTCCACCCATAAAGTGATGGGAATTACTGCTGCATCATGGCTCTGTCCCTGAGGTCAGCCACAGGAGGAAGAATATAGTGTGCATACTGTTATGACTTCTGTGGCACCCAGAAGAGAATAAATGTTTCTGCAGTTTCTATGACTTCTTGCATCTTCTTCTGGGTTCTTAACTTGTGCCTTACTTACCCTGGGTTCAGCGAACAGTGCAGACAGTGTGAACAGAAAGACATTTCGTGTCACAAACAGGATGAAGCACAATATACCATCCAGTCATCTCAACCTCTGTCATCCCCTTCTCCTCCTGCCTTCAATCTTTCTCAGCATCAGGGTCTTCTTGAATGAGTTGGCTCTTCGCGTCAGGTGGCCAAACTATTGGAGCTTCAGCTTCAGCATTCATTCCTTCCAGTGAATATTCAGGACTGATTTCCTTTAATATTGACTGATTTGATCTCCCTGTAGTCCAAGGGACTCTCAGGAGTCTTCAACACCACAGTTCAAAAGCATCAATTCTTTGGCTCGCAGTCTTCTTTGTGGCTTAATTGTCACATCCCTGGAAAACCATGGCTTGGACTAGATGGGCCTTTTTTCAGCAAAGTGATGTCTCTGTCTTTTAATGCCCTATCTAGGTTTTCCATATATTTTCTTCCAAGGAACAAGAATCTTTTAATTTCATGACTGCAGTCACTGTCTAAAGTGATTTTGGAGCCCAATAAAAAGAAAACTCTCACTGTTTCCTTTTTTACCCATCTATTTACCATGAAGTGACAGAACCAGATGCCATGATCTTAGTTTTCTGAATGATGAGTTTTAAGCCAGCTTTTTTACTCTCCTCTTTCACCTTCATCAAGAGGCTATTTAGTTCCTCTTTGCTTTCTGCCATTAAGGTGGTGTCATCTGTATATTTGAAATTATTAATATTTCTCCCAACAATCTTGATTCAATCTTGTGCTTCATCAAGCCTGGTATTCTACATGATGTGTTCTGTATATAAGTTAAATAAGCAGGATGACAGTATACAGCCTTGATGTACTTCTTTCCCAATTTTGAACCAGTTCATCTTTCCATGTGTGATTCTAACTGCTGCTTTTTGACCTGCATACAGGTTTCTCAGGCGGCAGGTCAGGTGGTCTGGTGTGTATCATAAACATAATACAAAACCACACTGTGTGTATATGTCTGCAACTGATGTTTATTTTCTAATAATCACTTATGGGTTCATATTACTTTCCTTGTTACTGACTTTATTATAATAATATTCCTTTAAAGATAAGACAAAGTACATTTACTCTTCTGTCCCAAAAGCCCAGTTTAGACTACTATCCATTCATTGGATATCTTCGTCAAAGCAATATCCCTTAATTTTTACAAATGCTCTAAGACTTCCTTATGACATAAAATAATCTGTTATGATGCAGAGGCATGTTCATGAACCTGTGTACATGGCAGAAATTTCTGGGCCTTCAGATGAAATAGAACTAGAACCTGGAAATCCATTAGTAACTGTTTTTATAAAAATGGCATGTTCTAAGAGTTGGATATGACTGAAGAGACTTAGCATGCATGCATGCTATAGAGCATATAACAGGAGTATATAGGGCATATGAACAAACATTTTCAGGAATGAAGCAGGAGCGTAGAGACAGAACAAAATGTGATGGGAACACTGACATTCTGATAGTAGTAGTAGTAGTAACTATGAAGCAGATAATAGAATACTTTTCCCTTTAACAAAGATCAAGGGTGAAACTTTTCTTCAAAAAAAATATACAATAGCAGAGACAGAGCTACTTTATTTAGCAGAATTATTCTGTGGTATTTAACCTACTACAGATTCTCAGAATATAAGTAACAGTTGAGTTGTAGAAGTATGGTTCTTCTATTTCAACATAGCCACTTTATTTTCACCAGAGATAATTTTCTACAAGATTGGCATGTTTTTTTCAAATGGCATTTTTTAATAATTTATTTTAAATTCATAAATGCATTAATAGATATATATAATCCAGTGAGATTTCTTTCCTGTGGGATGAGAGAAAGATAAGTTTGGAGATTTCATAGAAGTTTCTCATCACTCATCAGTATGGTAATAAATACATATGCCCTTGAGCACTCACGATAACATCTCAGGCACAGTTTAGACTGCACTATAATATGTGAGTAATAGCTTGTCTTTTTTTTTTTTTCTTGAAAGTTCATCATTTCACATAAAGCTTCAGAGAATATGACTCCTCCAAGCAGTGATTTCAGTAAAGTGGCANCCAAGCAGTGATTTCGGTAAAGTGCCAGGTGGGCACAGTAAAACTTCTGTTATTTAGCACAAAGAGATGTTTGAAGTACTCATCACCTCTAAACTACATGAAAGTGAAAGTGCTAGTCTCTCAGGTGTGTCCAGCTCTTTGCAACCCGATGGACTGTAGCCCACCAGGTTCCTCTGTCCATGGGGTTCTCCAGGCAAGAATAGTGGAGTGGATTGCCATTCCCTTCTCCATGAGATCTTCCTGACCCAGGGATCAGACCCAGGTCTCCCACATTGCAGATGGATTCCCATCTGAGCCACCCGGGAAGCCCTCTAANGAACCACAAAGAATCCCAAGAGTTAACATCACAGTTAGACAGGACTTGGAAGTTGCACTAGAACTTCTGACAAGTTGTTGGTATTTGTCAAGAGAATGGAATACGACAGGATCTTCAGAAAAGATGTGCAAAGTTTAAAGTCTGGGAGTTCAGCATAAATATTTCTGAAACTTTTTCAAAAATTTTAATCAGTATATAAATTTTATCACAATTTCAATATAAGTATAAATAAAATCACACAACTAATATAAATAACATTAAAATTTACCTTGAAGTTTGGAATGCTCTGGATGTTCAGTCGTTAGAACTCTGTTTTCATTGCTTGAGAGCATGGGATTCAATCTCTGATCTGGGAATCTAAATCCCACAAACTATATGGCTGATACAAAAAAAAAAAAAAATCAGTATTACTTTGATTTATGCTAATTCAATTCTTAGCCAGTAAACTATTGTGGCTTGTGTGGTTGAAACTTGTACTCAAAATAACAACCCAATCCATTTTCAGTTCAGTTCAGTTCAGTCGCTCAGTCGTGTTGCGACCCCATGAATCGCAGCATGCCAGGCCTCCCTGTCCATCACCAACTCCTGGAGTTCACTTAGACTCACGTCTATCGAGTCCGTGATGCCATCCAGCCATCTCATCCTTGGTCGTCCACTTCTCCTCCTGCCCCCAGTCCCTCCCAGCATCAGAGTCTTTTCCAATGAGTCAAATCTTCACATGAGGTGGCCAAAGTAAAGCCTCTTGATGAAAGTGAAAGAGGAAAGTGAAAAAGTTGGCTTAAATCTCAACATTCAGAAAAGGAAGATCATGGCATCCGGTCCCATCACTTCATGGGAAATAGATGGGGAGACAGTGGAAACAGTGTCAGACTTTATTTGGGGGGGTTCCGAAATCACTGCAGATGGTGACTGCAGCCATGAAATTAAAAGACGCTTACTCCTTGAAAGGAAAGTTATGACCAATCTAGATAGCATATTCAAAAGCATAGACATTNTAGTCAAGGCTATGGTTTTTCCTGTGGTCATGCATGGATGTGAGAGTTGGACTGTGAAGAAAGCTGAGCACCGAGGAACTGATGCTTTTGAACTGTGGTGTTGGAGAAGACTCTTGAGAGTCTCTTGGACTGCAAGGAGATCCAACCAGTCCATTCTGAAGGAGATCAGCCCTGGGATTTCTTTGGATGGAATGATGCTCCAATATCAAATGTAAGCTACTGTAGTAAAGCACCAGAAATATTGTGATCATGTTTTGCCAAAGTAAGTAAGGGCAATGTTTTTGCATTCTGTTAGAACTGAGTTGAATTAATTTGATCCCTATGAACACTAAACATTTTCTAGTGCAAACTAGATAGACAGAGAAGAATTTAACTGTTATTAAACACAGGTCTGTTTTATATATAATATTTGTTCAAAAAAGTATCTGATTAAAAAAATATATCAGTGCTGACTCAGCAATCCAACCAATGGCCATATACCCTGGTGCTGCTGCTGCTGCTGCTGCTAAGTCACATCAGTCATGTCCAACTCTGTGCAACCCCATAGATGGCACCCCACCAGGCTCCACCATCCCTGAGATTCTCCAGGCAGAAACACTGGAGTGGGTTTCCATTTCCTTCTCCAATGCATGAAAATGAAAAGTCAAAGTGAAGTCACTCAGTCGTGTCCGACTTTTAGCGACCCCATGAACTGCAGCTCACCAGGCTCCTCTGTCCATGGGATTTTCCAGGCAAGAGTACTGCAGCGGGTTGCCATCGCCTTCTCCAGGCCATATACTCTGCTGCTGCTGCTGCTGCTGCTAAGTCGCTTCAGTTGTGTCCGACTCTGTGCGACCCCATAGACGGCAGCCCACCAGGCTCCCCTGTCCCTGGGATTCTCCAGGCAAGAACACTGGAGTGGGTTGCCATTTCCTTCTCCAACACATGAAAGTGAAAAGTCAAAGTGAAGTTGCTCAGTCGTGTCTGACTCTTTGCAACCCCATGGACTGCAGCCCACCAGGCTCCTCTGTCCGTGGGATTCTCCAGGCAAGAGTACTGGAGTGGGGTGCCATTGCTTTCTCCAACCCATATACCCTGAGAAAACCATAATTCAAAAATGTACATGTACCCCAATGTTCATTTTAGCACTAATTACAATGGCTAAGACATGGAAGCAAACTAGATGTCCATCAACAGATGAGTGGATAAAGCAGCTGTGGTACATATATGGAATGGAATATTACTAACTCAGGAAAAGGAAATATTTTGAGGGAGCTATAGTGAATTGGATTAGCTTAAAACTTAGTAAGCATAGTGAATAAAGTCAAAAAGAGAAAAATAAATATTGTATAATAATGCACATATTTGAAATCTAGAAAAATGTTATTGGTAAGCCTATTTGAAGGGCAGGAATAAAGATGCAGACATAGAGAACAGATGTGTGGACACACGGGGAAAGGAGAGGATGGAAAGAATTGAAAGAGTAGCACTGAAACACATACATTACCATACGTAAAATAGATAGCTAGTGGGAAGTTGCTGTATAATATAAGGAACTCTGTAACAAATTAGAGGAGTCAGATGGGAGTAAGGTTCAAGAGGGTGGAGACGTGGATAGCTATGGATGGTTCATATTGTGTTATGGCATAAAACAACACGACATTGTAAAGTAATTACCCTCCAATTAAAAAATGCATTGCTTAAATAAATATAGCATATCATAAAAGGACATAATTTTTTTAAGACTCAGCGACAATGAGGTTTATTTTTGGTCCTTCAATGATGATACCTTTGGTGATTTAGTGGGCAATCAATTTGCACATCTCAAAATCNAGACTCAGCAACAATGAGGTTTATTTTTGGTCCTTCAATGATGATGCCTTTGGTGATTTAGTGGGCAATCAATTTGCACATCTCAAAATCTATTTTGTGCTGCATATCTTTCTCCCCTTTGTGGATCACAGCCTTGTTACCATGAAGGGGCATGTATAACTCAATGAAACAATAACTCAATGAACCATGCCATGCAGGGCCACCCAAGACAAACAGATCATAGTGAAGAGTTCTGAAAAAACATGGTCCACTGGAGAAGTAAATGGCAACCCACTCCAGTATTCTTGCCTGCAGAACCCCATGGACAGTATGGAAGGCAAAAAGTTATAACACTGGAAGATGACCTTTCCAGGTTGAAAGTTGTCCAATATAATATACAGGAAGAGCAGAGGGAAATTATTAATAGCTCCAGAAAGGTCGAGCAGCTGGGCCAAAGAAGAAATGACACTCCATTGTGGATGTGTCTAGTAGTGAAAGTAAAGCCCAATGTTATAAAGAACAATACTGCATATGAACCTGGAATGTTAGGTCCATTAATCAAGGTAAGTTGATATGATCAAATACGAGATGGCAAAACTGAGCACTGACATCTTGGAAATCAGTGAATGGGAATGTAGGAGAATCGGTGAATTTAATTCAAATAACCATTGTATCTAGTACTGTGGGCAAGAATCCCTTTGAAGAAATGGAGTAACCCTTATAGTCAACAAAAGAGTCTGAAATACTGTAATTTATTTAAGTCTCAAAAAATGCAGAATGATATTGGTTTGTTTCCAAAGCAAACCATTCAGTATCACAGTAATCCAAGTTTGTGCTCCAAACACTGATGCTGAAGAAGCTTAAGTTGACTGGCTCTATGAAAGCTTATAAGACCTAAAATATGTCCATTTCTCCATAAGGAATTGGAATGTAAATGTCAAAAGTCAAGAGATACCTGGAATAACAGGCACATTTAGGCTTGGAATACAAAATGAAGTAGGGCAAAGGCTAACAGGATTTTGTCAAGAGAAACCACTGGTGATAGCAAATAACCTTTTGTAACAACCCAAGAGATGTTTCTACACATGGACAGGACCATGTGATGAACAGTGAAATCAGATTGGTTCTTTGCAGCCAAAGATGGCAAATCTCTAAACAGTGAGCAAAAATAAGACCTGGAGCTGACTGTGGCACAGTTCATCAACTCCTTATTGGAAAATGCAGCCTTAATTTGAACTAGAGAAAACCACTAAGCCATTCAGTTATAACCTTAATCAAATCCCTTATGATTATACATTAGAGGTAACAGATACTTTTAAAGGATTAGCTCTGGTAGACAGAATGCCTGAATAATTATGGATAGAGTTCATAAGATTGTACAGGAGGCAATGACTGAAACCGTCCCAAGGAAAAAGAAATGCAAGGAGGCAGAATGTTTCTCTGAGGAGGCTTTATAAATAACTGAGAAAAGAAAAGAAGCAAAAGGCAAGGGAGAAAGGGAAGAATATACCCAACTGAACACAGAGTTCCAGAAAATAGCAAGGAATGAGAGATAAGAAGTCCTTGTTAAATGAACAATGAAAAAAATAGAGGAAAACATTTGAATGTGAAAGATCTCTTCAAGAAAACTGGGTATCAAGGGAAACTTTTATGCAAGGATGCTCATGATCAAGGAGACAAAGGGTAAAGACTTAACAGAAAAAGAAGGCATGAAGAAGAGGAGACAAGAATACACAGAAGAACTATATGAAGTCTTAATGACCCAGATAACCACGATGGTGTGGTCACTTTCCTAGAGCCAGATATCCTGGTGTGTGAAGTCAGATGGGCCTTAGGAAGCATTACTATGAACAAACCTAGGTTCGAGGTTACAGAATTCCAGCTGAACTATTTAAAATTCTAAATGGTGATGTTGTTGAAGAGTTGCACTCAAAATATCAGCAAATTTGGTAAAGTCAGCAGCGCTACAGGAGTGGAAAAAGTCAGTTTTAATTCCAGTCTCAAAGAAGGGCAATGCCAAAGAATGTTCTAATCACCATATGTGTATTAGCTGTTCAGTCTTTTCTGATTTTTGTGACTCCATGGACTGTAGCCCGACAGGCATGGGATTCTCCAACCAAGAATACTGGAGTGGGTTGTCATTCCCTTACAGTTGTGCACATTTCTCATGCTAGCAAAGTTGTACTCAAAATCATTCAAGCTAGACTTCAGCACTCCATGAACCAAGAACTTTCAGATGTACAAGCCAGGTTTAGAAAATTTTGAGATAACAGAGATCAAATTGACAACATTCTTTGGATCATGGGAAGAACAAGAGAGTTGAAGAAAAATGTGAACTTCTGCTTCATTAACTACACTAATGCCTTTGACTATGTGGATCATGAAAAACTGTGGAAAATTCTTAAAAAGATGGGAGTACCAGACCACCTTACCTGTCTCCTGAGAAACATGTATACAGGTCAAGAAGCAAAAGTTACAACTTAGCATGAAACAATTGACTTGTTCAAAATTGGGAAATGAGTACAACAAGACTGTGTATTGTCACCCAGCTTATTTAACTTCTATGCAGAATACATCACGTAAAATGCTGGGCTGGGTATATCACAAGCTGGAATCAAGATTGCCAGGAGAAATATTAATAACTTTGAAGAAGAATTAAAGAGCTTCTTGATTAGGGTTAAAGAGGAGAGAGAAATGGGTGGCTTGAAACTCAACATAAAAAATAAACTAAGATCATGACATCTGGTCCCATCACTTCATGAAAAATAGAATCAGAAATAGTGAAAGCGGTGACAAATTTTATCTTCTTAAGTTCCAAAATCACTGTGGACAGTGACTGCAGCCATGAAATAAAAAGACATCTGCTCCTTTTAGAAAATATATGATGAACCTAGAAAGAACATTAAAAAGCAGAGACATCATTTTGCCCAAAACATCTGTATAGGCAAAGCAATGTTCCTATAGTCATGTGTGGACCCTAAAGAAGACTGAGCATCAAAGAACTGATCGTTTCAAATTGTGCTGGAAAAGACACTTGAAATATCCTTGGACTGCAAGGGGATAAAACCAGTCAATCCTAAAGGAAATCAATTCTGGATATTCACTGGGAGACCTGTTGGTGTAGCTGAAGCTTCAATACTTTGACTACCTGATGCAAAGAACCAACTCACTGGAAAAGACCCTGATGCTGTGAAAGATTGAAGGCAAAAGGAGAAGATGACATGAGATGGTTAGACTCAATGGACATGAATTTGAGAAAACTCTGGGAGATAGTGGAAGACAGAGAAGCCTGGCATGCTGCAGTCCATTGTGTCATAAAGAGTTGGACATGACTTAGCAACTGAACAAGAAAAAAAAAAAAAANAGGCAAACTACTATTTGCTTCAATTGTCCAGTTACTTGTCGTTAACGCCCACCCTATCTGCATGAGTGGCAGGGCTCATTCCCTGAAATTTCCTAGAAGCTTTTTACCCAATTCTCTGAGAAAACCCTCTGATACAGTGCCAGTATGGGGGCAGGGCTGGGCGAGTGGAATGGGTAGAGAATGGACACAAAGACATCCCAACGTCAAAATACAAGACGAAGGTTTGTCTGGAGCAGAACAGGGTGACAGCAGCGCGCGTTATAAAACTGGGGGAAAGTTTACAATGCAGGCCATGTCCGGTGCTACCATATCTGGATAGCAGGTAGCGGAATACAGAGGTCTTTCTCTCCGAGCACCTTCTGAAAGATGTAACCATCAAACGACAGGCGGTTGCCATGGGAACCAGTGGAGGAGGACGGTGTGTTCGACCAGAATTCTTGATGCGCTTAGAATGTTCCTTCTTCCGGTCCTCGATTCTTCGCACCACCGCCCCTCTCCGCCATCCCCCGCCCATTCTGTGGGCTCTTATCATTTTCTTCCTCTTTAATGCTCTCCTTCCCTGTTCTGGGTCGCCATCTTGGACCATGCGTCAAGATGGCGCCCCCTGCTCCAGCCAGAGGCAGAGCCCAGGAGCGCCAGCAATTCTGCGCGCGTACGTGCTCGGGCGCGGGAGGGTGGGGCGTGATGTCAGACGTCGCCCCGCCCCCGGTGGTCGCTCCACCCCTGGCCCCACTCCTCCTTCCTCTCACCCGGCGAACCCGGAAGTGGAGGAGGAGCCGCGGCGGCGGTGGCAGAGCGGGCAGGAGCCGGTGGAGCCACACCCGGCAGCGTGTCTAGGGTTGGGGGCGGGGGGTGGGGCTGAGTGGCCTGGGCATTCTGGCCTGGACAGGGCGGGGGAGGCCATGGCCTCGGCAGAGTTGCAGGGGAAGTACCAGAAGCTGGCTCAGGAGTACTCTAAGGTACCCGTCGTATGCGGGGAGTAGGGGGTCCCTGGTCCTGCGGCCTCGGGTTGCCTTGGCAGCGACTTGTCGGGACAGAGGGAGAAGGCGGAGGGGGCACGCGAGCGCGCCCCTCCTGTCTCCTCCGCCTCTGTATCCACCATTACCGCGCTTCCACCTGCAGTTCCCAGGAGATGGGGCCGGGCGGTGTCTGGTCGGTGTGCGATTCTGCGGGAAGGAGCAGGAGTCTGATTCTTCCTTCTCACTGAACTAGCGGGCTTAGACTGGGATGTCAGAAATCCTGGCTTCCGCCTCTGGTGCTGGTCGGGAGGGGCAGGGAAAGGTGAGGACCATCGCTTTCTTGCTGCTTCCTCAATTTTCCCAGCCCGGCGATGGGAAGGATCAAGCTTTCTCCTTTCCCACAGGAATGATGTGAGGAAAAAGAGATTTATCTGCCTCCCCCCGACCCCCACCCCGCAATTAAACCTGATGTGTGAATAGAGTCATGCGTGTAAACTACTTCACCAGAAATAGGTGGTTACGAATGGATTCAGTGCTTTGGAAAGACGTTGTCTGAAAATGATTTTGAAAGCTGGAGTTGCTAGGGCTATGTCCTTTTCTCTTTCTTTGGTCACCTGGAGTGGGGCAGAGCACCCAGAAGACGCTCAGGACATGTTGAATTGAGCAAAATAATGACCTTTCCCTTTGTCATATTTATGGCATTAGTCTTTTAACTGATGGGACCCTTTTCTTGGAAAAGGGCGGTGCTGCTTTTCTGTATAGTGTAGTTCTGCCTCAAGAATATTCTACTGAAGTTCTAAAAGCAGAATCTTCCATCTTTGGAAATAGATTCAGTAGTCATTAAACTTGGTTTTCAGTGATCTTGGCATTCAAGGGAGCATGGGGAAGCTTAGACTCCTTTCTATTTTGGAGAAACTGAGACACACTTAAAAAAATTTCATATAACGGATATGCAGCAAGGTGAAGTGCATTTTTTTGTGAAAAATAAAACCTGTGCCTAAACATACACACTTAAGTCTTCACAATCACATGGAACCATTTTAAGATACTATTATTCCAGTGGTGCTACTGTTGGCAAGGGCTTCCCCAGTAGCTCAGAAGGTAAAGAATCCACCTGCAATGTGGGAGGCCTGGGTTGGGAAGATCCCCTGGAGGAGGGCATGGCAACCCACTCCAGTATTCTTCCCTGGAGGATGCCCATGGACAGAGGAACCTGGTGGGCTACAGTCCAAGGGGTCGCAAAGAGTGGGACAGACTGAGGACCGACTGAGGTCTAAGCACTACTACTGGCAAAGCTTCTGCATTTCCATTTGAATTTGTCTCTAAGAGCTTCTGGCAAGATGTTAGTGATGGCAAGTTTTTATCGTTTGAACACGTTTTTTGTTTGTTTGAAAGGTCCAGAAATTATTTGGAACAAATCCTTGTGATGAAGTGTGGTGGGTAGAGGATGGCAGTCCGGACACTTGGCTCTTCTATTTTGGGGTGAAAATGTTTCATGAGTATAAAGTAAGGGGATTGATTTTCTTTTCCGGAGAGTAAACAAGCTCAGAAGGCAATTCCAAATGGCAGAAGAGAGTTCCAGAAATACTTTGAGCAGTGACTGCACTGCTGAAATAACAGCCTCCCAAAAGTAGTGGAAACTTTGAAAATATTTTATTCTTTTGGCTATGTAAGCTCTTTTGTTCAGCAGACAGTTATATGCCACCTGTGAACAGTCTGCCAGGCCCCCCTGAGTGAGGCAGACTTCCACCTTAAGGAGCACCCTTTAATAGAATATTCAAATGTTGTACATAAAATTAATACAAGACGACAAATGTTAGATCAGTGGGCACACAGAAGAAATGGCAGGTAAGAGTAGAAGTTACTCAGATTGGGGAGTAGTGGATAGGGAGGAAAGGATGGATGGTAGTAATTCCAGGTAAAGGAGACAGTCTCTGCTGACATGAAGACATGGTCAGGTAAATGACAGAGAGTGGTGAAGTATGGTTGGAGGGATAATTTGGACCCGATCGTGAAGAGTTGTGGTTGTCAAATAAGAAGTTTGAACTTTGAATAAATGGAATAGACACTAAAGGTTTTCAAATGGGAGAGTGACATTGCTTTTAGAAAGATAACTCGTAGCTATGAGGAAGATGGACAAATGGGGGAAGACTGGTGAAAAGGAGACCAGACTGCAGGCTCTTTGAATAGTATCAGGGAGAGTTATATAGGATTAAATAAAATTTGTGACTGTTAAGATGGAAAGAGCTTAAATTTAGGAATTATTTTTGACAAATATGGTTTAGCTTATCTGTTTTTTGAGTGCCTGCTTTGCATGTAGCTGCAAACTTCTGAAGGATATGGAAGTGTTGGGGCACTCATCCTTGGGTCTCATTCATTCTGTGGGATGTGATGAGTGAGGGAAGACTGAGAGTTGACCCTGAAATTAACCCACGGACTGCTCTGACAGAACACCACTGCCAGCTGGCAGAGGAGGGTGGGTCAGAAGGCGCGCCAGTTTGCCGTGAAGGTTAGATGTAATCATAGTATTATGGTTGGAAGGCATGCTGAGGCCATCTGATTCACATAGTTGGTTGAAGTAATGTTGGGGTCATTGTTGAAAATTTCTAGTGGAGACAGACTGGCTAAAAGTCAGGACAAAGGCCAGAACTTTTAAAATAATTCCCCTAAAGATGATAGTTGAACTTTGAGAGTTAATCACTTTATGTAGATTCTTTGGGGAACACCTGTGGGAAGGCTGTGACAATAGGAGATGCTAAGGGTACTGTAGGGGGTCTGTCAGACTTGGAGTTGTCTCTCTCTTGGGCCAGACCATTTTTCATCCTTTTAACTGCAACGTGATGGAAATTTCAGAATGTGAGAACAGGGATTGGTCAAAAGATTTCATGTGCTTTTTTGTTCCCTGTCGATTCTAGGGCCAAGCAGTTTCTAGATAAGATTTGTGCTACCAACTAAGCCTACTAACTTAGCAGTAAAGAATCCACCTGCAATGCAGGAGACCCAGTTTGATCCTTGCATCAGGAAGCTTCCCCTGGAGAAGGGAATGGCTGCCCACTCCAGTATTCTTTCCTGGAGAATCCCATGGACAGAGGAGCCTGGTAGGCTGCAGTCAATGGGGTTGCAAGAGTCAGACTCAAGTGAGTGACTGAGCATGCAGTGTACATGCTGCCTTCAGCCCTGTGCCTATGGAAGGGGGCATTTTACCTTGTTGTTAGCTTCCCTGGTACAGACTTAGTGGGCTGATGTTGAATTTCAGTTACGTCTCCCTTTTTCCTTATTTAGGATACAAAGAAAAATGATGTCCTTTTAAGCTATAGAAGGAGGCCTAAATATCAAGAGAGCAGCAAGGGATGATCCCTCAACCAATGACACTTGCAAAATCTTCTCGTTCTTATTTAATGCGGATCTCAGTCTGTGTTCCAGGAAGGGGCCCCTTTCTCCCTTTATAACTTCTGTCATAATCTTTTCTCCCCCTGACAAAGAGCAAAATCAGTCTGAGGAGCTTCCATTAAAGAGACTGAGAGTTTCGTTAGATAAAAGATGAACCATGGAGGCCGAAGCAGATGAAAATTTCTGAGGCAGACAGGTTGCTAAAACATAAATTGTTATGGAAAGGCCAGTTAAAGTGGAGATTAAGACATTAGTGGTTTGGGCAATTAGGCAATCATTGTAGGCTTTTAAAATTTCTGTTTTAACAGTTTGGGGGCGGGGAAGGGGTTAGAAGCTGGTTTTCAGAGATTTATGAAGTTAGTGGGTAATAGATGGAGGCTGCCTCTTTGAGATGTAAAGGAGAGTTAATCAGGGCCTCATTTTGACTACACTGTTGACTTAAGAATCAGAGACCATTTCTTACTTGGTGTGTATCTTTCTGGGAGAGAGGCTGAGGGCACACAGTCCTGACCCGTTTGATTTCAGTCTGCTTTCTCTGCACAGGCTTCTGCACTCTTGCCTGGCACAATGTCCCTGTGGAAACAAGTGTCAAGTCTAACCATCTTTCCATTTGTTTGTGTTACCCTGGGTCAGTGGTTCAAAGTGTAGCCCCAGCATCAGCATCATCAGTGTTGGGAATGGGTTGCGTCTACCCTGGATTTACTGAATCTGAAACTGGTGGTCAGGCCTGGGAATCTGTGTTGTAACAAACCTCTCCAGTGATTTGCGTGCACACCAGAGTTTGAGAACCACTAAGAAATGGTGTCAGTATAGTAGCTTTTGCTCAGATAAAGGCAATCTCTTTAAAGCTCTTTTCAAAGCTATAAAAACCAGTGGGAAAGCTGGATCCTATTTCCCTAATGGTTTACCTTGCAATTGATGCTTCTTGTAGTTAAGAAGGAGATTGCCTTTGGAAACTTTTTAGATTGATACTCTTAGATCTGCTCGTTTTAGGAAAGGATCAGTTTTGCTTACTGGAGAGCAGGGCTTGGCTGAACCTGATAGCTTCCTCTTGTAAAAGAAGACTCAGGAGCTGAACTAAAGTAAAATGGAGTATCAGCTTTTTTCTACCCTAATGTATTGGGTTCACGGCTAAAGGTGGATTGAAAAACAGCCTGTGTTCAGTGCTGTGCCCTGGAGTTTCCAGGAAAATGAAAATGTTCTGCGTGTTTGCTGTCCGTTCGGGCATCCACTAGCACATGGGGCTGTTGAGTACTTGAGACATGGCTAGCTCAGCTGAGGAGCTGAATTTTGGATTTTAAGTCATTTAAATTTATTTTTTATTTTATTTTTGATTGCATCAGATCTTAGTTGCAGCACGCAGGCTCCTCTTTGCACCTCATGGGCTTTTCTCTAATTGTGGCATGGGGGATCCCAGTTCCCCATCCAGGGGTTGAACCCTTGTCCCTTGCACTGGAAGGTGGCTTTTCATCCACTGGATCACCAGGGAAGTCCCAGTAATTTAAGTTTTAATAGGAACATGTGGCTATTGACCACCCTGCTGAACTGTGCTAGGTTAGCCCCTAGATCAGTGCGTCGCAAATGTAAACATCCATGTGACTCACCTGAGAGGTGAGAGTGGTAGCCACTCAGTCATGTCTGATTCTTTGTGACCCCATGGGCTGTAACTCGCCAGGCTCCTCTGTCCATGAAATTCTCCAGGTAAGAACACTGGTGTGGGTTGCCATCCCCTTCTCCACGGGATCTTTCTGACCCAGGGATTGAAGCTGGGTCTCTTGCATTGCAGGTGGATTCTTTACCATGTGAGCCATCAGGGAAGCACCTTGTTGAACTGCAGACGCTGGTTCAGTAGGTCTGGGGTGGGGCCTAGATTCCGCTCCCAGATGATCCTGCTATAGCTGCCCCTAGACCACACTGTGAATAGCAAGGCCTTAGACAGTCAAGGGGTGTCCTCCTCTTTTAATCCAGCTGAATTGCCAAGCAAGCGCTGATGAGGTAGACTGCAGAGTTGGGGTGGGGCTTTTATCCTACTGAATTTCCCTACATGGGAGCAGGGAGAAGAGAAAGAGTTTTGTTTGAAGGCAGGTCTGAAAGAAGGTTTTTTTTCCCAACTCTGACAAAAGGATCTCAGCCTTTAGTACACAGTATGTAGCCTACAGCTACTTTATGCTTTTCCAGGGCAAGGAACAAGTTAGTAGGCAGAGAGAAAGACTGCGTGGTATTCTTACAGCTGTAGAATAACCTAAAATGTTACAACTAGGAGTTTTTTTAAAGGCTCATCCAGGCTAGAAACACTGAAACTGTGGTCTGCTGGTGACAAGTATTCTGAAATCAGGGTTTTTGGTGAGGCGTAGGAATGGGCTTCAGGTTGTCTGCTGCGTACGTTATTTTGTAATAGAGAAAAGCTAGATGGCTAAAGATTGTTTTGTAGGGTTGTGAAACGTGTATAAGGGCTTCCCAGATGGCACCGTGATAAAGAACTTGCCTGCCAATGCAGGAGATGCAGGTTTCATCCCTGGGTCAGGAAGATCCCCCAGAGGAGGAAATGGCAACCCACTCTGGTATTCTTGCCTGAAAAATTCCACAGACAGAGAGGCCTGGCAGGCTATAGTCCATGGGGTCACAAAGAGTTGGACTGAGCATGCACGAAAACGTGTACACGTCAGAAGGCCCGCTGTATGGAAGCAGTTATGTAAGAATGAACACAGTCTTGCTGAGGATTAGATGAGAAACAGCATATAGGCTATTCACCTCTTTCCGCACAAACTCTTCTAGTAGTTTGTGATAGAAAGTAGTAAGTAAATCTCTAATCTTGGGCCAGTTATTCTACCACACATTGGCAGAGCGGCATGAGAGAGATCATAGGTGGCTCACCCCACTCTCTGTGTCCCCGGAGAAACAGCTTTGTGGTAAGTCTGATGAAGCCGGGCTGTTCCAGAAGCAGAGTCACATAGAGCAGTCCGGGCACTGGTTGTCAGAGAGTTAGGCTCAGGACTTTTGAAGGTGCTTGGTGTCCAGTAGGGCCATGAGGTTCAAATCATTTGCAGAAGGGCTTTAAAGAGGGACTGTTGAAGTAGTGATGGTCTCTTGTAGAATGCATTACATTTATTGTTTGATTTTGGCTGTGTTGGGTCTTGGTTGCAGCATGCAGGCTCTTCTTGCAGCATGAGGGCTTCTCTCCAGTTGCAGCGCCCGAGGCTTAGTTGCCCCCGGGGCGTGTGGGATCTTAGTTCTTCGACCAGGGTTTGAACCTGTGTCTCCTGCACTAGTGGGTAGATTCTTGACCACTGAGCCACCAGGAAAGTCCCTACGAAGGATTACGTTTAGACACCTTTTAGTTACATCAGTGGTCCTCAGCCTTTTTGGTACCAGGGATCAATTTTGTGGGAGACAGGTTTTCCACAGACTGGCAGAGGGGAGGGGTGGTCTCAGGATGATTCAAGCATATTACATTTATTGTGCACTTTGTTTCTATTGTTATTACATTGTGATATATAATGAAGTAATTATATAGCTCACCATAATGCAGAATCAGTGGGAGCCCGGAACTTGTTTTCCTACAACTAGACAGACGGTCCCATCTGGGGGTGTTGGAGGGCGATGGGCAACAGCTGTAAATATAGCCCCAACTTCACTCCCTCTCATGCAGCTCACTCCCTGCTGTGTGGCCTGGTTCCTAACAGGCCACTTACCAGTAGTGGAAGGTGGTCTGGGGGTTGGAGACCCCTGATTTACAGCATTTAATTTGATAATTAAACATTTATTGAATGCTTTCTGTGTCCACAGCATTAATCTTTCATTGTAGGCAGGAGATATAAAGGATTATACTGTAGTCTCTACTGTGAAGGACGGTTTAATTGGCAGATGGGACATGAGTGTAGAAATCATATATAAATTAGTGAATGTAAAGTGTACTATAGAGGCTGAATACTTTTATAAATGATGTCCTGTTACTAGTAAGTGCCCAGGAAACTGAGGGCATGGTCTGTGGACCACAGGGGCACTATAGAGGATGGTTGGGGAAAATTTATGGAACTGGGATCAGAGTAGGAAGTAGTCTCTAGAAGAACAGTTGGGGTTTGGTTGGTCAACATGTGAAAGGCTGTGTTTTTGAGTCAAGGGAAAGCTGAGCGCTGAAGAATTGATGCTTTTGAACTGTGGTGTTGGAGAAGACTCTTGAGAGTCCCTTGGACTGCAAGGAGATCCAACCAGTCCATTCTGGAGGAGATCAGTCCTGGGATTTCTTTGGAGGGAATGATGCTGAAGCTGAAACTTTGGCTACCTCATGCAAAGAGTTGACTTATTGGAAAAGACTCTGATGCTGGGAGGGATTGGGGGCAGGAGGAGAAGGGGACGACAGAGGATGAGATGGCTGGATGGCATCACCGACTTGATGGACGTGAGTTTGAGTGAACTCTGGGAGTTGGTGATGGACAGGGAGGCCTGGCGTGCTGCGATTCATGGGGTCGAAGAGAGTTGGACACGACTGAGCGACTGAACTGAACTGAAAGCTAGTCAGAAGATCACAAGACCATGAAAAATGAGTTTGAAAAGACCAAGAGGGTTTCTGAGTTGGGATTCAGAGGACCATTTCTCTACTGAATGGAACAGTAGGGCATGGCACAGCTGCTGGAAATAGGCTGTATCATCTCCTGGAGAATTTCCCTGTCCTAATGGAGACTTCAGGGCAGTTGTTTCTCAGTTATGTCCACGTCCACTGGAGTCTCCACACTCGTCTCCTAGAGGCATTAGTGACCATCTGTAACTGTTTCTAAGACAAACACTGCATTTGCCTTCCTGCTGTGGTGAATGCTGATGAGGAGAAAGATAAGATTCTGAAAGACCAGACTGGTCACAGCAGTATCTGCATTTGACAGGATGCTGGTCATTAATGCAGAGATGTGGCAGTGGCTGAAGTGCAGGAAGATGCCAAATGACAAGTGTAATTAACAAGCAGTGGAGTCGGCCGAGCTTATCCTTTTCTACCTACTAAATAATAGAAGGGGATTTTAGATAAATATTTTTCTAAAATCTGCATTTTTCTGTTGAGTGGTACCATTGAAACACTGTATTTGAATTGTTATCAATTCAGCCAACAGTATTTTCCAAAGGAAAATCAAAATCATTTTTCTTTATGATCAGATTAACTTCCAAACAGCAGTAACTTTAAAAATTTAATTTTGCTTTTTTTTTTGACAAAGTAGACTGTTCAGTTTGCTTTAAATAGCTTCTAAGTGTGCCTTAGAAATTACAGGTGAGGTTTTCCTGTTTGCTCACTTGTTTTAAAAATGGATGCAATTCTGGTCCTACAGAGTTATCAGTTCAGCAAATTTCAGACTTCATCCCTCGTCTTTGAGGCAGTCAGTAAGAGGTTCTAAAGACCGCACAAAGAAGATGATCATAGATCAAAGTTAGAATGGGGGTATGAAATGAAACCTAAGCCCTCAAGTAGTACTGCTGTCCTTTGGCTATATGAGTTTGAAGGATTTTGAGCATCACCTGGCTAGCATGTGAAGTGAGTACAATTGTGCAGTAGTTTGAACATTCTTTGGCATTGCCTTTCTTTGGGATTGGAATGAAAACAGACCTTTTCCAGTCCTGTGGCCACTGCTGAGTTTTCCAAACGCACTGGCATATTGAGTGCAGCACTTTAACAGCATCTTCTTTCAGGATCTGATGATCTGAACCACAGTTAGCTCCCAGTTGTATGGCAAACTAGAAGTGTATCTGTTGTCCCTTTGATTCTACTCTCTTAATAAGAGCTCTGTTACTGTTTGTGGACCATGATATCATTTAAAAAGTGCTTTGGCATAGATTTCTTATCTGATTCTCACAACCACCTCAGAAGAGTGAAGATAGGGTAGGTGCATTGCCCCACTTTGTAGACCATATAACAAAAGATTAAGTGAGTATCTCTAGTTTAATTGTCTAGGAAGTGACAGAGCAAAATTTGGATCTTCTTTTGTGGTAGTGAACCCTGATCTCTAACTTTCTAAAAACAGAAGCAGCTCATCTTTTTAGTCTGTCTGGCTCAAACTGAATATCCTGCAGTGTTCCTGTTTTTCTTAGAATCTTAGCTCAGTTTTCTCTTGAGTGTCAAATGCTCAGTTTAAAGTTTAGCATTCAAATATTCCTGTTCTTTTGGCACAGAAAAGGGTCATTTCTGTTTTCAAGACACAGATGTGAGCTGAATGGAATTAGAAATAGATTTTTTTTTTAAGCTCATGGATAAAATCATCCCATCCATTCAGTTTCTCAGGGAAGAACCTGGTCTTTCATGGTCTTTGTGCTGAGTCCTGAGACTGTGTGTGTAACCCTTTGGTGTCAGCTACGCTGTGCTGGTGTACTTGCACTTACATGCTCTGTGTTGTGCTTGTTGATAATTACAGAAGGGGATTACTACAGAAGATTTATCTTTCAAAACCCTGCTGGTGATGGTGATACATATGTAACCATGAATAAAACTTCATCAAGCTGTGTAATTTTGCTTTGTATATTTTAAGATAAAGGTCGACGCCAACTTAAAAAAGTTAACTATAAAAGAAACCCAAGTCCTGCCTCCCCCAAAACTTCTTCCATCTCACCACCCTACTACTGTTCTCATTTATATTTAGCTTTATAAAACAATAGCCAGTATTGTCTAAATGTCATTACACCTGGAGTCAAAACTACTGGAGTCTGATTCTCAGCATTGCCACTTAACTTCTCTGTACCTTAGTTTGCTCATGTGTGAAGCGGTGGTAATTATAGCAGCTATTTCATCAGAATGTGAGGATTGTTGAGGTAGTATATGAAAAGTATTTAGGACAGTGCCTGGTATGTAATGAGCATTCAAATGCTAGCTGCTATTGTTACTAATTTCTGAATTAAACTTGCTCCTCAGTTGCTTTTGTACACTGCTTCCGCTGATGCCTGATTGTAAGTCCTCCATTCCTGAGGCTGAAGTGAGTGATAGTTGCATGGCTAATATTAGGCACAGTATCCTGCTGGGTGTGTTGATGCCCTATACTTTGGTTCTCTGTAGAATTCTTATTCCATACTTAGTCCAGTTGTATGTATTTTACAGGTGAAGGGTATATCAGAGTTACAAGGAAAATGGCATGCTTAATACCCTATTGTATATTGTATAGTTTTTATTTAGGGAGGTGATTGGTTTCATGGAAAGAACCATGTATATGGGAAGTCAAGAGACCTGGATTTTAGTGTTAATTTTGCATTGTTTAGTTTTATGTCATCGGGCAGCTCAGCCTCTGTGTCTTTATTTGTTGAGTGGCACACTGGTGATCTCTGCTTTCCTCTTGAGGGCTCGTTTGTATGTGAGCTGATAGTTATACTCAGTGCACAGATTCCTAAAAAGTGATGGTAAGTGATTTCCTTGCTATAAGTGGTTGCTTTATATTAAAAATTAATGATTACTTCCTCTGTTTTCAGCTTCGGGCTCAGAATCAGGTCTTAAAGAAAGGTGTCGTGGATGAACAAGCAAATTCTGCTGCCTTGAAGGTAAGCTACTGAGTGTTTGTGTTGTGAGAGTTAGGTTAGTGTTTGGTGAAGCTTACAGCAGAGAATTCAGCCCGTTTTGTGGGTTAAATTCCCAACTCTGACACTGATTCACTAGGAATAGGGGAGGATAATGGAATTTTTTGTGTGTTTAACTTTCTTACTTATTTAGGTATGAATGTGATGTGTTTTGATTTCTTAGCTGGAGATTACAGAAATGTCTTATTGGACTGTTTCTAATGCATTTCTCTCACACCCAGCTTCTTTCATAGCTAAATTCATCAGGATTAATGGGACTTCTTATCTGGCTTGATCTGATAGCACTCTGCAGGGACTGGGTCATATTCACGTTTATATCCCTAGCATTCAGCAGATTGTCCCCTAATAAATGGATCTGAAAGTGTGAATCATTTAGTGCCTTAATCTTGCTTTGGGTTGAGCTGTTTAATAGTAATAACCTATGTTAATGATGACTGTTTGAGTGATCCATCAGCACCTTTAACTGAGAGGAGAAATATGATGGGAGAAGAAGAATTTGTTTCTACGTCATCGTAGCAGGCATGTAATAAGTACTGCTTGAAAGTATTAGTTGTTCAGTCAACTCAGGCCAACTCTTTGTGACCTCAGGGACTATATAGCCTGCCATGCTCCTCTGTTCATGGGATTCTCCAGGCAAGAATACTGGAGTGGGTTGCAATTCTCTTCTCCAGGGGAATCTTTCTGAACCAGGGGTTGAACCTAGGTTTCCCTCATTACAGGCAAATTCTTTACCATCTGAGCCACCAGGGAAGCACAGATATTGCTTAGTGATACTCTTAATTGGATAAATTGATTCTAGGATATGGATTCCTTCTTGGCCAACTTTCAGTAAAATACACTGCCTGCCTCATTCTTTCACTGCCTTCCTTGCTCCCTCTTCAGAGAAAAGGGCTTAGGAGTCCCTTTATTTTTCTGTCTTTCTGGAGTAGCCCGCAACCAGTGACACAAGAATAGTCACCAAGATCGTGAGAGGCGTCCTTTATCTTGGCTAGTGTTGGACCCTTCTCCAGAGAAATCTGTCTCTTGAGGGATGCTCCCTCCTTGGGTGCTGTTCCATAGACTCGGGGCTGAGATGGTTCAGAGTACCGTACCCTAAGCTCTCTGCACTTAAGCTGAGATGATTAAAATTAAGCTTTATAGTCAGGATTTGTTAGTTAAGTTACTGTTTTGTTTAAATCACTGAAGAAATTGATCATTATCTATCTCCTTATGAAGTTTAAAACCTATCCCCGGGGAAAGTGTTTCCTAACTCATCTTGGTCGCCCACACTGGCGTTCCACGCCCTCCCTTGGCTGATTGTGTTTGATTAACGCTGGCAGCGGCTGTGGCGGTGACTCCAGTGGCATTGCCAGCAGGCCCTGTTTATTGAGTGCTCGCTGTGTGTCAGGCAGACGTTGCACTCAGCGCCTTACACCCATCTTCTCAGTTTTCACAACAGCCCTGCGAGGGCACATGCCACTGTCATCATTGTCATTGCAGGAACTAGGATTTATAGAGAGACTGGGATGGATGTCTTCTGAAATCAGTGATTGGTTAATGGGGTTGGAATATTAGTCACCTAGTGATTGATTTGGAGAGGGGAATGGCAACCCACTCCAGTATTCTTGCCTGGAGAATCCCAGGGATGGGGGAGCAATTAATTATAAGAGATTACTTTTAATTGAACTGTTCATTTTGGTTGTCATTTTGATTGATTTGTCGGCATTTTGATTATATTAGGTTTGTCTCTTCAATGAGTTGTTAGATACAATGAGCATTTATTGATTTGAATTTCCTTAAATTGAAATATATAATAACTTGGACATGGGCTGGGCCTAAGTTTACCATTGAACTTCAAGTAAACATTAAGGACTTACTAAACAAACAACAGAAAAGGAAGTTTTTTTTCTCTTCAGTGGAAACATATTCTATCCCTCTAGCCATGCCCTCAACATGCAAATAATGTCAGCAGATTGCAGAACCAGCCTCTGGTTTTTAGGTTGCTGTTTCAAAATCCACTATTCAAAATTGGGAAAGTAGCATTGACATATGTATACACTATCATGTGTAGAATAGGTAACCAGCAGGAAGCTGCTATAAAACCCAGGGAGCCCAGCCTGTCGCTCTGTGACAACTGAGAGGGGTGGAATGGAGTGGGAGAGGGAGGCTTAAGAGGGATGGGATATATATGCAATTACGACTGATTCAGTTGATGTACGGCAGAGACCACCACAACATCGTAAAGCAGTTATCCTCCAATTAAAAAAAACCCTGTTCATTAAAACTTGACCTCTTCTTAGCTTTATAGTGGTTTTTCAGTGAAGGTAAAGTAAACATACAGATCTTTCAGTTTATGGTAGTATATGGCCATTTGTGTTTAATTACCAGTGAACACAAAGTTACCAGAATATTGTAAGGAAAATATAGTTAGAATAATATTGTTTTTAAAAATAGAGTGAAACTAAATATTTCTCTTGTTTCCCATTTTCTTACCCTGTTGTGGTATAAACAGTATGGCATGGTCAGTAGAAGACGTGTTGTTTACATTTTAGATTTTGTTCCTATTTTCACTTTAAAGTCAACTGAGAATATTCTTTGTTAGGATATCTGGAAATTATTCTTTGTTAGAATAATATTGATTTTTATCTTTGACAGATCAGAATAATTTAAAGTTAAGAGTATTGAAAGGACTTCATTTTGACTGACTTAAATTCAAGGAGGATTTATAGGAAAAAGTGAATACAAATATATTCCATTCTTGCTTACCTGAAGGGCATCATCAGTGAGTCTGAGGTTCTCTTTAAAATTTCAAATTTATAAAATTGTAGCCTCAGACTTTGTGACTCCTCACCACCAAACACGTGAATAACAACATTATATAAAAACATGTTGTTGTGGATATTTAAGTTGATCAGTGTTACTTCAGTAATATACTCTTTAGCTTAATTTTTAATTTGCTTGGTTGGACCAGAAAATGATTTTGTCACAAACAGAGCTAAAAAAACATAGGAACTGGAATTATATACGTTTAATTCCTTAAATAAAGAGGTTTTGATTATATTTTGGTGAAACAAAAACTTTTTTTTTTTCATTATTTTTTAAATGTTAAGACTAAATTACAAGGAATGGTCTGTTTTCACTTTGATGTAGGAACAACTGAAGATGAAGGATCAGTCACTGAGGAAACTGCAGCAGGAAATGGACAGTCTGACGTTCCGAAACCTGCAGCTTGCCAAGAGGGTCGAGCTACTTCAAGATGAACTGGCCCTAAGTGAACCCCGAGGCAAGAAAAACAAGGTAGGTCAAGTCAAAACAAGGTAGGGTGACCTTGCCATTAGGTGCAGACATCTGCAGGCCATCCTGATTTTAGCAGAAGACCTCACCTCCAAAATACTCTAAAGGTCTGTTTATTACACCTGGTTATTGGGTCCAGAAAGCAAACATTTATTATTAATGTATACTAAGTATTTATTAGAGCCATTTTCACATGGAAGTGAGTTTTCAAGAGTTTATGAGAAACCAGCATGCACATAGTTGATTTAGTGGCTAAGAAAAATGAATGGTGTAATCTCATATTGGTCAAAATTAAACTGTTTTAGTTATGGTAAGTTGCTATTTAACTCAAGGTAGGGCAGATAGAATGAGAAGCACTCTCCGCATGAACCACTGTCTCTGGAAGTGGCAGTTGAAGTGCTTATACATGAGGCTTGTAAGTTGGCTACAGATGTATTTTCTTTGTTTTTATTCTTAAAAGTTCAGTTTGCCTGTGCTTTGTTTGTTCATTTGTTGTGTTAGAGAAACATTGTATTTAATGGTAAAGCTTAGCACACTCCAGCACCAGGCATGGCCTGGAGTCTAAGCAACAGGGATGGGTAGGTGACCTCCATGGAGGTTCACCTGGCAAAGATGATGAGAAAGGCAACCATTAAACAGAAGACTCCTCAGACAAGGCAAAGCCCAAAATAGCCTAGAAGAGCTGCTGCTTCAGAGACGGGTTCCTGGCGTAGCCAGTGATCAAGCTGACAAACAGTGTGCCAGTGCCAGCCCCTGAGCCAGCCACACCGACGGTGGCAGCCCCAGCGCCAATAAACTTGGCTGCTGTGTCAATATCCCAGGAGAAAACACTGGTCTGGTACTCCTGCATGGCCACCTGGAGTGGGACACTGCTGTGGGAAGGCTGTTCAGTTGAGATCTCGGGCCTACTCAGGAAAGAGGCAGACAAAGGCCTGATGCGACTCCTGGCCGAAGTGTGGATCAGAGCAGGAGGAATGAGTGGTGCCCTGGCGGTCTGTTTTCTCAGTCTCCTGGCTTCTACTCTTCTGTCTGATGCTCGTCTTACTCATCCTCTTCACTACATGAAGCTCCATGGAGGTCACCTACCCACCCCTCCTGCTTCCACTTCAGGTCATGCCCGATACTGGAGTGTGCTAAGCTTTACCTTTAAACACCATGTTTCTCTTAAAAAAAAAAAGTCCCAAGGTGTAAATATAAATTTCTTTCCCTTCTGGTTTTATGTAGTGAGGTGAGATTCTGATTGATCTAAGATGGAAGATCTGATACTTTTGATCATTCTGTGGTTAAGAAGTTGCTGCTTTTTTCAAGGGCAGAAGCTAGTGATTGAGTCTTTAAAAGTCCTGTGTATTTGTTGGACAGCACCCTAAAAATGTGTGGACTGAGGCGATGATGACGAAATGGTTGGAGGGAAGAAGGTTCACAGTAACTATGAAGCGGTGCGTGGGGAGGAAAGAGTGCAGGCTTTGGAGCTGAGCCCAGATTTGAATTCTTTGTCTTCCATTTATAGGTCTATGACCTCAGGCAAGTTTTTTAGCCTTGCAACCTCAGTTGTGTGAAAGACTTTCATGTTTGTTGTCAGGATTAAATGAGATCATATAAAGTACTTAGGACTGTATGTGCCTATGATGGACATGTTGACTTAATTATATCTCATTTCCCCTCCATGGAAGAATTCTCCAGAGTGGTAATTTTTCAAGTAAGTGGGGAACAGTTCACTTCAGTCACTCAGTCGTGTCTGACTCTTTGTGACCCCATGAACTACTGCATGCCAGGCTTCCCTGTCCATCACCAACTCCCGAAGCTTACTCAAACTCATGTCCATTGAGTCAGTGATGCCATCCAACCATCTCATCCTCTGTCATACCCTTCTTTGCCTGCTTTCAATCTTTCCCAGCATCAGGGTCTTTTCCAGTGAGTCAGTTTTTCATATCAGGTGGCCAAAGTATTGGAGTTTCAGCTTCAACATTAGTCCTTCCAATGAATATTCAGGACGGATTTCCTTCAGGATGGACTGGTTGGATCGCCTTGCAGTGCAAGAGACTCTCGAGAATCTTCTCCAACACCACAGTTGAAAAGCATAAATTCTTCAGCATTCAGCTTTCTTTATAATCCAACTCTCACATCCATACATGACTACTGGTAAAACCATAGCTTTGACTAGATGGACTTTTGCTGGCAAAGTAATGTCTCTGCTTTTTAATATGCTGTCTAGGTTGGTCATAGCTTTTCTTCCAAGGAGTAAGCACCTTTTAATTTTATGGCTGTAGTCACTATCTGCAGTGATTTTGGAGCCCAAGAAAATAAAGTCTCTCACTGTTTCTATTGTTTCCCCATCTATTTGCCGTGAAGTGATGAGACTGGATGCCATGATCTTAATTTTCTGAATGTTGAGTTTTAAGCCAACTTCACTCTCCTCTTTCACTTTCCTCAAGAGGCTCTTCATTTCTTCACTTTCTGCCATAAGGGTAGTGTCATCTGCATATCTGAAGTTATTGATATTTCTCCCAGAAATCTTGATTCCAGCTTGTGCTTTATCCAGTCCAGCGTTTCTCATGATGTACTCTGCATAGAAGTTAAATAAGCAGGGTGACAATATGCAGCCTTGACGTACTCCTTTCCCGATTTGGAACTAGTCTTTTGTTCCATGTCCAGTTCTAACCATTGCTTCTTGACCTGCATGCAGATTTCTAAGGAGGCAGGTCAGGTAGTCTGGTATTCCCATCTCTTTAAGAATTTTCCAATTTGTTGTGATCCACACAAAGGCTTTGGTAAGGGCCATAGAGCAGAAGTAGATGTTTTTCTGGAACTCTCTTGCTTTTTTATGATCTAATGGCTGTTGGCAATTTGATCTCTGGTTCTTCTGCCTTTTCTAAATCCAACTTGAACATCTGGAAGTTCACAGTTCATGTACTGTTGAAGCCTGGCTTGGAGGATTTTGAGCATTACTTTGCTAGTGTGTGAGATGAGTGCAATTGTGCAGTAGTTTGAGCATTCTTTGGCATTGCCTTTCTTTGGGATTGGAATGAAAACTGACCTTTTCCAGTCCTATGGCCACTGACATGTTGCTAAATTTGTCACGTGTTTTATAAATTTGCTGGCATATTGGGTGCAGCACTTTAACAGCATCATCTTTTAGGATTTGAAATAACTCAACTGGAATTCCATCACCTCCACTAGCTTTGTTTGGGGATGCTTCCTAAGGCCCACTTGAGTTCGCATTCCAGGATGTCTGGCTCTAGGTAAGTGGTCACACTATCGTTATCTGGGTTGTGAAGATCTTTTTTGTATAGTTCTTCTGGGTATTCTTGCCACCTCTTCTTAATATCTTCTGCTTCTGTAAGGTCCATACCATTTCTATCCTTTATTGTGCCCATCTTTGCATGAAATGTGCCCTTGGTGTCTCTAGAGATCTCAGGTCTTTCCCATTCTATTGTTTTCCTCTATTTCTTTGCATTGATCAGTGAGGAAGGCTTTCTTATCTCTCCTTGCTGTTCTTTGGAAATCTGCATTCAAATGGGTATGTCTTTCCTTTTTCCTTTGCATTTAGCTTCTCTTCTTTTCTCAGCTATTTGTAAGGCCTCCTCAGACAACTGTTTTGCCTTTTTGTGTTTCTTTTTGTCAGGGATGATCTTGATCATTGCCTCTGTACAGTGTCACAAACACCCATCCATAGTTCTTCAGGCACTCTGTCTATCAGATCTAATTCCTTGAATCTATTTGTCACTTCCACTGTATAATCATAAGGGATTTGATTTAGGTTATAAAGCTCAACATTCAGGAAACTTAAGATCATGGCATATGGTCCCATCACTTCATGGGAAATAGATGGGGAAACAGTGGAAACAGTGTCAGACTTTATTTTTCTCGGCTCCAAAATCACTGCAGATGGTGACTGCAGCCATGAAGTTAAAAGATGCTTACTCCTTGGAAGGAAAGTTATGACCAACCTAGACAGCATATTCAAAAGCAGAGACATTACTTTGCCGACTAAGGTCCGTCTAGTCAAGGCTATAGTTTTTCCAGTGGTCATGTATGGATGTGAGAGTTCGACTGTGAAGAAAGCTGAGCGCCAAAGAATTGATACTTTTGAACTGTGGTGTTGGAGAAGACTCTTGAGAGTCCCTTGGACTTCAAGGAGATCCAACCAGTCCATCCTAAAGGAGATCAATCCTGGGTGTTCATTGGAAGGAGTGATGCTAAAGCAGAAACTCCAATACTTTGGCCACCTCATGCGAAGAGTTAACTCATTGGAAAAGACTCTGATGCTGGGAGGGATTGGGGGCAGGAGGAGAAGGGGACGACAGAGGATGAGATGGCTGGATGGCATCACCGACTCAATGGACGTGAGTTTGGGTGGACTCCGGGAGTTGGTGATGGACAGGGAGGCCTGGCGTGCTGCAAATCGTGGGGTCGCAAAGAGTCGGACATGACTGAGTGACTGAACTGAACTGAATGGTCTAGTGGTTTTCCCTACTTTCTTCAATTTAAGTCTGAATTTGGCAATAAGGAGTTCATGACCTGAGCCATAGTCATCTCCCAGTCTTGTTTTTGCTGACTATATAGAGTTTCTCCTCTTTGGCTGCAAAGAATATAATCAATCTGATTTCGGTATTGACCATCAGGTGATGTTCATGTGTAGAGTCTTCTCTTGTGTCATTGGAAGAGGGTGTTTGCTATGACCAGTGAATTCTCTTGGCAAAACTCTGTTAGCCTTTACTCTGCTTCATTCTGTACTCCAAGACCAAATTTGCCTCTTACTCTAGTTATCTCTTGACTTCCTACTTTTGCATTCCAGTTCCCTATAATAAAAAGGACATCTTTTTTGGGTGTTAGTTCTAGAAGGTCTTGAAGGTTTTCATAGAACCGTTCAACTTCAGCTTCTTCAGCATTAGTGCTTGGGGCATAGACTTGGATTACCGTGATACTGAATGGTTTGCCTTGGAAACGAATAGAGATGATTCTGTTGTTTTTGAAACTGCACCCAAGGACTGCATTTTGGACTCTTGTTAACTATGATGGCTACTCCATTTCTTTTAAGGGATTCTTGCCCACAGTAGTAGATATAATGGTCATCTGAGTTAAATTCACCCATTCCAAGCCATTTTAGTTCACTGACTACTAAAATGTTGACGTTCACTCTTGCCATCTCCTGTTTGACCACGTCCTTTTTACCTTGAAATTGGAACAAAGAGTGCAAAACAGATACGTACTGGCATCGCTTGGAAAACTTTGTCAAAATACACATGCTGTGGAAATTCTGGAAGACGCTTGGGGAGGGGAAATAGCCATCTGTGTTTCATCACCAGGTTAGTGAGACCCTCTCTCAGGGCTGTTTTAGTAGATTCAGGTGTAATTACTTCTGAATTAGTTTTAATAAAAACTTTACAAATTTGGAATTACTGAACAACCAGAATATGTCTTTCAGCAGTGTTCCTTGTGTGAATGTATGTCTTGTGTTCACATTTGGTGTTTATGTATTTGTTTATTACATAGCTGCTCCATTTTCAGAGGGCTTTCTAATAGTTCATGTTGGATCAGTAAGTGACTTCATTTTAAGTGAGGAGTAAAGTACAAGAAAGGCAGAGGAGGGTGGTGACTGATGTCTGAACAGTTTCATTGTTAGGCTGACCCTTGAATAGTGTCATTTCTGTGTGTATTCCATGAAAACAAATGTTCATTATTGGCTCTTAAATAGTGCTATTCTTCTATGTAGAAAAAGTTAATATTGGTATAAAGGCAAAAAGGAAAGTATTTTTCATAGTTTTGTGCTTTTTTTCTTCTATTTATTTGTGATAGCTTTATCTTGTATTTTTTTAAATTAGAAATGTATGTGAACTTTTGTATAAATGTAGTTTTGTGAATGCTGTTAATTTCTTAAAGGAGTTTAACAACTCAGACTCATGGAATTGCTAAAACTGTCATTTTTTAAACCGGGAGATCAATTGTTGAAATGATATTTATTAACATATTTATGTTGCTAACTTTCTGGATCTACTCTGTCTTCCAGCAGAACTACTCCCAAATTCATCTGCAAAGAATAGTGAGCCTTATCTGTTCTTTTTTTCCTCTCTCTTTTAAGCTTTTATGTTCATTGCAGTATTTGCATTTCCAACTTATGTCACGTAGGAAAAGTTAAATGATGGACTGTATACCTTTTACAGGATTGTTTGACAGTGGTGAACATGTAGAAGAGACAAGCTACTAAGGTGATAGAGAATCTGTGTACCTTAGAATGTTTCTCTAAAGGATGACAGTTATGTGGACATAACTTATTCTTTCCATCAGAAAAGTGGAGAATCTTCTTCTCAGTTGAGTCAAGAGCAGAAGAGTGTCTTCGATGAAGACCTGCAAAAGAAGATAGAAGAGAATGAACGGTTGCATATACAAGTGAGAAAACCTTCTGTTTTTCTGTATGAATTAAAAAATGGGTTGTATGATCTGGAATGTGGAAAAAACAACTCATGATAGAGTATTTTGTATGTGGGTAGGTGTTTTAACGTTTCCTGTGTTTGGTGGGTACATATGTCACTGTCGTTCATTCATTTCTAAGATCTCACATTTTAATACGGATGTGTGCTTTGAATATGCACTTGTTCAGAGGACAGCTGAATAGCTTTATAAGTTAATGATACAGAAGTATATTGGGGACTCTTCCTTTTATATAGGACATGTTTAGATGGGTTATTTAGATGGGGCTTATCATTTTAATTTGTGACAGTTGGTTTTTGTCTGTTTCCCTTTGAGTCTGTAAGGTCTCACTAGGGTACAGACCATGTCATTTTTTTCTGCCCAGCCTCAGAACAGGCCCTCATTCATGGCATGCCTTCAGATATTTATGGACTGTTGAGTAATCAATGTCTGCTCCAAACCAGTCAGCATATTTTAAGAGTCATAGTATAGCGTATTCAACTGTGGCTCCTGATTTTTCTTGTGTGAAATGGTGAGCATAATCAAACAGTGGAAAATAAATTTTCATTCTTAGTGTTTGAAAATGTTTTCAAAATGAACTTTTGACCTCATGAATTTTGTGTAAAATCGTCATAATTCTTAATTAGTGTTGAATTCTCATTGGGCTTTCCTGATAGCTCGGTTGGTAAAGAATCTGCCTGCAATGCAGGAGAGCCTGGTTCAATTCCTGGGTCAGAAGATCTGTTGGAGAAGGGATAGGCTAGGATTCTCATTAAGCAAAGGAGCTTTATCTGATACAGGAGTAATATCTGTTTGAGTTTTGATTATTTAATTGTAGAAGTTTGCATAACAGGATAGCAAGAGTTGTGCTCAACTGGTCAGTTGAGTTAGTTCTCTGTGTTCCAGAGGTAGTTTGAAATAGAAGTCCATGAGATAGGTTGGGGAAGGAAATGTAAGCTTTGAAGTCTGTTTGTGCCTGTGAAACAGTTGACAGTTAGGTAGCTCCTTGAAGCTTCAGGTTCCCCATCTGTAAAGGAGGGTCTGCAGGTAACACCACCTCTGACCTTCTGTGGGGATCCACTGAGCTCTTGCCTGTGCAGTTTCGCACACTGAGCACGTGGAACCTTATGGAAGTCACTCAATGATTAGTCACTGCCATTGTTTTCTCTTCATTTGTGTGTATGAGGAGCTTGTGAGAAGAAGGCGTGATCTTTTCTGTTCAGTTTTTTGAAGCCGATGAGCAGCACAAGCACGTGGAAGCAGAGCTGAGGAGTCGGCTGTCCACTCTGGAAATGGAGGCGGCTCAGCACCAAGCCGTGGTCGATGGCCTGACGCGGAAGTACATGGAGACCATCGAGAAACTGCAGAACGACAAGGCTAAACTAGAGGTAAGCCCCGCTGTTGGTGAGAGCTTGTTCAGAAATTGTCTGGGCTTTTGTAAACCCTCTGCCTGCTTTGGAGAACAGAAGTTAGCCACTCAAGGCGGGACTGCAGCCTACAGTGTCTACTCAGCGTGTTGTCATCTGTGGCCTGATTCATCCGCTTTTCTTTTTTTCTCACAGACAGATATGCATATAATTTTGGTTAATAGTGGTTGTCATATCACATTTCTAGCAAACAGAACACAGTTTCAAATAAACAGCTATATAAAATTTATAGGGGAAAGCCAAAAAGAAAAAAAGAGTAGAAAAAATTTTTCACCACTTTCAGGATTAGTTTGGCATAGTTTATTTTTAAAATTTTATTGGTGTATAGTTGATATACAATGTTGTGTTAGTTTCAAGTGTTCAGCAAAGTGATTCATTTATACATGTACATATATTCATTCTTTTTCAGATTTTTTTCCCCATATAAGTTATTATAGACTATTGAGTAGAGTTCCCTGTGCTATGCTTTTCTTTTCCTTCTAAAATTTAGGTAAAATCTCAGACTCTAGAAAAGGAGGCCAAGGATTGTCGACTTCGGACAGAAGAATGGTATGTGGAAATGTGAATTCCAAGGGGCCCTGAAGTGAGAATCAGAAGACCTGGATTTTGGTTTAGTAGCTTCTCTGTCTCAGTTTTCTCACATTTGCAGTGAGATAGAAGTACATCATTTCTAGGGGCCTTTTCAGTTATTTTATCTCTGGGACCTTAAAAATTCTTGGTAGAGTGGCTTGTGCAGCAGTCCTCAGCCTGCAGAGGCCTATGGCAGATGCCATTCTGGGGCTCCTGTACTGAGGACTGGGTGCTTTCTGTGGCAGACTACTCTGAAGAGACGGTCTTCTCATAGTCCCAGGCAGGAAGACTGACTGTTGATCGGGGTGTCAACCTTTTAATGTTTAGTTGCTAAGTCGTGTCTGACTCTTTGAGACCCAGGGACTGTAGCCTGCCAGGCTTCTCCATCCATGGGATTTCCCAGGTGCGAATACCGGAGTGGTTTGCCATTTCCTTCTCCAGGGCATCTTCCTGACTCAGGGAGTGAACTCACATCTCCTGTGTCTCCTGCATGTAGGCAGATTCTTTACTGGTGAGCCACCAGGGAAGCCCAACATTTTAATAAAATGGTACCTTTTAAATAAAAAGAGGTTGTGTAATCTAATGAGATATTTACCTGTTAAAATGTTACTTATCTCTGCATGGTAAGAGCATGTGCCAACATTTATTTGATAAATGACATATTTTAGGTTTTGATAGGATCAATCAAGTGAATTTCTTCAGTTTAGTTGTACTGAAAATGCATGATGTACCTATACTCTTAATTGAAGCAAAACCAAAAATGATCAGATTTTGAGCTCAAGGAAAAACTCTACTATAATACTTTAAAAAATTATACTTGAACAAATACTTGTGTTATAAAGAGAAAAATCTATGAGTTTGAAATGGCTCTAAGATGATTTTGAGCTTGGGGAAATAAAGTTATATAAGATAGTGGGACTGTGATAAATTCCTTGCAACTTCTAGTTATTCAGCGGGAGTCTCAAGGGCTTTAAAATCAAGACTTAGTATTTTTCTTATCTTCATTTTTTTTTTAAACAACTCTCTACTACCAAGGGCATACAGATGTCAGATAAGCCTGTCAGTCTGAAAGCCTGATACCAGCGACTGAGGTAACATGCAAATGTTGATCCACTGCGTGCTGATCATATGGTTTTGTATTTTTTCTTTCAGTCAGTTACAGTTAAAGAATCTTCATGAAGATTTGTCAAGTAGATTAGAGGAATCCTTATCAATCATCAATGAGAAAGTACCTTTTAATGATACAAGTAGGTATTATGTACAGTTTTCCATTATTTGCAACTCTGAACTTCTTTAGGACAGCCATCTTATTAAAATAGTTTGTAATGTACTTGGCTGAAAACCTCACTCGCCCAACAGAGGGTTGCTTTCTTTTTGTCCTTTTGATCAACTTTGGCCCTCATGTCTCATAGGGAGATTTTATGTTGTCACATAACTGTTCTGAAGCTAGTCTTCTTGGAAAAAGCCCAAAGCTACATTTTTCAATTGCATGTATTTAACATATCCCAAGGTGAAAACCAGCCTGTACACATAAAGTACCTGAATACTTGTACAAAAAAAGCTGATCACAATGGATGGCAAGGTGGAAGAGGAGTAAGGGGATGGGTGGGAGGTGAATCTTCTCTGTCAGATATCTCCTGCCTTTTGGACAATGCTCAGCGCTAGTTCCAGAGGGAGCTGACTTGTGTATTCCTGCTTCCCCCTCATCCTGGGAAGGATCTGGTAATTTACATAACCAAGAGCACCAAAGAGAACTTTAAAAAAAAATTGACTTGCGTGTATGTGTTTGAAAGTGTTAGTCACTTTGTTGTGTTCGACTCTGCAACCCCATGGACTGTAGCCCACCAGGCTCCTTTGTCCATTGAATTCACCAGGCAAGAATACTGGAGTGGGTAGTAGTCTTCTGGGGAATCTTCCTGACCCAGGGATCGAACCCAGGTCTCCTGCACTGCAAGCAGATTCTTTACTTTCTGAGCTACCAGGGAAGCCCAAGTATTAAGTCAAAATCTTAAAGACAAAGAAAACAGTTGTTTGAAACTTAAATTCAATGTGGTATACATTTTCTTTTTTACAATTATATGATTGAAATTAATTTTTGACTTCTCAATTTTTCTTAGGAAAGACCTAAAAAAAGAGGGAAGAAAAGACAGAGAAAAAGAAAAATAGCAGTTTGCTCTAAAACTGAAATCAGCATATGTCATTATCATATCAAAACCCTAAATTCCTCTGAAAACAACACCTGTTGCTGCTTTCTACATTAATGTAAATAGCATCCGCATACTTTGATCCACTAGACTTGAATCCTTGGCATTTCATTTGCTCCTTAATCCTTAGTCATCGGGTTCTGATCACTTCTGTTTGAATCTCTTTGGGTTTATCCTTTCTTTTCCAATACTAGTTGTCCTTACCATGTCACAAGTAGAGTTACTACTTTTAGTTCTGAAATATTTAGAGATTATTTGCTGAAGGTCTAAATTTTGCATAAGATATGCAAAAATGTGTAAGACAAAAATCTCTACCCTCAAGGAATTTATAGTCCAGTAGGGGAAAAATAAGATAGAGAAATATCTGAAATATAAGCTAAGTTATTCCATGAAGAACTTCTTGGGGTTTCAGAGGAAGGGTGATTACCGCTGGTGGGGCTGTTTGGGGAAGCCTTCTGGAAGAAGTGTGCTTTGGGCTGGGCCAGGGTGTAAAAGTAGGTTTCATTGGTCAGAGAGGTGAGGGAGAACCAGCCAGGGAATTGCATTGAGTGTGGTATGTAGGATAAAGGTGCTGTCAGGGCCTGACAGTAGTATTAGTTAAGTATGACTGGAAGCTAGCGTGGATGGGATGTGGAAGCCAGTGATAGGTACGTTCTGAAAAGGTGGGTGGGACTGGACCCTCAAGTTCTGGGCAGAGGACTTGGGATTTCATTCACAAGGCAGTAGGTTGTTGGAGATTTTAGAAATGTCCCTTTTTAAACAAAATTATTTCTGTATATTTGGCTGTGCTCGGTCTTTATTGCTGCGTGTGCTTTTCTCTGGTCGTGGCGAGTGGGGGCTCCTCTCCAGTTGCGGCATGAGGGCTTCTCGTTGCAGTGGCTTCTCGTGTTGCAGAGCACAGGGTCTAGGGTGCACGGCGGCAGTTAGCTGCGGCACGTGGGCTTAGTTGCTTCTCCCAGGCCCTAGAGCACAGGCTCAGTAGCTCCGAGGCATGTGGGATTCTTCCGGATTAGGGACCGAACCTGTGTCTCCTGCATTGGCAGGCGGATTCTTTACCACTGAGCCACCAGGGAAGCCCCGGAAATGTCTTGATGAGATTTGCGCACTCACTTGGTTAATCTGGCAACAGAGTGTAGACTACACTGGAATGGGAGAAGGAGACTGATGCTGCTGCGGTGATAGTTCTGGTGTGCTGGGATGGGGGCTGGAGCCTGAGATGTCAGGAGATGCAAGGAGGCAAGGCAGAGAGAGCAGGCAGTGTGGGGAAAAGACGTGGTGCAGCTGACAGAGATCAGAGAGGCAGATGAGGAGCAGATTTATGGGGGAGATGAGGAGGTTAACTTGGATGTAGCTTAACAGTCTTAACAGATTGGTGTGCATCTTTTTACCTGCTGGTGTGCACATTTGTAAATAAAAGTCTAGAGCTGGGGAGAGAAGCTGATGTTGACCCAGTTAGGGTGGATGAGCCCCTCTGTTGGGAATGGTGGGAATGAGGGTTATAGAGTACAAGGAGGCCTGTGCAGAGTGCACCCCAGTGATCAGGAAGGGAAGGGGCTGAGTGGAGACGAGCTGGCAAATGGGGTGACCATTTATTATTTCTTAGTTAAGCTCTTTTTCTGTAAATGTAAAAAGGACTTAATGTACATCCATTTTTGTTTTGTAGAATATAGCCAGTATAATCCTCTGAATGTTCCAGTCCACAATAGGAGACATCAGGTAAAGATGAAGTTTTTATTTTCAGTAATGTGCATGTCAAACTTTTCAGAAACACTAGTTAGTTGTTTGGGCCTCTGTTTAGTGCACCAAACCACTGCATGTTACTTTTACTTTCTTTTCTCATACATTTAAAAAAATTGTGGAACACGCTATTTTTTGAATTTGTAAATAATACAGATTTTTGCTGTCTCTTGTCTTATAACATTAAAACTGAATTGTGGGATGCACTGATTTTTGTCATACCTTTCTTTTAGGTTGGTGGGCTTTGCACTTTAGGTTAAGTAGAAGAGGTATATTAGCCAATATGGACAGCTTTCTAGTGTACTTAAATGGTAGTATTAAAATATAAGTGGGAGCAAATGAATTTAAATTAAGGAATAATTATTTTAGAGTTCAAATGTTTTCTCCAAAAGCAGACTTAATAAAGTTGTTTGGGCGTAATAACCTGATAGTTGACTTTAACTGGATCTTTTTCATTTTAAAGCTGAAGATGCGGGATATCGCTGGGCAGGCCCTGGCTTTTGTTCAAGATCTTGTCAAGGCTCTTCTGAACTTTCACACCTATACAGAACAGAGGATTCAGATTTTTCCTATTGATTCTGCCATTGACACAATATCTCCATTGAATCAGAAGGTACGTTTAACTCAGGATACCTTCTCTCTGCCCTGAATAAATCTGGAGACTTGCTATTTATTAGAGTAGTTCTTTGCTTCAGCCAAGTACTGTAGAGGACATGGGGAGAAACTCTAAGTCATAGTCTTTACCGTCAAGAAATAGGATAAACATGGAGATTCTCATGAAATGAAATAGTGAGGGATATGTTAGAAGACCTAAGTGAGAATAAGTGGTCGGGGCAGTAAGTGAATATGATGTCATCAAGGAGGGGAGACTGCTGTTGGTGGTAGTGTCTGGGAGACTCTTTGGTGATTTGACTGGGCTTTGAGAAATGAGCATGGTTTGCACAGGAGGAGAGCAGTGGGGTAGGTGTTTTTTCCCTACAAAACTTCACCACAAACCTTTTGAAGTTCATAAAAATTAAAGTTTGAATCTTTGAAATACTCTTTAATATCACCGTGAGAAAAAGCTTTCAGATGACCTGGGTAAGGAAAATGGAACTGTAGCACTTTAAGGCAGTTATATTTTCTTTTACACTTCTTATAATATAAAAGCATTTTTTCCCCCCACTGGTTCTTTGTCCATTATTTTATTTTTATTTTTTTGTTTTTGCGGGCTTTTTTGGCCATACCGTGCAGCTTGTGGGATCTTAGTTTCCCAACCAGGGACTGAACCTGGGCCGCAGCAGTGAAAGCACTGCGTTTTAACCACTGGACTGCCAGGGAATTCCCACCATTATTTTACTTAGCTTGTTACCATGTTATGCTCACATGGTGAGAATCAAATATGTTAACCATAATGGAAATATTTCATTACTCTGAAGAATTCATATTTTTCTCAGTATTTTACCTTTGGTACTTTTATCTCTGAGAGACCCTCTGTAACTTTTCTGTTAAGCCTCTATTATTGAAGATTCAGTAACCATTTGTTAAAAGATGACCAAAGCATTTAGACTTGTTCATAAAGTCATAAAGTAGACTTTTATACCTGAGCTTAGAGTTCCCTGGTGGCTCAGATGGTAAAGCATCTGCCTACAGTGCGGGAGACCCGGCTTCAATCCCTGGGTTGGGAAGATCCCCTGGGGAAGGAAATGGCAACCCACTCCAGTATTCTTGCCTGGAAAATCTCATGGACTGAAGAGCCTGGTAGGCTACAGTCCATGGGGTTGTAAAGAGTCGGACACGACTGAGCAATTTTCTTTCTTTCTTTCTTAGAGTTCAACTTATTTTGCAGCCCAGAGAGACTGAGTTTCCCAGGGCCATATATCTGTGTAGTTTGCAGCTGGACTAGTTGAATCACATTTTTGCAAAATGAGATTTTACATTTGTATATGGAGAAATCAAAATTTGAGCCACTATACAATATTTAAAAAGCTGAGATATTTCACATGTGAAAAATTAACTTCTTGTTTCTCAATTGTCTCAAAACTTGGGGGATCTTTTTCTGAATCTGTTCTTCATACTGAATTAGTTCTTCATAAGTATTACTGTATCCATGACAGTTATAAAAGTTTTTATATTCTCGTTTAGATGGTAGTTACATTCCTAGAATGTGTTAACCTTGAACATTGTATGCAGTGAATATAAGCTGTACTCAAAAGTCTTGTTTTTAAAAAATGAGTTCAGTTCAGTTCAGTCACTCAGTCGTGTCCGACTTTTTGCGACCCCATGAATTGCAGCACACCAGGCCTCCCTGTCTATCACCAACTCCAAGAGTTCACCCAAACTCATGTCCATCGAGTCGGTGATGCCATCTGGCTATCTCATCTTCTGTCCTCCCCTTCTCCTCCTGCCCCCAATCCCTCCCAGCATCAGAGTCTTTTCCAATGAGTCAACTCTTTGCATGAGGTGGCCAAAGTATTGGAGTTTCAGCTTTGGCATGAGTCCTTCCAAAGAACACCCAGGACAAATCTCCTTCAGAATGGACTGGTTGGATCTCCTTGCAGTCTAAGGGACTCTCAAGAGTCTTCTCCAACACCACAGTTCAAAAGCATCAATTCTTTGGCGCTCAGCTTTCTTCACAGTCCAACTCACACATCTATACATGACCACTGGAAAAACCATAGCCTTGACTAGATGGACGTTTGTTGGCAAAGTAATGTCTCTGCTTTTGAATATGCTATCTAGGATGGTCATAACTTTCCTTCCAAGGAGTAAGCATCTTTTAACTTCACGGCTGCGATCACCATCTACAGTGATTTATGTAAACAAAAAAATCTGTCCTACAGTTTTGACTCAAATATCAAATCTTTTTTATCTTAACTGGCACCCCTATGAAGAAGTGGTTGTTTCAGAAAGAAGGCGTATTGCTGGTGTGTTGTTNCTCCCAGCATCAGAGTCTTTCCCAATGAGTCAACTCTTTGCATGAGGTGGCCAAAGTATTGGAGTTTCAGCTTCGGCATGAGTCCTTCCAAAGAACACCCAGGACAAATCTCCTTCAGAATGGACTGGTTGGATCTCCTTGCAGTCTAAGGGACTCTCAAGAGTCTTCTCCAACACCACAGTTCAAAAGCATCAATTCTTTGGTGCTCAGCTTTCTTCACAGTCCAACTCACACATCTATACATGACCACTGGAAAAACCATAGCCTTGACTAGATGGACGTTTGTTGGCAAAGTAATGTCTCTGCTTTTGAATATGCTATCTAGGATGGTCATAACTTTCCTTCCAAGGAGTAAGCATCTTTTAACTTCACGGCTGCAATCACCATCTACAGTGATTTATGTAAACAAAAAAATCTGTCCTACAGTTTTGACTCAAATATCAAATCTTTTTTATCTTAACTGGCACCCCTATGAAGAAGTGGTTGTTTCAGAAAGAAGGCGTATTGCTGGTGTGTTGTTAATAGTATCCCCTCCCCACTTGCCTCATGCCTAGTTGTTAATTATGTCATCTGTCTGCTGGTTTGTCACTTTGCCATGGAATAGGCTCTTAGGTTTAGTATCTGGGATTGTTAGAGGGGAACTTTCTGTAAAAGTCAAATTTCCCAAAAAAAAGTTTGCAAAAGAAGTAAGGTTTATAACTCAATGGGTACAGATGTTTTGATATCCTTTATTTTCCAGTGATTTAACTCAGAATTCTTCCCCTTCTATTTAGTTCTCACAATATCTTCATGAAAATGCATCTTATGTCCGCCCTCTTGAGGAAGGAATGCTTCATTTATTTGAAAGTATTACTGAGGATACTGTGACCGTCCTGGTAATTTTCTTCTGTTTTACTTCTGGAAGTGGGAGTGCTTCTTTATCAAACAAAATTATTAATCTTGAAATTGTTTTTCTTTTCCAGGAGACAACTGTGAAATTAAAAACTTTTTCAGAGCATTTAACCTCTTACATATGTTTTCTTAGGAAGATTCTTCCTTATCAATTAAAAAGGTACTTACTACTCTGGGCCAGGGAGCTTGGGGAATTGTTAAGGTGTCATCTGAACTGTGCTGGAGTTAATAAAGTAACAATGTGTGCCCCTTGAGCTCTGCCTGACCTTTTTGCACCGCAACCAATTTGGACGTTTGTGAAAAAGGAAAATCATGGCTTGAGCAGCACAAACTTATATTTAAGAAAACTGAATTGTAGTTTCTCAGCTAGAGTTTCTTCAATAGTTTTGAACTGTGATTAGTGCTGTAACCATTAATGTAACATGAACCAGTATTTTTAGTGATTGAGAATGACACATTTATTAAAGGAAATATTTTAGTTTTGGGTATTTGTTATCCTTTTACTGAAAGTATCTAGATGGGGGTAATAATAGTTAACCTCTATATTTGAATCTATAATCCTTAGGTTTCTTTTAAGTAGTCTGCTGTTTTTATTAATGGTGATTTAAGTTATAAAATAAAAACATCTTCCAGCCCTCAGGATGAGTCATTTAGTAACCTTAAATATTCCATCTTAAACATTCCTGAAAAGGCAAGAGAAAATAATTTATGTAACTGGAAATTTGAGACTACTGATTGTACATTTTGATACTTTTGATCTAAAACTACAAAGACTCCTAATTCATCTAAATCTTTTCATCCTAAGATTTAGTCTTTAAAAAAGGCAAAGAATAATGCAACTGGAAATAAGAGAAATAAGAACATATATGTACTATCATTGATATGTGTTATTATTGTTGTTGCGTATTCCCTAAGTCATGGCTGACTTTTGGAAACCCCATGGACTGTAGTCCTACAGGCTCCTCTGCCCTTGGGGATTCTCTAGGCAAGAATACTAGAGTATGTTACCATTTCCTTCTCTAGGGCGTCTTCCTGACCCAGGGGTTGAACCTGTCCCCTGCGTTGCCAGGCAGATTCTTTACTGCTGAGCTACCTGAGAAGCCCATAGATATTATAGTAGATTGCAAAATAAGGTTTAGGAAAAATACAGATGAAAAGCTTACAGATACTGAAAATATACAAGTAATTGTAGTTTTTTAGTCCTTATAAACTAAAATAGTAGGTTTTAGCTTTTCAGAAATATGAAATTTTGTTATTAAAAAATTTATATATGTTAAGAACCATCTTATTTCATAATTCTAACCTAACAAGGTATTTTAGTAACTGAATTCTATGATTTGTGCACATGACAGAATTTTAGGACTCAGGGAATTATGACCTCATAATTGTGAATTATAGTTTCTTTCAGATCCTTAAATATTTTAGTTCAGTATAATTGAAGGTTTTCTGAAAATTGACTCTGAAAGTTTAACACTGAATTGAATACACTTTATTGATTCAGCTTATGTTTAAAAGATTGTAAGAATCATTGTAAAAGTGGTATTTACTACTTGAAAGAGTTAATGAATTTTTATTTTATCTTAATTTATTTTTTCACTATTACATTTTTAGGAATACTGGGTAAGTCCTTTCTTGATCTAAGATTCCTGTTCTTGGGAATGTTCTGTCCCATATGCTTTCAGCCCTGTCTTATCAGATTTTCATGTATTTTAGGCAATTTTTTTGGCCATTGGTTTAAATACCACTCTAGTTGGCAAGATGACATGTTCATTAGTAGTAAATGGGTTTAATATTGAATGAAGCTGTCTGCTGTAAATAAATAGAGCAGAAGTGTCAAGGTCAGGGGAATGGATGTGATTCTTGATATCACATCACAAGCATATCATTCTTGCACTAATAACTTTTCTAGCTTTGTGTAAAAAGCATTTTCCTTAATTATTGCACATTTTAATAAGCACTCTTAAGAGTCTACATAGTTTTTAACCTTATGAGTAAGTTTTCCCAAGCACCATTTAAAATGGAAAATGATTATATTTTATGAATGTTAAACATTTACTTTTATATTGCGCTTACAGATTGGTTTTTCCAATCTGTCTGACTTTCGAAATTACATACACTTCCCTGGTGGCTCAGTGATAAAGAATCCATCCGCCTGCTAATACAGGAGACGAGTTCAGTCTGTGGGTCAGGAAGATCCCCTGGAGAAGGAAATGATAACCCACAGCAGTATTCTTGCCTGGGAAATCCCACGACAGAGGAACCTGGCAGGCTACAGTTTATGGGGTCACAAAGAGTTGGACATGAGTTAGTGACTAAACAACAACTCACTGAAAAAGGTTTCTTATTGATTCTCTCTCCCAGTTCCTGTTTAATTCTCTTTAGAAATTCAGCCTATGAAGTATTTTTCTCCTGAAAATATTTTAAAGGAAGCATTTTTGTGCTGCTCTCAGGATGGAAGGCAGTGGGCACTTTTTTTTTTCCGTTTAGTTGTCTTTTGCTTCATTGGCATTGGAGGAAGCCAGTGTGTACACGATGATATAACAAAATGGAACCTTGTCAATGAGCTCAAGTTTCTTTTTTTGGTACATTCTCTCTTCGGATATAGATGTTTGAGAATTTAGGTAGTTTCTTATAGCTGATTGAAAATCATTTGGGATGCTCACTTTTATAAACTCTGCCCATTCCTAGCCTAGAAGAAGAATGTGAAGCTTCCCTTTGCACGTCTGCATTACGAGCCAGGAATCTAGAGCTGTCTCAGGATATGAAAAAGATGACAGCTGTGTTTGAGAAGCTGCAGACTTACATTGCTCTTCTTGCCTTGCCAAGTAAGTGTCTTTGTTACTCATGGTTCAATGTGCAGAACTTAGAGTACAAGAAGTTGGAGAAGGGAGGTGGTTTGGCATGTTTGAGAAGAGCCTAGGATCTGGGACCAGAAAAACTTGGATTCATATCCTGCAGCCCTTTATACATTTATGGCCTTGGACAAAGCACTTTACTTTTCTGCTCCTGTTTTCCCACTTATAAAATGAAGGTAAATGAGTTAAATTAAGAATGTACAGGGACTTCCCTGGTGGTCTAGTGACTAAGACTTGTTGTTCAGTCACTCAGTTGTGTTGTGACCCTATGGACTGCAGCACGCCAGGCTCCCCTGTCCTTCCCTGTCCTATCTCCCAGAGGTTGCTCAAACTCATGTCCGTTGAGTCAGTGATGCCATCCAACTCTCTCATCCTCGGTCTCCCCCTTCTACTCTTGCCTTTAGTCTTGCCCAGCATCAGGGTCTTTTCCAAGGGGTCAGCTCTTCACATCAGGTGGCCAAAGTATTGGAGGTTCAGCTTCAGCATCAGTCCTTCCAGTGAATATTCAGTGTTGATTTCCTTTAGTATTGACTGGTTTGATCTCCTGGCTGTCCAGGGAACTCTCAAGAGTCTTCTCCAGCACTATGGTTCAAAAGCATCAATGGTTTGGTGTTCAACCTTCTTTATGATTCAGCTCTCATATCTGTACATGACTACTGGAAAAACCATAGCTTTGACTGTACAGACCTTTGTTGGCAAAATAATAGCTGTGGTTTTTAATACGCTATATACGTTCATCATTGCTTAGAAAGCTCTCTTATCTCTCCTTGCTGTGCTTTGGAATTCTGCATTCAGTTGGTTATATCTTTCCCTTTCTACTTTGCTTTTTGCTCCTCTTCTTTTCTCAGCTATTTGTAAGGCCTCCTCAGACAACCATTTTTCCTGCTTGTGTTCTTTTTCTTGGGGATGGTTTTGGTCACCGCCTCATGTACAATGTTACAGACTTCCTTCCATAGTTCCTCAGGCACTCTGTTGACCAGATCTAATCCCTTGAATCTGTTCATCATCTCTACTGTGTAATCCATAAGGGATTTGATTTAGGTCATACCTGAATGGCATAGTGGTTTTTCCTGCTTTCTTCAATTTGAGCCTGAATTTTACTATAAGGAGCTGATGATCTGAGCTGTAGTCAGCTCTAGGTCTTGTTTTTGCTGACTGTATAGATCTTCTCCATCTTTGGCTGCAAAGAATATAATCAATCTGATTTCAGTATTGACTGTCTGATGATGTCCATATGTAGAGTCCTCTTGCATTGTTGGAAGAGGGTGTTTGCTATGACCAGTGCATTCTCTTGGCAAAACTCTGTTAGTCTTTGCCCTGCTTCATTTTGTATTCCAAGGCCAAATTTGCCTCTTACTTCAGGTATCATTTTCTACTCCAAGGCCAAACTTGCTTGTTACTCCAGATGTCTCTTGACTTTCTACTTTTGCATTCCAGTCCTCTATGAAGAAACGAACATCTTTTTTTGGTGTTAGTTCTAGAAGGTCTTGCAGGTCTTCATAGAACCATTCAGCTTCTTTGGCATTAGTGATTGGGGCATAGACATGGATTACTGGAATGTTGAATGGTTTGTCTTGAAAATGAACTGAGATCATTCTGTCGTTTTTTGAGATTGCATGCAAGTACTACATTTTGGACTCTTTTGTTGACTATGGGGGCTACTCCATTTCTTCTAAGGGATTCTTGCCCACCCTTAGGTTTTCTTTTGTTTTATATTTTTAGCTCTTACATTTAGGTCCATTTTGAGTTAATTTTTGTATATAGTGTGAGGTGAAGGTCCAGCTTCATCTTTTGCTTGTGACTGTCCAGTTGTCTCAGTACCATTTATTGAAAAGACTCTTTCTTCCATATCGAATGGTCTTGGCACCCTTGTTAAGAATTGATTGATCATCGTTGTCTGTTTACCCTATATCTCCAATGAACCTACCAATTTCCTTCTAATTACCTTTAGCACAGGTGCCATTATTTTTGAGGGTACCCCTGGGCTTGAACTTCTCCATAGTCTGTTGTGAATAAAGTCAATTCCTTTGGGAAGAGATTCAGAGTTTTCTGTTTAAATATCTGTTTCTCCCTTGGGTTAAATCTCTGAGCCATAGTTCTGTGCTGAGGGTGAGGACAATGATATACTTCTCTTAGAGTGACATCCCTGTAGGTATAGTGGAGTACTCCATGGAGCGGGAGCAGCCCCCTGTCGCCTCTGCTTGCCTCTTTCAGCAAGGAACTCCTGTTACTGAGCTGGGGCCAGGGTGTTCATGGCCACAGATTCTCAGCATCCCACAAGTCATGGCTGGGTGAGAGAAGAGAACCCCCACCTCTGAGTCATACTTAACTAAAATTTAGCCTCAGCAACAGGGAGCTGGGAGCAGGATTAGGAATGTGGCTCTCTACTGAATTAGGGGTGAGGGAGTCTGATGTTCTTTGCTGCACTCTCTGGACTGGGGTTTCTAGCTTACTGATTGGGCGGGCAGGGGTAGGGATTGGGTTCTTGTTCAGATACCACAGATTGTTGCTGTTGTCACTGAACTGATAGATTTTCTTGAGTAACTGTTTCTTCATTAGCTTGATGCCCTTATGATAATTTCCAGCATTTTAAGTGGTTGTTTTTAAATAATTTTCATCAGTTGGGCTGGAGAGTGGATATGGGGAGCTTGCTTATGCTGTCATGCTGAAATTAGAATTAATGATGTTTGAATAATAGTGTTTTTAGTGATGTTCAGCAAACAGTAATACGTAGGGAAAGGAACAAAATGAGAAATGTGTTCTGTAGTAACAGGTGAAATTCACAAAGACTTTTCATTTCATAGAGAATCGTGAAAGACATAATCCTGCCTAGCAATTTAATTTTGATTCTTAACTATTACTAACTGTGGACATGGGGGATGCAAATCCATTTCAGTTTAGTTCAGTCGCTCAGTTGTGTTGTACGCTTTGCGACCCCGTGGACTACAGCACGCCAGGCCTTCCTGTCTATCACCAATTCCTGGAGCTTATTCAAACTTATGTCCATTCAGTCAGTGATGCCATCCAACCATCTCCCCCTCTGTCGTCTCCTTCTCCTCCTGCCTACAATCTTTCCCAGCTTCAGGGTCTTTTCAAATGAGTCAGTTCTTCGTATCAGGTGGCCAGAGTATTGGAGTTTCAGCTTCAGCATCAGTCCTTCCAGTGAATATCCAGGACGGATTTCCTTTAGGATGGACTGGTTGGATCTCCTTGCTGTCCAGGGGACTCTCAAAAGTCTTCTCCAACACCACAGTTCAGAAGCATCAATTCTTTGATATTCAGCTTTCTTTATAGTCCAACTCTCACATCCATACATGACTACTGGAAAAACGAAAGCTTTGACGAGACAGACCTTTGTTGACAAAGTAATGTCTCTGCTTTTTAATATGCTATCTAGGTTGGTCATAACTTTTCTTCCAAGGAGCAAGCGTCTTTTAATTTCATGGCTGCAATCAGGATCTTCAGTGATTTTTGAGCCCCCAAAATAAAGTCTGTCACTCTTTCTGTTGTTTTCCCATCTATCTGCCATGAAGTGATGGGATCGGATGCCATGATCTTAGTTTTCTGAATGTTGTTTTAAGCCAACTTCACTCTCCTCTTTCACTTTCCTCAAGAGGCTCTTTAGTTCTTCTTTGCTTCCTGCCATAAGGGTGGTGTCATCTGCATATCTGAGGTTATTAATATTTCTCTCAGCAATCTTGATTCCAGCTCGTGCTTTATCCAGTCCAGTATTTCTCATACTGTACTCTGCATAGAAGTTAAATAAGCAGGGTGACAATATGCAGCCTTGACGTACTGCTTTCCCGATTTGGAACTAGTCTGTTGTTCCATGTCCAGTTCTAACCATTGCTTCTTGACCTGCATACAGATTTCTCAGGAGGCAGGTCAGGTGATCTGGTATTCCCATCTGTTTAAGAATTTTCCACAGTTTGTTGGGATCCACACAGTCAAAGGCTTTGGTGTAGTCAATAAAGCACAAGTAGATTTTTTTCTCTTGCTTTTTCAATGATCCAACTGATGTTGGCAATTTGATCTCTGGTTCCTCTGCCTTTTCTAAATCCCTGGAAGTTCACGGTTCATGTACTATTGAAGCCTGGCTTGGAGGATTTTGAGCATTACTTTGCTAGCATGTGAGATGAGTGCAGTTGTGCCGTACTTTGAGCATTCTTTGGCGTTGCCTTTCTTTGGGATTGGAATGAAAACTCACCTTTTCCAGTCCTGTGGCCACTACTGAGTTTTCCAAATTTGCTGACATATTGACTGTAGCCCTTTTACAGCAGCATCTTTTAGGATTTGAAATAGCTCAATTAGAATTCCATCACCCCCCACTAGCTTTGCCTACTTGACTTTGCATTCCAAGATGTCTGGCTCTAGGTGAGTGGTCACACCATCGTGATTATCTGGGTCATGAAGATCTTTTTTGTATGGTTCTTTTATGTATTCTTGCCACCTCTTCTTAATATCTTCTGCTTCTGTTAGGTCCTTACCGTTTCTGTCCTTTATTGTGCCCATCTTTGCATGAAATGTTCCCTTGGTGTCTCTAATTTACTTGAAGAGATCTCTAGTTTTTCCCATTCTATTGTTTTCCTCTATTTCTTTGCATTGATCACTGAGGAAGACTTTCTTATCTCTCCTCGCTGTTCTTTGGAACTGTGCATTCAAATGGGTATATCTTTCCTTTTTTCCTTTGCCTTTGGCTTCTCTTCTTTTCACAGCTATTTGGTTGTCCTCAGACAACCATTTTGCCTTTTTGCGTTTCTTTTTCTCGGGGATGGTCTTGATCACTGCCTCCTGTACAATGTCATGAACCTCCATCCATAGTTCTTCAGGCACTCTGCCTATCAGATCTGATCCCTTGAATCTATTTGTCACTTCCACTTTATAATCGTAAGGGATTTGATTTAGGTTATACCTGAATGGTCTAGTGTTTTTCCCTACTTTCTTCAATTTAAGTCTGAATTTGTCAATAAGGAGCTCATGATCTGAGCCACAGTCAGCTCCCGGTCTTGTTTTTGCTGACTATATAGAGCTTCTCCATCTTTGGCTGCAAAGAATATAATCAATCTGAATTCAGTGTTGACCATCTGGTGATGTCCATTTGTAGAGTCTTCTCTTGTGCTGTTGGAAGAGAGTGTTTGCTATGACCAGTGCATTCTCTTGACAAAACTTTATTAGCCTTTGCTCTGCTTCATTCTGTACTCCAAGGCCAAATTTGCCTGTTACTCCAGGTATTTATTCACTCTTACTTTTGAATTCCAGTCCCCTATAATGAAAAGGACATCTTTTTTGGATGTTAGTTCTAGGTTTTTTGGTCTTCATAGAACTGTTCAACTTCAGCTTCTTCAGCGTTACTGGTTGGGGCGTAAACTTGGATTACTGTGATATTGAATGGTTTGCCTTGGAAACGAACAGAGATCATTCTGTCGTTTTTGAGATTGCATCCAAGAACTGCATTCCGGACTCTTTTGTTGACCATGATGGCTACTCCATTTCTTCTAAGGGATTCTTGCCCACAATAGTAGATATAATGGTCATCTGAATTAAATTCATCCATTCCAGTCCATTTTAGTTTGCTGATTCCTAAAATGTCAACATTCACTCTTGCCATCTCCTATTTGACCACTTCCAATTTGCCTTGATTCATGGACCTAACTGATCTTCCCTGTAGCTCAAAGGGTTAAGAGTTCTCCTGCAATGCAGGAGACCATGGTTCGATTCCTGGGTCAGGAAGATCCTCTGGAGAAGGGAATGGCAATCTACTCCAGTATTCTTGCCTGGAAAATCCCATGGAGAGAGGAGACTGGTGGAATACAGTCTGTGGGGTCACAAAGAGTCGGATACGACTGAGCAACTAACACTATGGACCTAACATTCTAGATTCCTATGCAATACTGCTCTTTACAACACTGGGCTTTGCTTCTACCACCAGTCACATCCACAACTGGGTGGTGTTTTTGCTTTGGCTCTGTCTCTTCATTCTTTCTGGAGTTATTTCTCCACTGATCTCCAGTAGCATATTGGGCACCTACCGACATGGGGAGTTCATCTATCAGTGTCCTATCTTTTTGCCTTTTCATACTGTTTATGGGGTTCTCTAGGAAAGAATACTGAAGTGGTTTGCAATTCCCTTCTCCAGTGGGCCACATTTTGTCAGAACTCTCCACCATGACCCGTACATCTTGGGTGGCCCTACACAGCATGGCTCATAGTTTCATTGAGTTAGACAAGATTGGGGTCCATGTGATCAGATTGGTTAGTTTTCTGTGATTGTGGTTTTCGGTCTGTCTGCCCTCTGATAGAGAAGGATAAGAGGAAGCTTATGGAAGCTTCCTGATGGGAGAGACTGACTGAGGGGGAAACTGGGTCTTGTTCTGATGGGCAGGGCCATGCTCAGTAAATCTTTAATCCAATTTTCTGTTGAGGAGTGGGGCTGTGTTCCCTCCCTGTTGTTTAACCTGAGGCTAAACTATGGTGGAGGTAATGAAGATAATGGTGACTTCCTTCAAAAGGTCGTGTGCATGCACTGCTACGTTCAGTGCCCCTAACCATACAGCAGGCCACCACCGACCTACACCTCCTCTGGAGACCCTGGACATCCCCGGGAAAGTCTGGGTCAGTCTCTTGTGGGGTCACTGCTCCTTTCTCCTCGGTCCTGGTGCACACAAGGTTCTGTTTGTGCCCTCCAAGAGTCTATTTCCCAGTCCTGTGTAAGTTCTGGCAGCTCTATGGTGGGGTTAATGGCGACCTCCTCCAAGAGGGCTTATGCCACACCCAAGTCTGCCGCACCCAGAACCTCTGCCCCTGCGGCAGTCCAGTGCTGACCCCGTACCTCCTCAGGGGACGCTCACACACAGTTCTGCCTCACTCTCTGTGTGGTCTCTGGGTCCTGGTGCACACAAGGCTTGTTTGAGCCCTCTGAGCATCTCTGGCAGGTATTGGGTTTGATTCTGAACACGATTTCGCCCCTCCTACCATCTTGCTAGGGCTTCTCTGCCCTTTAGTTCAGTCACTCAGTCGTGTCCAACTCTTTGCAACCTCATGGACCCCAGCATGCCAGGCCTCCCTGTCCATCACCAACTCTTGGAGTTTACTTAAACTCATGTCCACTGAGTCGGTGATGCCATCCAACCATCTCTTCCTCTGTCGTCCCCTTCTCCCACTTTCAATCTTTCCCGGCATCAGGGTCTTTTCCAGTGAATCAGTTCTTCACATCAGGTGGTCAGAGTATTGGAGTTTCAGCTTCAGCATCAGTCCTTCCAATGAACACGCAGGACCGATCTTCTTTAGGATGGACTGGTTGGATCGCCTTATAGTCCAAGGGACTCTCAAGAGTCTTCTCCAATACCACAGTTCAAAAGCATCAATTCTTTGGAGCTCAGTTGGAGCTCAGCTTTCTTTATAGTCCAACTCTCACATCCATACATGATTACTGGAAAAACCATAGCTTTGACTAGATGGATTTCTGTTGGCAAAGTAATGTCCCTGCTTTTTAATATACTGTCTAGTTTGGTCATAACTTTTCTTCCAAAGAGTAAGTGTTTTTTAATTTCATGGCTGCAATCATCATCTGCATTGATTTGGGAGCCGCAAAAATAAGGTCTGTCACTGTTTACACTGTTTCCCCATCCACTGGCCATGAAGTGATGGGACGAGATGTCATGATCTTAGTTTTCCGAATGTTGAGCTTTAAGCCAACTTTTTCACTCTCACTCATGAGATACTCCACGTCCAAGGTCAGAGAAGCCTCAGCAAGACAGTAGGTGCTGGAGTGGCAGCTGCGCAGCACTGGAGCAGCTGTGAGAAGATACCTCATGTACAAGGGCAGAGGGGAAGCCCCGGCAAGACGGTAGGAGGGGTGAGTTCACGTTTACAATCAAACCCCATTCCCGCCAGAGATGCTTAGAGTGCTCAAACAAGCCTTGTGTGCACCAGGACCCAGAGACCACACAGAGAGTGAGGCAGAACTGTGTTTGAGCGTCCCCTGAGGAGGTGCGGGGTCAGCACTGGACTGCCGCAGGGGCAGGGGTTCTGGGTGCGGCAGACTTGGGTATGGCATAAGCCCTCTTGGAGGAGGTCGCCATTAACCCCACCACAGAGCTGCCAGAACTTACACAGGACTGGGAAATAGACTCTTGGAGGGCACAAACAGAACCTTGTGTGCACCAGGACCGAGGAGAAAGGAGCAGTGACCCCACAAGAGACTGACCCAGACTTCCCTGGGGGTGTCCAGGAGTCTCCGGTGGAGGCATGGGTTGGCAGTGGTTGGCGGTGCCTGCTGTATGGTTAGGGGCACTGAGTGTAGCAGTTCCTGCAAGGGACCTTTTGAAGGTCACCATTATCTTCATTACCTCTACCATAGTTTGCCCCCAGGTAAATAACAGGGAGGGAACACAACCCCACTCCTCAACAGAAAATTGAATTAAAGATTTACTGAGCATGGCCCTGCCCATCAGAACAAGACCCAGTTTCCCCCTCAGTCAGTCTCTCCCATCAGGAAGCTTCCATAAGCCTCTTATGCTTCTCTATCAGAGGGCAGACAGATGAAAACCACAATCACAGAAAACTAACCAATCTGATCACATGGACGACAATCTTGTCTGAATCAGTGAAACTATGAAACTATTCTGTGTCATGGTGGAGAGTTCTGACAAAATGTGGGTCACTGGAGAAGGGAATGGCAAACCACTTCAGTATTCTTTCCTAGAGAACCCTATAAACATTATGAAAAGGCAAAAAGATAGGACGCTGATAGATGAACTCCCCATGTTGGTAGGTGCCCAGTATGCTACTGGAGATCAGTGGAGAAATAACTCCAGAAAGAATGAAGAGACGGAGCCACAGCACCACCCAGTTGTGGATGTGACTGGTGGTAGAAGCAAAGTCCAATGCTGTAAAGAGCAATATTGCATAGAAATCTTCTTTGTTAGGTCCATGAATCAAGGCAAATTGGAAGTGGTCAAGTAGATGGCAGAGTGAACGTCGACATTTTAGGAATCGGCGAACTAAAATGGACTGGAATGGATGGATTTACCTCCGATGACTGTTACATCTCTGCCCTTGGATGTGAAGTATCTCCTTACAGTCGCCCCAGTGCTGCGCCGCTGTTGCTCCAGATCAGTTTAGGCGTCTGTAATCATCACCATTGTGTCTGCAGGAATTTTGAGAGCCATTATGTTCAGCATGTCACAAGTGGTACTGATTCTCTTCCCAAAGGTGGAGAGGAGATGGTGGGCTCAGTTTTTCGGGTGAAGTCTTCTGGGACGATGCCTAGGTCTGTGATCTTGGTTTCCTAGGTACAGAGCCAGATGGACTCCTTCGGACAAACTACAGTTCTGTGTTAACAAATGTTGGTGCTGCTCTGCACGGATTCCATGATGTCATGAAAGGTGAGACTTGAACACAAATAAGCTTCGTCCCTTTTCTGAGATCTGCCTGAAAGATTTAAACAAATACTGCCAAGGCTAATAGACCCTAGATAAAAGCTTAGTAGCATTTGGCTTATGTTAAAGTACACAGCTTATTGCCTTCTGCTTTTCCCATCTGGTTCTTTCCTGAAAGTAAACAAAGTACTGATGAGAAACCCTTGTGTGCAGAACTTTAGCCAAAAATACATTATACTGATTTAAGGCAGGTATATGAATTTTATCAAGTCAGACATGCTATTCAGAGGTATTTAGCAAAATACTGCACTTGTTAGAGCCCAAGCATGAAGGGACCGAGGAAACAAAGGTGTAAAGTTCCTAGAAATAATGTACTGGTTTTCCACCCTCCTGTGCATTTTTTTGTTGAGAGTACTCATAAATCCTGTTTTGTTCAGGAGAAACTTACAGACTGAAGGTCTGTTTTTAAACTTTTGTCAGTTTTCGCTTGGCGTGTGCTCCTAAGAATATACTTGTCGAAAGGCATTTCATTTGCTTCTTAGCATATGATTCTGAGTCCTGACTTTTTAATCTATATCTCTGTGTGGCTTTTGGTTTCTTTCCCCTCTGTCTTTTCCTTTTGGTGGCTGTTGGAGTAGGAGCAGAGAGAGAGGGCAGAGCAGTTATTAAGGACTACTGGAGGTAGGGCTTCCCTGTAGCTCAGTAGGTAAAAAATCCGCTTGCAATGCAAGAGACCTGGGTTCGATTCCTGGTTTGGGGAGATCCCCTGGAGAAGGAAATGGCAACCCACTCCAGTATTCTTGCCTGGAGAATCCCATGGACAGAGGAGCCTGGCAGGGTACAGTCCACGGGGTCGCAAGAGACGGACATGACTTAGTGACTAAGCCACCACCTTTGGAAGTAGCCCAGGTACCTAGATCTTTCATTGTGGTGTTTAATATATGGTTAGTGACCAATTAATGGTTTCACAGAAAATATATTTTAAAGACTTAAGATTTTGTCGGATTGCGTGTATAAAATGTGTAAATTGGGGGCCTTTCTATGAACTGACACATAACCTGTGTTACTGGGTATCTATCTTAGTCTCAGTAGCATTACTCAATAGCGCCTTAGTCTTGAGAATGGTCGTTTTTGAGGCTTGTCTTCAATTGTAAGTAATTGTAGAAGTCGCTGTCCTTCTGGAGCTAGCTATGATTGCAGAAATCACAGCTTGCATAGACAGATTTGGTGGCAGGTAACGATCATCAGTCCCAACTCTGCAGAACCTAGTCTGGGCCATAGAAAACCCTAGGGACTAGTACTTTTTTCCTGTGCAGCTTTTGATTTGGGGAGCTCAGACTTGACCGTAGTCTTCTATTCCAGAACCAGGCCACTGAAACCACAAACTGCTCTGCAGCTACAGACTTTTTGGTTTTGTTTCCTAAGTTTTCCTGTGCTGATATTACGATTTGTTCCTACTAGCATTTTCTCTAGAATTTTAATAAAGGAGGGGCTAGAGCCATGGAGGGGGGCTATCCATTGAGAAGGATCTTAAAGCTTTATTTACATTGAAAAATCTTGATTTTATTTATATATTTTTAAAAATTTTGTCACATTTCTAGTATTTGAAGTATATGTTTTATTATTATTTTTTTAAATTTTTATTTTTACTTTATTTTATTTTACAATACTGTATTGGTTTTGCCATACATTGACATGAATCCGCCACGGGTGTGCATGAGTTCCCAAACATGAACCGCCCTCCCACCTCCCACCCCATATCATCTCTCTGGATCATCCTCATGCACCAGCCCCAAGCATCCTGTATCCTGCATCGAACATAGACTGACGATTTGTTTCTTACATGACAGTATATGTGTTTCAATGCCATTCTCCCATCTCATCCCACCCTCTCCCTCTCCCTCAGAGTCCAAAAGTCTGCTATACACATCTGTGTCTCTTTTGCTGTCTCGCATACAGGGTCATCATTACCATCTTTCTAAATTCCATATATATGTGTTAGTATACTGTATTGGTGTTTTTCTTTCTGGCTTACTTCACTCTTTATAATCAGCTCCAGTTTCATCCANCAGTTGTATTATAGCATTGTATACAGACAGTAAAATATTGAGTAAAACTTTCTGTGGTGTGTAAAAAGATGATGTCTGCTTTGGGAGCTAGCAAGTTCAGTATACCAAAAATGTCCAGCATTCCAACTGAATTTTTATTCACTTGGCTGTCTTATAAATTTATAGAAGATAATCATTTATTTTTAAAAATATGTTAGACATAATAGTAATGTACCAATTAGTTGGTTTCTTCACTGTGACAGGTGTACCATATTAACATAGGATATTAACCATAGTGAAAACTGGCTAAGGGTATCTGGAAACTCTGTTAATTTTTTTATAAATCTAAGTCTATCCTAAAAGCTTTTGTATGTAAAAGTTTACATATATTTGTATATATACATACAATGTATATAAATACAATTTCTTGGCTTTAAATTTTAGTAAAAGAGATCTTCATAAAACTGATTTTATGCTAAAAAATTATCATATTGCATTAAGTCTCTTTCTTTCTAGTCTTTAATAAATTTAAGTTGTGCTGAAATATCATGGTTATACCATGTTAAATCTCTTATTTCTAAATAGTCTTATTTCCTCTTATTTATCTATAGTCTAAAATCAACTAAATTTCTTGATTCTGAATAAATAAAGGTCTTCATATACATGCCTGCTGTAACAATTAATTTCCATGTCTTGTGATATATTTTTCGGTTTGTTGGTAGTGATAATGCTGTTGTAACTGAACTATTCTAAAAATTCAGAGGAGGCTGTATTGTAAGCTCTCTGTTATTTACAAATATAGTTGTCCTTTCTCACAAATCAGTGTTGTCTTGCTAATTCTGTTTCCCCCTTATTTCCAGGATGAAATTATTTTATTTCTCAGAGACCCAGAAAACCTCAAGTTTAGCTGTTTGGCGAGTTTTACCCACTGCTGTTTCTCCCAACATGTTTCTGTCTAAGCCTCTCTTCTATGCTTTTAGAACCACAGGCCTTTGTTGTAATTTTCTTGGGCTGGAGGCAGTAGAATGTGAAGCCAGACACTGCAGTGTTCAATCCTTATTTGGCTGTGCAGACCTTTCTTATTGTTAAAGTATGTTCTGGCAAACTGGTTAAGATCCAGTAAGGATTGTGGGTCACCATGCCTATGTTGGCTGTTCTTTTCCAGCCTCATGGTTTGTTTATATAAGCACAATAAAAATTCTCATTTGTGCCTACTAGACTGTCAAAACAAAGTTTTTAACTAGTAAATACTGGTTAGGGTCATTCTAGGCCAGCACTAGAATAAGGACTGACTCTCAACTGGAGGAGACCGAGACCCACGTGCTCTAGGCTATAATAGTGACCCCAGGATGGTGTTAAAAGACCCTCTCACTACTCTCTATTCTTTGCAAGTGGACTTGAGACCTAATTGAGATTCAGCCCAATTATGATATTTAGGACTGTTTTTTGTCAGACTTGTTTTGTAAATTTGTAAACGTAGGTAAGAGAGGTCAATGGGTTGGTTAACTGTATCCAACTTGTATATAGATACTGATGAGTTTTCATTTGATTGGGTTCATAGATATTTCCAAACATTATAGTCAAAAGGCTACAATAGAGCTTGAACTTCCAACAACAACACAGAAGCTCATAACAACTAATGATTGCATCCTGTCATCAGTAGTGGCATTGACAAATGGAGCAGGAAAGGTAATTTTTCTCTGGTTTATATTGATGTTAAATTAAATTCTTAAATGTACTCTTTTTTTTTCTTGATTGACATAGTAGAAAAATTAATCTGTATAAGGATTTTAGATTATCAGCCTTTTTCGTAAAATAAAGTTGTCTCCCTTTTCCTCCTTCCTACCTAATAAGTGACACGATACGGAATGCTGTTAAATGTTTGTGATAAGTACTGGGTCCACTCACTGTTGATGTTTTAATAAGATATTTGCTAATTCAAAGATACTAGGTGGTCTCACTGTAGATCCTGGTGTGTATTCAAGGTCTGCTCTACAGAAATTGGGGTACAGAAAAAGACTTATAAGACTTTTATTAATATTTTGTTTTTTCTCCACCAAGATTTTTGTTTGTACCTTTGTGGTTTTGTACTTTAATTTGTACTTTTAAGGTGACTTCAACACACGTCTTCTCATTGAATTCTTAATATTAGATGATGATCATTTGGATCATTAAGTACTTAATTACTGTCATAAACTGACTGGAGTGCAGTTTCTTTAAAAATTGTTCTGTGTGGGCTAACTGCTTTCGGTAGATGTCATATTCTAATCGCACGTTGATGGAAGTGACAGTTGCTTAGCTGTGTCTGACTCTTTGCCACCCCATGAACTATATAGTCCGTGGAATTCTCCAGGGCAGAATACTAGAGTGGGGCAGCCTTTCCCTTTTCCAGGGGATCTTCCCAACCCAGGGATCAAACTCAGGTCTCCCACATTGCAGGCAGATTCCTTTTTTTTTTTTTTTGGTGTTGATTCTTTTTTTTTTAAAATTTATTTATTTTTTACTTTAAATATTGTATTGGTTTTGCCGTACATCAACATGAATTCGCCATGGGTGTACATGTGTTCCCCATCCTGAACCCCCTTCCCGTCTCCCTCCCATCCCATCCCTCTGGGTCATCCCAGTGCACCAGCCCCGAGCACCCTGTATCGTGCATCAAACCTAGACTGGCGATTCGTTTCACATGTGATAATTTACATGTTTCAATGCCATCCTCCCGTATCATCCCACCCTCACCCTCTCCCATGGAGTCCAAATGACTGTTCTATACATCTGTGTCTCTTTTGCTGTCTCGCATACACGGTTATCGTTACCATCTTTCTAAATTCCATATATATGTGTTAGTATACTGTATTGGTGTTTTTCTTTCTGGCTTACTTCACTCTGTATAATCGGCTCCAGTTTTATCCACCTCATTAGAACTGATTCAAATGTATTCTTTTTAATGGCTGAGTAATACTCCATTGTGTATAGTACCACCACAGCTTTCTTATCCATTCATCTGCTGATGGACATCTAGGTTGTTTCCATGTCCTGGCTATTATAAACAGTACTGTGATGAACATTGGGGTAACAAGTGTCTCTTTCAATTCTGGTTTCCTTGGTGTGTATGCCCAGCAGTGGGATTGCTGGGTCATATGGCAGTTATATTTCCAGTTTTTTAAGGAATCTCCACACTGTTCGCTGTAGTGGCTGTACTAGTTTGCATTCCCACCAACAGTGTAAGAAGGTTGCAGGCGAATTCTTTACCAGCTGAGCCATAAGGGAAGCCCAAGAATACTGGAGTGGGTAGCCTATCCCTTCTCCAGTGGATCTTCCCGACCCAGGAATTGTACTGGGGTCTCCTGCATTGCAGGCGGATTCTTTACCAACTGAGCTATCAGGGAAGACATGTTCCTGTGGCTGTCATCAAAGCCTTTAGTGACTAAGATTTCTCTGAGAACTACCCATACATATAAAACTGAAAGGGCTGTATTCAGGACTATCTTAGCCCATTTATTTCAACAGATGCAACATAATTTCTCAAGAAAATGCTAATCTCTCTCTGTGTTATATACCATTATTTTTCTGACAGATTGACCTTAGTAGGAGGGAGCATACAAGTGGTTTAAGTTCATCAGAAATGATCATAGATTATGTTAGGTATTCAATGTTATCTTTCCCAAAGTCAGACTGGTCTTCGTGACAGTTTGCTCTTGTTTAGGGCTCTAGTTAAAGGGTGCTATGAGAGTCTGTCAACTCAGATCAGTGCCTACAGGACTCCTTAGCCAGATTATCCCCACTGCCTCCTCTGTGATGCTTTCATCTACAGACATTCTGGAAACTTTCTGATGATGATTTTAACTTTGATTCAATTAAGGAAAATTCTGAAAAAAAGAGAATATTGACACTTTACAGGAGTCTTTGTCACTTTTTAATGAGAACTCTGGAATATTAAATTCCTGTATACTTCATAGTTTATTTTAGGTTTACTTTGCCTGAAACCTGAACAGTTGTCTCAAGGAAAGGTTTTGATCTTCACTCAGAAATTTTTTTTAAAATGGTTTTTAACTAAAATAATTATCTGAATTAAGTATTAGTTAGTGGCAGCTGAATACTTAGCTAATGTGATTTGATTAAACTGAATTTTATCATTTGTAATTTTTAAAAAACCCATTAAGAAAGTATAACATATACATATTAAAGAATACATGGGGAATACAGAAATATTAGAGAGGAAAGAAAGTAAACTTTACTCTATACTACCATGACCTAAATGCAAATTCTCGGCATGTCTCGTCTATGTCATATACATGGAATATACAACTCAAGATTTTTAGAGTTTTGATTTTTCTAAATACTACCTAACATAGAATTTCATTTGATACAGTAAAATATTAATGAAAAAGATAACCTTTTAGACCATTAATGAGTGCTTACTTTTTGAGCAGTGTTTGCCAAGGTAAAATACTCTTGTTTCACAAGTCACTTGTTCTTATTTATTGAAATTGAGTACTCTTGAATGTATCCAAGACTTTAATTTTTCTGGCTAATAACTTTCTTAGACATTTTAATTTATATCACCATTTCATATAGACTTTAGATTCAAAATCATGGCTCAGAAAAAATACGGTCATGGATCTTTGTTGTAAGTGAGTGTTAAATCTGTAAATGACAAGGGTCTACTGAATTTTCAGTCATTTTCTTTCCTATTTTATTTGTAATGCACAGATTGAGATTTACAGAGTGAAATTTAAGTAGAAATTGTATATTCAAGATGCTTGTGTCATTTCTTGTGTTGGAGTTTGAAACAGTCAAAGTTAAGATGCAAATGGAATGTATAAACCCAAACATACATATTTTGAGCACAGGCGCAGATTTGGTGAGGTAAACAGCTCATAAACATTGTTTACAGAATAAATCAGAATCAGCCTTGGTTTTCAGGAATAGTAGAATTTTTCTAGATTAAGACATGTCACCAGTCTGGACTGAAAAATTAAACTGATGTTGTGTTTATTATAAATCATTGCCTAAGTATTCTCTTCAAATAAGTAAATGTGGGCTTTTGAGCATGTGTTGAACTTTGATTTCCATTCTCAGTATCCTTAACTTTGCTCTGAAAACTGTTAGATATATATTTTAAATATATTATTGGAAAACAAAATCGATCTTCTTATCACACTTGGTTTAGATTGCATCTTTCTTCAGCAACAACGTGGACTACTTCATTGCTTCCCTGAGCTATGGGCCCAAGACAGGGAGTGGATTCATCAGTCCTCTTTCAGCCGAATGCATGCTGAAGTATAAGAAAAAAGCTGCTGCCTATATGAAGGCTTTGAGAAAGGTTTGTGAGCTCCTGTTAACATTTAAACCAGAGGGAAAATCTGAAATAATTCCAGAGAATGGAAATAGTTTCCCCATAGTTTATATTTATGCTTTATACAGTTTTGGGGAGCAGGTGCTTGGTGGGTGTTACAAGGGTGGGAGGACTTCGGAAAGTAGAATATGATGGAGACCCAAACCTCACCTCTTAGGCCGTGTTAGATTTCCGTTTCCAGCACCTGATAGAGTGTTTAGGGTGATAGCCAGGCAGCCAATAAGTGTCAAACTTCAGGAAACCTTAAGCTTGTAGAAACAAAAAAAAACATTGAAATACGTTTATAAATTTTTTCTCAGTATAATGCAAATACATGATCATTACAAAAAGAAATCAGAAGAAATATTTCTGTACAAGAAGAAAGCTATGGTTACATCAAATTTCACCACCTAAAGGTAGCTACTGTTAACTTGGTTAGAGTATATCTCTAGCTCCCTAAAATGTTGAAGTATATACATGCATGCATGTGCACACACACTATAAAAGCAGTTTATCTGGATACGTAACACTGTTTTAGAGTTGTTTTTTTCCTTTTAATGCATTGTGGATATCTTTATATATCAAAAAATACATATCTATACTTGTAAATTGCTATCATTTTAATGCATCTAGTATTTTGTCTATAGCATTTCACTCTATAAATGTGTAATAATTTAATGAAGCCAAGCCATCGCTGCTCATGGAGTTTTAGGTGGCTTCCTATTTTCCACTGTTATATGCAACACTGCATGGCATATTCTTGCACATGGAACTTCGTGTGTTTGTTTTTACCTTCTTCTCATTTCTTTTTAACTTTTAGTTATGTATAATGCATAAAATTACATGAGAACATTATAGGTAAATTACAGTTCCTAATTCCAGTTCCTTTTCAGTGGTAGTTGTAGTTATCAGTTTTATGTGTAACTTTGGAATATTTATACTCATCTGTATAAATTTTGAACTATATATAATATAAAGACTTTTCTAAATTTGTTTTTTTTTAAAAAACTTGTATGCATGTTTCATTTTGTAGCTTTTTTCATTTAAAGTAAGTTTTAGAGATCTATATCAATACATATTATGGCTACTATATTCATTTTAAACACAGCATGGAATTCTATAATGTAAATGTTCCATGGTTCATTTAGGTATTCTCCTTTTGGAGGGCATCTAGGTTGATTCCAGTTTTTCACTGTTAGAAGTATACTTTAATGGATAACTTTGTAAATGCCTCCTTGGGCATATGTTTGGAATACTGAGAGGTGGAACATTCTGATGATGTGATTTGCCTATTTTAAATTTTAATATTTACTGCCAGATTACCCTTAAGGGTGGTTGTATACTCCTAACAACGTATAAGGTGACCTAAATGTTTTAATTATTAATTCCTAAAGATGGAATTGCTTGTTCAGAGTGTGTAAATGTTTCACATTTTGATAATGTTTTTTTCCTGACTACACTTCAAGAAGGTTACCTGTTTATAATTTACCAGCAATAGAGGTATAAATCTAACCCATAAATTTCATTTGTCAATCTTAGAGACAAGAGGTTTCTTGTTATTGTTTTAATTTGGATTTCTTTGCTTATTATTGAAATGGAACGTTCTTTCATAAATTACTGTTTATATTATTCTGTCAATTCCCTGTTTAAATTGTTCACCTGTTTTTAAATAAATGTTCCTAATTAGGTTTGAAAAGAGCTCTCTTTGTGTTAAGGATTCTAGTCCTTTGTTTATATTGGAAATATTTCCCCTCAGTTTGCTGCAGTAATTTTTCAATGTTTAGAAGTTTCCATTTTTTTTTTTATCATCAAGCCGTTCTTTTTCTTTATGGTGATGATTCTCAGGGCAATCTTGGAAAGTCAGGGTACTTTTCAGAGAAGGCAATGGCACCCCACTCCAGTACTCTTGCGTGGAAAATCCCATGGATGGAGGAACCTGGGATGCAGTCCATGGGGTTGCTAAGAGTCGGACACGACTGAACGACTTCCCTTTCATTTCTCACTTTCATGCATTGGAGAAGGAAATGGCAACCCACTCCAGTGTTCTTGCCTGGAGAATCTCAAGGACGGGGGAGCCTGTGGGCTACCATCTGTGGGGTCACACAGAGTCAGACACGACTGGAGCGACTTAGCAGTAGCAGCAGCAGCAGTCTATATAGACACACACCTGAATTTTATTATTAAACTTCATTTAGGACTTTTATTTGTAAGATCAGGGAAATCACGCAGCTTTTTGCTTTAATTCTTATGATGCTTTCTCCATAGCCCCTCTTGGAATCTGTGCCTTATGAAGAAGCTCTGGCAAACCGCCGGGTCCTTCTCAGCTCTACTGAAAGTCGAGAAGGCCTTGCACAACAGGTATGGCATTGGGAAAATCATGATGCTTGCTAAAGATAATGAATGTTAAATCCCCTGTGGAAGGTTTTTAACATACGTCGAGTGATTTAAAAGGCTTTGTAAGTAAACATCTAAAATTAACACAGGTACCATAAGCATAATTCATTGAAAAACACTTATTGACTCTAAATAAGTCATCCTGATTCAGCTGGTGTTGTGTTACAATTGCCAATAAAGAAATATCAGCATACTTTGCCTAAGCTGATTAATAATTTAGGCTAGATTTAAATGTCTGAAATAATAAGGCAAAAAAGGGAGAAGGCTACAGAGTCAGTGAGTTATTTTTATTCTTAAAGGAGCAGGAATGAAAAATTTCCAGTACTCAATTGGTCAGTTGAATTTAGAGGCAGGTGGAGGTAGGCAGTACTGGTTTTTTCAGAAGTTGGTACAAACTGACACCAGTTTAGCATTTGCCAGCAGTTTATTTACTTTAATACCTGGCTTGCTTTTATTTATTTATTTATTTTTTCAACAGTTATTTCTTTAATGAATATATCTGAACATCTTCCAATTATATACTGGGTTGTAAGTGCATATTTTAACTAACGTCGAATATTTTTCTCATCACTAAAAAAAAAAGTGTTTAAAAGCTATTTGTGCACTTGTTCACATTTTAGCTGGCAGAGTTCAGGACTTGATGGGAACATAATCAAGGGCTCAAAATGTACTCGTCGCAGACTGGGTCCTTATGGTCAACAGTGGGGAAAGAATTCTAAACTCAAGATGCTCCCTGGCTTGCTTTTAGTTTTGGAAATATTTCTTTTAAAGAGGGCCCAGATTTATCTGAGAGTGTTTTGCCTAAGCTGACCTTGTTTTCATTTTTGGATATGTATCACTTATCTTGTCAACGTTAATCCGAGAGGATGTTGAAACTGAAAATTTAATCCATGTAATAATTCCTAAAAAACAAATTCCTGAGACAGACAGTGAAATGTGGAGTATCTTAATTTATTTTGGATTTCTGTCTTATTTTATGTGAGGAAGGTTAAGGCTCAAAGCAATTAAGAAGTTTTTATCCAAAGTATTAATAGCTAATAAGTGGCAGAATGGTCTGACATCAGAGCTATTGCTTTTCCCACTCTGGCACAGACCAGCTGCAGGCTAGTCTGGTAAGAACTCCAGTCTAAATATCTACCTTGCAGGGTCTCGTAAGGATTAATTGAGCCAGTAGGAGGCAGTGTAACATGGTGAAAAGAGTCAGACTAATGAACCAGACACATGAGGTCCCCAATCCTGGCTCTGCCATTAGCTTAGCAAGGATTCCAGCTCCTGGAACTTCAGGTCTCCTCTTTGAGAAGTGAGAATTGTAGGACTGTTAGGAGGCTTCAGTGGGATACTGGCAGGAAAATACATGAACAGTGTCTGGTACCTGGTAATTGCTCAATCATTTGGTAAAGCATTTGGAATTCACTCAAAGGTTGCTTTTATTTTTATTCAATTTGCCTTGAGAATTAGCTTTTTAAAACTCTTTAAGTACAACATAAAGAAAAGTATATAAATTATTAATATATTCCAGTGAATTTTCACAAGTAAACACTTTAACCAGTAGCTAGATGAAATTTTTGGAAAAGATATATTCTTACATGAAGAAATGTATTTTAAAAAATACTTGCTGGGACCCCAGAAGCCTCCCTCATGCCACTCTCCAGTTGCTGCTCTCCTCTTTTCCAAAGATAACCATAATCCTGCATTCTTTGTTTTCGTGATACTGAACTTTATATTAAAAGAGAATTATGCTGCATCTCTTTCGGATCTGGCTTCTTTTGTTCAACATTATATGTGTGATATTCCATCCATGTTACATGTATTTGTGTTTGGTCCATTTTCACTCCTGTTGAGTATTCTATTGTGTGAATTACATAGTTTATCCATTCTTACAGCTTATGGAAAAGGTCCGTTTTCATTCCAGTCCCAAAGAAAGGCAATGCCAGAGAATGTTTAAACTACTGTACAATTGAATTCGTTTCACACCCTAGCAAAGTAATGTTCAAAATTCTCCAAGCCAGGCTTCAATAGTACGTGAACCGAGAACTTCCAGATGTTCAAGCTGGTTTTAGAAAAGGCAGAGGAACCAGAGATCAAACTGCCAGCATACATTAGGTCATAGAAAAAGCAAGAGAATTCCAGAAAAGCATCTACTTCTGCTTCATTGACTACGCCAAAGCCTTTGAGTATGGATCACAACAAACTCTGGAAAATATTTAAAGAGATGGGAATATGAGGCCACCTTACCTGCCTCCTGAGAAATCTGTATGCAGGACAAGAAGCAGCAGTTAGAACATGGAACAACGGACTAGTACCAAATTGGGAAAGGAGTATGTCAAAATTGTATATTGTCACCCTGTTTATTTAACTTATATGCAGAGTACATCATGAGAAATGCTGGGCTGGAAGAAGCACAAGCTGGGATCAAGATGGCAAGAAGTACCAATAACCTCAGATATGCAGATGACACCACCTTTACGGCAGAAAGCAAAGAAGAACTAAAGAGCCTCTTGATGAAAGTGAAAGAGGAGAGTGAAAAAGTTGGTTTAAAACTCATCATTCAGAAAACTGAGATCATGGCATCTGGTCCCATCACTTCATGGGAATTAGATGGGGATACAGTATCAGACTTTATTTTTTGGGGCTCCAAAATCACTGCAGATGGTGACTGCAGCCATGAAATTAAAAGATGCTTGCTCCTTGGAAGAAAAGCTGTGACCAACCTAGACAGCATATTAAAAAGCAGAGACATTTCTTTGCCAACAAAGGTCTGTCTCATCAAAGCTTTGGTTTTTCCAGTAGTTATGTATGGCTGTGAAAGTTGGACCATAAAGAAAGCTGAGTGCTGAAGAATTGATGCTTTTGAATTGTGGTGTTGGAGGAGACTCTTGAGAGTCCCTTGGACTGTAAGGAGATCCAACCAGTCCATCCTAAAGGAAATCATTCCTGAATATTCATTGGAGGGACTGATTGAAACTGAAGTTTCAATACTTTGGCCACCTGATGCAAAGAGCTCACTCATTAGAAAAGTCCCTAATGCTGGGAAAGATTGAAGGCAGGAGGAAAAGGGGACAACAGAGGATGAGATGGTTGGATGGCATCACTGACTCAATGGACATGAGTTTGAGCAAGCTCTGGGAGATGGTGATGGACAGAGAAGCCTGGCATGCTGCAGTCCATAGGGTCACAGCACGACTGAGTGACTCAACAATAGCTTATGAGTATTTTCAAGTGTTTTAATTATCATAGGGCTGCTCTGGGCATCTTATACCTGTCTTTTGATAAATATGCATATTTTTCTGTTGGGCATATATTTAGAAGTGGAATTGCTGAGTCCACATGGTGCTACTGGTAAAGAACCCACCTGCCAATGTAGGAGACAGAAGAGACTCAGGTTCGATCCCTGGGTCAGGAAGATCCTCTAGAGGAGGGCATGTCAACCCACTGCGGTATTCTTGCCTGGAGAATCCCATGGATGGAGGAGCCTGGTGGGCTACAGTCCATAGGGTTGAAAAGAGTCAGACACAGCTGAGGCACCTTAGCATGATGCACAGGATATACGTTCAATTTTCAAAAATCCTGCCAGTTTTCAAAGTGTTTGTCCCGAATTCCACTCCTCCCGGCACTATGTGATAGTTCCAATTGCTCCATAAATATGTCCGTCTTTGTATTTTCTGTCTTTCATTGTAGTCATTTGGGTGGTCTTAAATTGCTTTTCTTTGATAAATAGTGCCATTGAATACCTTCTTTTTTATGTTTATAGTAATATTCAAGTGCATATTCAAGTCTTTTTCTGCTGTTTCTCTGTTGGGTTGTCTGTCTTTTTGTCATTGATTTACAGAAGTTCTTTATATATTCTGGATATTAGTCCTCTTTTGGATACATGCTTCTTTTTATTTATACCTTGTGATGAATAAAATTTTTTAAAAAATTTATTCTTGTTGAATTTCTCAATTTATGGTTGTGCCTTTTGCATCTTATAAAACTGAAAAATAAAAATTTTCCAGTATCAAGTGGTTTTGTTTTCACACCTGTGAAGTAGTTTTGGTTTGCATCCCATAAAGTGTTTTTATGGCCACTAAGTTTTGTCCACATCATCCTCTAAGGTTCAGAATTCTCTGTTGCTTTCAAGGTTCAGCAGAGTTTGGAGAAGATTTCTAAACTGGAGCAGGAAAAAGAACATTGGATGTTGGAAGCACAATTAGCTAAAATCAAGCTGGAGAAAGAAAACCAGCGAATTGCAGATAAACTGAAGAGTGCAAGTAGTGGGCAGGTGGTGGGGGTGGCCCAGGAAAAGGCTGCTGTGGTGATTGCTACAGGCCAGGAAGAAGTGTCTGCCAAGGCTGTGCCAGATCCCATTCATAGCACCAGTGAGGTAAGTGTCTTTTTTTTTTTTTTAATAATGGTAACTAATGGGGATCCACCAGAGTGTTCAGAGTTTACCATGTAAATTACAGGAATTTATAACAGGAATAATCCATGTGCTCTGGAAAACTCAGGTTGGTGAGCAGGATGCCCCCTTCAAAACACAACTTTATTCCATTCTCTTTGATTTTACATGCAAGAGTTCCCCATGGTAAGGGCTGTGTTTCTGGTGAAGATACACTAAGTCAAATTATGATGATTCTGTTTTTCCATTGAAACATTTGTGATATGGGGCTTATTTTTCTGACAAAGGACTAAATGACTAACTTTTTACAGAAATGACCATAAATACATTTTAAAACCAATTATATGGTATATTCCTAGGTAATATAAAGCTTTATGATTTACATATAATACAGTTAGACTTCCTAAGGCAATATAGTGACAAGTTATTTTGCAGCTTTGTATTTCTTGCCTTATATTTAATTGCAGTGATTTAGAAGGTAAGGAAACATCTCTGTTGGAATTACAGAATTCAGAGTTACACAGAGAAAAATTTTCTGATTATAGTATTTTGCCCGCTGTAAAAAAATAACTAAAAATCTAGAAAAATGAGAAATCAGGAAAGGAAGGGAAAAAAGACCCTCAAATTAGAAGGATCTCATTAAATGTATTTTTGTTAGCATTTTTTTGAGAAACTGGAGGGGAGCCGTGGTACTTGCTGATGGCCCTGTCCTAAGGCATGTGATTTCCCCTTATAGCTCGCTGATGCTATTGAAGAGCAAGTCATGGTCCCTTTCACGTCTACCTGTGTCTGATTCAGTGTATACTTAATAGTAATATATACAAGTTAACTTTTATTTTCAAGATGTATACAGACCTCGCTGCACCGTAACAGTGTCAGAAACCTGGAATTATTGTTAGTTTTCTTAGATGTGATAATGATATTTTGATTATTTAGGAGAATATCTTTGTTTTTTGGAGGTAAATGCCAAAGTACTTAGAATAAGATATCATCATATTTGCAGCTAACTTTCAGATACTTCAGGAAATGTACACACACAGATAAATAAAGTAAATGTAACAAATTGTTCATTATCAAATGTATTAATGTATTGAATGAAAATTATATTGATAATACATTGATAAATGTATAAATGTATTAATTCATTGTGGGTGCACAGGTGTTTATTATCCTTTTTTGCCCAAATTTACTATGTGTTTACATATTTTCATGATAAAATATAGGAGAGGATAAAAGAATTAAAATTCTTAGAGAAGTGAAAAACACACCAGACTTCCCAGAGCAGTGACCTGAATGGCCAGTAGGCTCACTGGAGGATCCTATGTAAGCCGGATGGTGAGGCTGAATCCTAGCCGCAGGTGTTGCTCTCTCCCCCGTCAAGGGAAGATGACTGCCTAGAAGGACATTTAACCAACAGGACAGAATTCTGGCATCAGTTTAGGTACCATTTGGGGAAGTGCAACATTGCCAGCACTCATCTGTGGACTTCCCTTCAGAGTCTGTCTCATTGATCAGATCAGACTGAATGTTTTCATGATCTTTATTGCTAAATTATTTTCTAAAGGACTGTATTAGTTTATACTGTTTATCAGCAGCATATGAGAAAATGCCCACAGCAGTGAGAAAATGTTTAGTTATTAGGGTCACCATGAAACTATCTTTAGGTCTTGCCTGCTTTGGAAATAAGCGTAGAAATGACTCAGTTAAAATCTGTTCTTCCTCTCTTTCTTCTCAGACCGTTTGTTGGGTTTCAGTAAAAATGGCTAACAGCATTTGGATAGAGGAAGTAGTGATGGTCGTATCCATTACTGCCATATTGACAGAAATCATGAATATGGTTATATATCTGAAGGGCCAGCTTGTGTTGAAAGATGATTTGTATCGAAAGATGATTGATTTGAGGGTGATCTTCCAGAACTCCACTGCTATTGTCCTTTTGTTTTATTTATTTTTTTCAATGTTGCTTGTTTCATTTTTTTTTTGGCAACACCACACAGCTTATGAGATGTTAGTTCCCCAACCAGCGATTGAAACTGGGCCCACAGCAGTGAAAACACGAAGTCCTAACCACTGGCCCACCAAGGAATTCTCGTTAGTGTGCTTTGAAACAATGTGAAGATAAGAGAAAAAATATTACAAGGGTTTAAGCTGTTGTGTTTAAAGTATAAACAGTCTGTTCTAAAGCTTTTTCTCCCTTGTGTTCTAGATTGGAATTTTAACCAGGACATCTGACAGTGAGGTAATGTGTGCCTAACATCATGTTTTTGTTAGTAAATATCTGGCCACATGTTTGTTGACAAAGTCCAGCAAAAGTCAGCTTCATCTAGTTACATTTCTGACAATTCTAATCAATGTAGATCCATGTTGCTTTTCTCTTGAGTCAGTGTTAACTGTCAGCAACAAATCACAGCCTGTTTCTGTAATTGTCTTCTTGAATGACTTGACTTGGCAGTTTGACGCGGTGTGGCATGAGCTTGGCCATCAGCTTGCTGGTACGTGGCTGGAGGCTGTGAGCCATTACCTTCTCAGTGGGCCAGCTGGCAGAGCAGGGCTTTTCCGGGGCTTGACCATCAATGGGCTTGTAGTTCTTTCCAGCCCTCAAGTGACTGAATCCAGGTCAGATTTGGCCTGTCAAATAGGTCTGCACCTTTTCGTTTTGAAATATTCCAAGTGTAAACTTACAAATAATCATTAAAAGAACACTGAAGTCATTCAGCCTAACAGTCAGAATGGTGAACTGGCAAACACAGTTCAAGTAGGTTGGTAAATTCTTTGGTTTCATCTTGAACTTATGCATATAATTCTAAACTCAACTGAGTAGGTGCCATTGCTAGAGTAATTAGAAAATTAGAAAACTAGTCTGGAACAAGGGCCATAAATTGTTCATTATAGAAATAGTTTAATTTGTTAGTATGTTTAGAAGCATTAGAGCTATCTTAAGATAATGTGGGGGAAAAGAATGTTCATATTTTTAGGAATGCCAGTAAATGCTCCCCTTCTCCCTGTTCTCTAGTTAGTGGAAGACATAGGAGGCAGGCAGATAGAGATTTTGAAAGTTAGGTGTGTGGCACCTAACTGAGAGACATGGCCCCATGGCTGGGGGCCTCCCAAGACTTCACTTCTGCTTTCTGCTCTTGAAGCCACACCTTCACTGTGAGATGGGCAGGGAGCTGAATAAAAGCATCTGTCTTATTTAAAGTTGGGGAAAGGTGGGGAAACTATGATTTCCCATCAAATTTCAAATGAAAATGTAGGAAATGTCTTCTTTTTATTTGGCTAAAGTGATAGTAATGTTTATTTTTTTTTTTTTCCCTCTTAGAACTGCTTCATCCCACTGGCATTTATTTACTCAGTTATGTGTGCTCTCTTTAAGGCTCCAGATGTGGAATCTCGGGAAGACTTAATCAGAAATCACTACATGACAAGGATAGTGGAACTGACGTCTCAGCTGCAGCTAGCTGACAGCAAGTCAGTGCACTTTTATGCTGAGGTGAGTGGAGAGTCAATCGGATCAGGTGGATTTTCCTAACCTCTTCAGCAATTAGGTCACTGTCTTGGCCTCCTGCTGTTCACCACAAAAGAGAACAGAGTCAGTGTGTCTGCAATGTGGATTTGGTTAGAGTTCATGTAGATTGGTCCACATAGCTACCAAAAATCTTTATCAATAGACTTTCTTAGGGTTGTATAACATGTTTTGGAACATTATTATTATAGATTCCTTGTTTTAGAGAGTTATAAGCTGGTAACATTCATAGGTGAAGGAATTTTCGTTTGGGGGAGATTCAAAGCAAAGTATGCCTTTGTTTCTCTCTAGTATACTCTTTAGTTACTAAATGACAACTTGTGGTAATGAGTTTTTATAAATGATAAAATGCAAAATGTAACCTCTTTCAACGTTTAAAAAATATAAAATGTTGCTTTTCTTCTTCCATCACCATATAATTCATTTTCTTAAGAGGATTAGAAAAACGTTATGCAAGATAATAAAATTATACAAATTCCTTGATGAAGAGGAGAAAATGAAAGAAGAAATTACAGATACCAAGAAGTGAGAAACAAATTATAAGATAGAATCGATATCGCTCAACGTATAAGGATACTTGTAAGGTCTCTGATTAGAAACGTTTTCTTAAAAGGTTAGTTGTAGATGTCAGAGATGTATAACCCTTTAAACTGTTAAGGAAATTGACAAAGGAAAGATCACACCATTTACTAGAATGTGACTTTGTGATTTTCTCCTGTTCTGCAGAGACAGGGAGGTTGATAGGAAGCCAGGTGCTAGGAGTGAAGAGAGGCTTTGCTTCTCTCTTCTTGCTGAAATAAATGGTATGCATAGCTTAGTGTTGCATACCTGTTTGAGAAGACGATCAGCAGCGATAGCTGTTGGATTGCAGAAAAATGAGGACAGCAGGTTGGATGCTGCAGTGCCTTGCTGTTTGAACCATCTAACTACCTTCTGAGTTACCCTCCCAGACTTGATTGTCATCCTCACAAGGACCTGTGTTTCGCAGAGCTCTCTCCATCTTTGGTTCAGTGGCTGATCACATAGATGAGTGATTAATAGAGACTGGTTGATTTGGTTGGCTGAACTTGCCTGAAGTTTTCTTATGAGGAATGAAATAAGTAACTGGGGAATTTCTGAGGATTTCCAAGAGATTTGCTTATCTTAGTAAATTCTTTTAGCACAATTGTGTTACAGGAATTTTAAAATTGTTCTAGTTTTTCCTTGTCTATAAACAGGAAGTGGTGACCCTCAGTATTACTTTACTGGAATGGTCAGTCTGAGCATTTGATGTTGACACAGCATTCAAATGTGTCTCAAAAGATTCTCCATGTCAATCTCATGGTTTATCAGAAAATTTAGTGATCCTTTTAATGGCACGCCTTCTTTGAACAATAGCATGAAATAGAATTTTTCTTTTTTCTTCTTCATGTACTGTGTCCAGATAGCCTCAGTTTAGTAGACCCCCCCNTACCATGAGAGGTAGGCTTCAAGAGGCCAGAGAGCTGGTTTCATGCATAATCTCAGATGCTTAGCATATTTTGATAACTCGGACAACACCCTGCTGCCAGCAGCTTGGATCTGCTGTCTCCAGCCTGTGCTCTTTGCAGTCCATGCTGCCCCTCACTGATCTTGCAGGCATGTGCTGAGTTCCTGTGTTGCGAGCTGGTCCTGGGAAGGACATAGAGATGAACAGACCATAGCTTCATTTTCACATCTGCCAGTGGTGGTGCAGAGCTGCATCTCGCTCAGTTGGTGTCTCCTTGGAAGTGTATCATGTTAATGCACTAGAATCTGCCTTACAGAATTGTATTTCTCAGTGTAATTTGGTGGTATTGATTGGCCCCTGGCTGCTTCAGAGAATGTTTATGATGCTTTTCTGGGACATCTTGTGATGGTTGTGACCAGCCTATGTGGTGCTGATTAGGGTTCTCCAGTTACTGGTGCTTGGGGAAACTTGATCTTGTAGGTAGGGGGTAGGGTATTGGTCCTTTTGAAGAATGCCTCCTTAACCCTTTCAGCCTCTTGGTATTCCATCAGAGCAATAGCTGACTCATGTAGAAAGCACATGTGTTAGTGGGAGTAGCAGGAGAAAGCCTACTTTTAGCACTTAACATTTGAAGAAAAGTAGCAGTGATTATAGGGAAAGTTTTCAGACCTCAGAGCTGCAGAGGGCATTTGGTTCTGAATTGAGGAGGGTTAATGTTGGGTATAGGGGCTTCCCTGGTGGCAATCGGGAGACCTGGGTTCGATCCCTGGGTCTGGAAGATCCCCTGGAGAAGTGAATGGCAACCCACTCCAGTATTCTTGCCTGGAGAATTCCAATGACAGAAGAGCCTGGTGAGCTATAGCAAAGCTCATTGTCCCAAAGGTAATTAATTGTATTCCAGTCACTTTGGAAGTGAGGAAATTTTTAATCTAGTCCTTAGAATATCTGTGATTAATAAAGCATAGAGTTAGTGATCCTTCTTTACTTTCTAGTTTCCGTTGTTAACCTTTCTTTGATCTTTCTGTGGTCCCTATATTTTGTCCTCCCCCACCCCCCATTTATTAGTCATTTAAATTGCTATAGCATCAGATAGCTGAGTTGACATGGTCTCCATTGGATACCAAGTAAACATCCTGAAGCCATTTGTTTGCTATTATCTTGTTCTGAATGTCTGTGTTTTGCAACCATTTCCCACGTGCATGAAACTGAGTATTTATATGTAAGAGTTAAATGTAGGAATTAAATTAGAATGCTTTCCTTAAAAGTGAACTTCTCCAGAAAAAAGAAAAGTTACATAAAACTGGAAAGTCCAAATTTCTGTATATGAGGGAACTGGGAATTAAGTTAAGACATCTTCCAAGTTGCTTTCAGCTGGTATCTGAGCTTCCTTTTATCCTGAGATTATCATTGCCACTGAGATGTTAGTTGGCACATATTAAAAATAAGTTCCTATTAAGACCTTTTAAAAGGTGTTCACTGCAACCGCAAAGGAACAAGTTTAGGCTAAAATATTTTATTCAGCTTTATGAAATCATAAAGTACCTTGTCTTTGAAACAAAATGAATGTATGAGGTTTGATAAATCCAAGATATGCTTTCTCTTCTTTATTACCTGTGCTCAGACACCAGGAAAATAAGGTAGATGGAGAAAAGTGGAGAGAGTGAAAAGTAACAAACTGCTCTGAGATTCCTAAATAAAAGTTAGCAATGGAAGGTTATCAGCTCTTCTTCTTGCAAGCTAGTTTTCCACAGTGAACTATGGCTTCCAGACAGCTTGATCTCTAAATTGTGTGGATGGTTTTTCTAGAAGTTGGTATTCTTATTGTTGATATTTTTCTTTGCACAGGGCAATTCTAAAAAGAACAAGAGTCGATAGTTTACGGATAGCGGGTTGGCGACTTCTTTCCAGAGCTGCTACTGCTGAGCAGAGCTGCGGGGCCGACCCTCCACGTCCAGTGCTGGCCGCCTTCAGGAAGCTGGAGTGTTGTTGGACCTAGTAAAGTAGTCAGTGTTGTAAATGACCGTGAAATATTTAAAATATATTTGTAACCAATAAGGCAAATACAGAATTTGATGTTGACAGTAAAATGGAAAACAATACACATACCTTGGATATTGTAGGTTTCCTTATGCTGTTTTTACTGTGCACTTTTTAAAATTAGGTTTTAATTTCAGTATGTAAGAACAACAAATATTTTGTATATTTTCAAACTCGATGATATAGTAATCAATTTGGTATCTATGGAATAGATATATGATTCTGGATAAAATGCTTACATTGTCAAACTGTCATTACTTCTCGCTATAATTGAAAACAGTCTTCAATTCCTTTTGAAGACTTATTCATTCTCTCTCTCTTTCTCTGTTCTGGAGGGATTGGGCCTTGAAAACTCCAGATCTTGTGGTTTATTATCATTGTCTTCAGCTCTTCAGTACCTTCTCTGTGTTGGAATAATAGCTTAAGGAAATTGATGCCAATAAATTCATACTTATATCAAATTTTCAGTCTTCTGAGAATCTGATGAAGGAAACTGAAACGTTTTAAAGTAGGCTTCACAGAATTACCAAATCCCAGTTGATTTAGATATAATCTTTCTAATCCTTCAAATTGGAATAATTGTACAGTTAATCCTTTATTAAGGCTTTGAGTGCCTCTCAAGGTACTTGTAACTATACTTCAGGCAAGATTGCTAAGCCCTTTCAGGCTCCTATTGGTTTATTTCATAAACATTGTGTCATTTCAGTGTTCATTTCAGAGGTGTCTCTCCCAGCACCTCCCTCCCTAAGTCTTTAGTTTCTCCTTTCCTCCGAGTCTTCCTGCACATGCCCATTTCACTCCGTGTCTACATCCCCAGACTGAAGCCCCTCCTTCCCCACCTCCCTGCCTGCAGCTTCATCTCTTTTGAGCCTCTTCACTGGGCAGTTGCTAGTCACCCTCTAGAATGCTTTATTCTGTTTCACCTGAGTGCTCAGCACCAGCTTCCCTCTGTGCTCAGCACGAAGGCCAACTCCTTGGCCTCCACCCCCTATTCTTGGCTGCCTGCTATAGAGACAGACTGGCTGTTGTGCCCAGTCTTCACAGTAATGGAAGTATTTGAATCCTGCCTCAGGGATCTTTGGGTGAGTCCAGCTCGGTCCCATCCTCCCTAGCTCCTTGGCCCTTTCTGTTTTGTGTGATCTGCTCATTTTCATTCTCTGTCAGCTGAACCCAGCTGTGTTCACTGTAGCTGCACCTAAGCCCCCAAGCACCACATTGCTTAGCTCCAGCTTAAACCTAGAGTTTCCATCCCCTGTTAGACTCTCAGTGTTCTGTGACCCTGCGTTTTGAATTTCTCATCCATTTCTGTTCCTTATTTGGAGAGTTTGGGATAAGGAGTGATGTCATCTGGCTTATGCTTTAATGGAATCATGGGTTGCTAGGCTGAAAATCCAGAGAAGGCAATGGCACCCCACTCCAGTACTCTTGCCTGGAAAATCCCATGGATGGAGGAGCCTGGTAGGCTGCAGTCCATGGGATCGCTAAGAGTCGGACATGACTGAGCGACTTCATTTTCACTTTTTGCTTTTCACTTTTATGCATTGGAGAAGGAAATGGCAACCCACTCCAGTGTTCTTGCCTGGAGAATCCCAGGGACAGGGGAGCCTGGTGGGCTGCTGTCTCTGGGGTTGCACAGACTGGGACACAACTGAAGTGACTTAGCAGCAGTAGCAGCAGCAGGCTGAAAATTGATTGTAGGGGACCAAGGGTGGAAGTAAACAGAAGCGTTAGGAGGCTATTCAGTAGCAGGAGGCTGTTGAGAGATGATGGTGGCCTGGTCCATGCTGATGGCAGTGGAAGTTGTGTGAAGGCTATGTCTGGATTTGTTTTGAAGAGAATAGATAGGAATTCCTGAAATCACAATGCTTTCCTCTATACTTCTATTACTCTTTATACTTCTATTACTCTTCTCTGCTTTTACTCCTAATACTTATCATAATCTAACCTACAATATGTTTTGCTTATTTATCTTGTTTATTGCCTGTTTCTCCCCTTTAGAGGATACAGTTCCATAAGGGCAGGTTTTGGTCTGGTTTGCTCACTGTTGCCTTCCCTGTACCTAAAACACTGCCTGGCATTCAGTGAATGTTTGTCAAAAGAATGCTGCCTGGGCAGGAGCGTGGAGTGTGAGAGAAAGAAGAGTCAGTCAAAGGTGAAGCCAGGGATTTTGACCTGAATGCACCTGACTGCAAGGGAAGATCGAGGGAGTAGCATCTTGCTTCTGCCTGGCTAAGAGTTAAGCTGAACATCTGGGAGTCACCTTGACTTCCTCCTCACCTCTCATATCTTGCTTTTTATCTTGTCTTGCTGAACCTTCCTGCCTTTTCACATATCTCGGCTCTAACTTCTTATTTGATGCCTTAAATTGAGCCCTGGCTCCCTGCTGCCTGGATGACTCACCCGTCTTCCTGTTCTCCAGACCTCTCTCTCTCCACTTAGCACATTTCTGCAGAACCATCTTCTGGATGGAAAGAAAGCCTTCACAGTGGCCCCTCACTGCGCTCTGGTTGTAGTGTGTACATGTGAGACATGTATGCTGTCACTCACTTTTTCCTTATTCT
>SJYQ01002685.1:169761-189630 GCA_006410935.1 Redunca redunca
TATGGGGTCGCACAGAGTCAGACATGACTGAAGTGACTTAGCAGCAGCAGCAGTGAAAGTGAAGTCGCTCAGTCATGTCAGACTCTTTGCAACCCCATGGACTGTAGCCTACCAGTCTCCTGCGTCCATGGGATTTTCCAGGCAAGAGTACTGGAGTGGGTTGCCATTTCCTTTTCCAAGTCTCTGTCTACCTTTATGAAAATCCTCAGACCCCTGGGTCAGGAAGAGTATCACTTCTCCTGAGAGATGGGCCTGCTTTTCTCTTAGAGAAAATGTGAATCTTGGGTTGTGTCCTTTGCTTTGGTGGCCGAGACTTGTATCTCTCCCCACCTGAGAGCTGCCAGAGCTCCCAGACCAGCAGCCCCTATCGCCCAGCATGGTGCCTGGTCCCAGAGACCTGCTGGCAGTCCTCGTGGAATGCTCGACCTTTGTGTAGGGGTCAGTGCCTCTGGGAGGTTTCTTAGGTCTGAGGAACAGGGCAGGACTGTAGAGGGTGCAGTTGGATTCCTGGTAAAATTGTCCCTTTTTACCTTAATTGCCAAGATCTTTGTTCTTTAGGCAGAGTCTCTTGCCAAAGCATATAATGACCACCACTGGTTAACCATTTATTTAAGTCAGGCATGGTAAAGACTTAACTTATTTCATTTAAACTTCCAATAACTATATCTCATTGGTGCTATTACTGTCCCTGTTTTACAGTTAGAAAACTAAGGCTTAGAGAGGGTAAGCAGTTTGTCCATAGTCACACAGCTAGTCCATGTGGGGCTGGGATTCAGATCTAGGCTTGTCTGATTTCCAGAGCCTGGCTTATTCACTACTGTAGTATGAGCCTTTTGAATTGAGGACATTCAGTTCTCTTCCTATGAGTACTATATATTTGGAGGATAAAATATTAAATTTCTCAGTAACTCCTATACTTCATGCAACTTTCCCTTTCCATGTCTTCGGTAAGTATTCCTACCCCTTCTTTCAGCATTTATTTAGCTTCTTGAGCTAATGGCCTGGGTACAAGGTTTGTCTTTGACAGGATTTTTTTTCTTCTCTGACCCTTATTTTTATTTACATATTCCTCGTTACATAAACCTTCCCAGCTACCAAATTCTGAATTTAATAAATTTATGCCATGAGTCTACCCCTTCCTTATAATTCACTTTCTGTACAAACTTTGTTGTTATTTTTTTTTAAAGGAATTTTGTAACCACAAAACTAGAGATTAGTATGGACCCTTTTGTCTCCATCACTTCTTACAAACATTTTGTTAATCGTGTTTCATCTTTTCTTCCACATGGCTTCTTTTCCGGGAGTATTTTAAGGCAGGTCCCAGACATTGGACCGTTTTCCCTGTGAACACTTGAGTCATGCATACCTTTTGTAAAGATGAGAGCGCTAATTTCTTAATCTGCCTCACCCAGTGCCTGCTGAGTGCTCGGTGCAGATGAGACTGTGATAAGCAAAGCAGTCTGCTGGCTGCCCTTGAGAGCTTACAGTCTGCTAGTGAAGCAACAGCGATCCTGTAAACGCACAATTACAGACTGCCATATGTCCTGTCTTGCCCTGGGCTTGTCTCAGACAAAGCGACAAGTGAGAGAGAAAACATACAGGCTGCTGCTTCCTTGATGAAATGTCTGTATTTTTACCAAAATTATAAACTCGATTTGAGTCAAGCTGTTCTGAAATACTTATTACAAGAATGTCCCTGGTGGTCCAAGACTCTCTGCTCCCAATTCAGGGACCCCGGTTTGATCCCTGGTCAGGAACTAGATCCCACATGCTGCAGTCGAGAGTCTGAATGCCGCATCTAAAGACCCTGCATGCTGCAACTAAGACCTGGCACAGCCAAATAAATATTTTAAAATACTTATTACAAAGAGAAAACAAGGCAAAAGAGACAGAGTCTCCTGATTTTCACCCTCATTTCATGCTCCCCAGAGAAAAGCACTTTCACTCACTGTTTTGATCTATCTCCCTATTTCCAAACGACATGCTACTTTCCCTTTTCCTGTTAGGCATTGTCAGTTGATTTCCCAGTTAGAAGATGAGGATTTCTCTCTGTTTCATCTGCCTCCCTTTTCCTACTACTTACATACATATACTCGCTTTCTGTTTTCCTGTTGTCTCTTTCAGACTAGTTATATCAACATTTTGATTAGATTGATACTCCATGTATATTTTACTGTGATCATTTAAATGCTGTTGGTAACTGAGTCATGTAATGTACTATGATGCCTTTTCCTTTCTTGTACAACTTTTTTTGTTTTCCCTGGAGTTAATAACTGTCTTCCATGGTGCTTATCACTGATTTATTCCTAAATTCTCTCCCAGGTGCCGAGGTGTATAACTCTCATCTCAGTGTAATTCTCATCAGATTCAACTGGGTGTTTAGCCAAATTTATCTTCTTCAAAAAGTCTCTCCTAGGGAATTCCCTGGCCATCCAAGGGTTAGGACTCAGTGCTCTCAATGCCAGGGTTCTGGGTTTGATCCCTGTTCTGAGAACTAAGATCCCACAAGCCATGTGGTGCAGCCAGAAAAAGGAAGGAAAGGAAGAAATCGCTCCGAGAGTCCTTTGATCTGTGCCAGGCTATCCTGGTTGATCTCTAGGCCAGTGGTACTGCTGCTGTCTTGGGATCTCCCTTCCTTATCATCCTGGGCATCGTGTCTCCTCTTAAAATAACTCTCTCCACAAGCCTTTCCAATGAGTATCTTTTGACTCTACTTGCCATTGCTGTGCCCTCTCAAAGAATCATCTGTTCTGTCTAGGCCTCTTAAAACATGGAAAGTGAAAAATGAGAGAGAACTCACAGTCCAGGCACAGATAGGGACTCAGTTGACTGAAGTTCACATAGGAGCAAATAAAAAGGACTTTAATCATTCATTGCTTCCTGGAGGTGATGGAATTTTCAGAACTTACTGAAACAACATTTCTGACTTTTTCTTAATTAGATAACTATATGCTTATTGTGAAAAATTTGGAAAATGAGGAAAATTGTTGAATACACATCTTTTTGGAGATTCAGATTATTAATATTTTTGTTTATTCCTGTTCTTTTTTCATGCATATATATGATACATGTTTTCAGTAAAAATTGGAATTATAAGAAATTCCAAATGAGAAAAAGAGGCTCTTTAATATGAAGTAGCGGGGGGCGGGGTGTAGGTTTGCTGGCTGCACAACTCCAGGGGGCACTGTTCACATTCTGTTCTGTAGCAGGCCTGGGTGAAGGGAGAAGACACTTCAGGTTCAGCCTGAGCAACTGTGATAAATAGCATGTATTTTGTTGGGTCATTTTACACACCACACCCCATTATGCTTGTTATAAGCAATACTGTTCACTTTTCAAAGCTGATAAATAAAACTGGATTCTCCACTGCTTTTGGGAAGAGACTTAATCACTTATGCTAACAGATACTTTTTAGCAACACAACCATTTTCCAAGTTCATTAGCCACTAAAGCAAAACAAAAATCATCTGCACTATTTCCAAACAAAAATGTGAGAGAAAAAAACAAAATGAGGAACCAATTAGCTGAGAAAGCCACCAACAATGTTGGAGCAAAAGGCTCTCTCCAAATGATCATAAATTCAACTTTCTTCATCATAAAAACCCTCAGACAGAAGAATGAGCAGTTTATAGTTTTGTCCTATTCAGCTTTGACCCTGGAAGTTGTTCCCAGCTCTTAAAAGGCTGGAGATAGCAACTTGGTTGATGAAGGCTAAGAAACCATCTGGCAGGCCACACTGACAAGGAATAGTCTGTCTGGGGACAGAAGAGAAGCTTCTGTTCTCAGCTAAGGGCCACGTTCTCAGACACTGGCGATAAATGGAAAGCTTGTCAGTAAGTTTTGCCTGTGCTATACATTTTTAAGCAGTTTGGTAATTAGCTCCAAAATAGGAAACTAACTGGCAATCAGAGCATTAGAGCAGGAAAACCCATTACATTTCTTCCAAATCTTTGAAAGAAAAGGTCACAGAGCAGGATTAGAATAACTGTTTTTGTAAAGAGAGGATCAGAATTGACTCCTGGGTGGAAACATGCTGGAGGCTATTATTGTCTGGCTTGTAGGCTTAGGCCCCTCAGAAGGCACCTCCCCCACTTAAATCCTTTGTTTTGTTTTAAATGATCTCTGCTCCTTCAGTGGCCCACTGCTCCCCAAACACCAGTGGGATAGCTGTGTGGTGACACCTCATAGGTCCAAGAATAGAAAAAGCATGGTTCAGTTAACAACAGCAACAACAAAAAACGTTGCTTACTATCTCACTTAGAGGCTGAAGAATATTTTCCCTTCAAACATGTAAAGTGAAAATGAGAGAGTCCAGGCAGAGTAGGGACTCAGTTGGCTGAAGTTCACATAGGAGCAAAAAAAAAGGACTTTAATCATTCATTGCTTCCTGAAAGAGATGGAATTTTCAGAGCTTATTGAAAAAACATTTCTGAATTTTTCAGCTTTCCTCTATTTCCTTAGGGTACCTCTTCTGCTGTGTTGTCGACACATCTCACGTTGTCATTTTCACGTATGCCATCTCCCTCAGCAGCTACAGGTGCCGTGAAGCAGGAACCGTGCCTTATACTTACTGACAGTGCTTAGCAGAATGTCTTGTACACAGTAGGTGTTCAGTTAATGCTAATTGGATACATAATAGGAAGCAGGCCAAGGTACTATATACAGCTGTAGTTCAATCCATACCTAGGGGTGTCCTATCTCCAAAACAAAGGATAGCCAGTCTCAGGCCATTCTGAGTTGATTAAGTGATCATGCCTCTATGAATTATTGATTTCATTTGGCATTCTCAGTGAGGATGTACGCTTTTAATTTATCTCTGGAAATTGCTTTTGAAAGAGTATTTTAGTTTCCTCATGGATAAAGTTGTTTAAAAACATCAGTCCAGAATGTATCATGTACCTAAAATGGTGTGTTTTTATTTTTTTCCTGTTTCTTTTTCACTGCTGTTGAAGCCATCACTGGTTAATTTTTTTTAAATACTTTGTCTTCCACAGGGCTTTACTTTATCATGAATGAATGTTGCAATATAAACAGACCAACTCTTGTGGAGTTTTTAGAGAGGGATGTTCTTATCAAGCATTTTAGGCTAAGATTGTCCTAAATCTGAAGTCCTCACTTTCCAATAAAGTCCCCCTTCACATCGGGCATTTCCAAAAGCTGGTTTGAATTTATATTGATCCTGACAGCTTCAGCTCATTCGAGATTTGAGGAATTCCAAGTTAATCTTCTAGATCATATTTATAGACAACTTGGGGACTGTTGCTAAACAGTGTGGAAATTCTAAATGGGTTCTATAAAAGGCTGCCAGGAAAGGGAAACCTGCTAATGAAAAGAATGATATAGCCTGAGGGTCTCTTTACTGAAGAGCAAAGAAAAGGACAGGAACTGGAGGAAAAGGAGGTCACAGCTGGCCACGAACAGCTGTGGGCGCCTGGCTAGTTAGGCCAGACTGAGCTGTTTACCACCAGATTTTGATACAAACAGACACTGCCAGAAAGGGTCCTTTGAAAATAGGTGGAAGTGTTACAAGAAATAAATCTGCATTCGTGAAAATGGCAACCTTTTGGGCCATGCTGAGTCACACAGAAGAGGAGGGCCTATCCCTTGCAAAAGATAAATGGTTTTCAGTCAACTGCATTTGCCCTTTAAAAGATTATGGGCCTATTTGCTTTGCAAAAGTGTCAAAGTTTCTTTCACTGGGTGGGCTACCTACTAATCAAGATTATAATGCTTGGAATTAAAAAGAAGATGGAATTTAAAAGGTGAACTCAGGACTCTCTTTAAGCCAATGGTAATTACTGGTTTGTCCAAGGTGGTGTTTCCTTTCCGTAGTTACCTGTGGCATTTTCTGTGATGGGCTGGACTCTTGGATGGCCAGACACAGGAATTTCAGTTTGGGATTTCAGCCAGAATGCCTGGAGCCACACATCTCTTGATTATACTTAAGATTGTCTTTTCTCAGATCATGAAATAATCATCACTTAGCTTCATTATTTAATCTTGTTTCATATCCCCACTATTCCCCTCAGAAGTTTTCTTGCATTCGAAAGGGATGATGATATTTTATCATGTTTTTTTTCTGCTTTGTGTTGCCATCATGTAACTTTTCCCAGGTCTGTTAACATCTCTTTTCTTTTCTTCTGCCTCCCTCTTCCTTTGTCCTTGTTCTGCACTTTGCTCAGCTCCATACCAGAAGGCTTGGGCCCAGTGCCTGTCTGGGTACTGGAGCTGGCTTGGGCCCAGTACCTGTCTAATTCCACAGAAGAGTCTCTGAAAAGTTACCAGTCATTTGACTTCCTATGTTTTAGACTCCTTTTTCTCCCTCAACCCTTGATCATCACAGGAATGGTAGCTGGAGGACAGGGACTATGAGGAGGACCTGATGTCTTTTTCTGTTTGCCTAGGGTGTCTTAAGCTTAAGCACAATTAGAAATTTGATCTGAAACTAAATGTCTCCTAAACAGATCCCAGGTGTGTGACATGAGGCACTCCTGTGCCCTCTCTGAATATTTCCTTCCTTCCTCAAAGCCCTCAGGTTCTAACCACTGGCTGCTGGTTGAATAGGATACTGATTATCTTTTCCATTTCACCAAGGATTTCCAAGGTCAAACACAAGACTACACTTTAAACAGCATTAAAAAGAAAATCACACTGCTGTGCATACACAAGGAAGTGTTCAATCAGAATTCCCTCATTTCCTGTCATCCAAGCACTGCATTTCAAGTCAAGATACTCACTGGTGTGTGTGTGTGTGTGTTAGTTGCTTAATCGTGTCCGACTCTTTGCGACCCCATGGACTATAGCCTGCCAGGCTCCTCTGTCCATGGGATTTCCCAGGCAAGTATACTGGAGTGGGTTGCCATTTCCTTCTCCAGGGAAATCTTCCCGACTCAGGGATTGAACCCAGGTCTCCTGCACTGCAGATGGATTCCTTACTGTCTGAGCAACCAGGGAAGCCCATACCAGCCTGGAATTCAGGCTGTTTCCAACACAGACCCCAGGTGGGACCATCGAGAGGAAGACGGCCAGCACCTCACTCTCGGGGATGTGATTTGTAGGGTTCCTGGAATGCCTCAGGGAATGCCTTCGCGTGTACATGAATGTGAACCTGGGGTCAGTGGATGGGCAGGCCATTTTTAACAACTTACTGACCGCAGGTGGATGAATGTGTCTTTTGTTACCCGAACATTATTGACTGGAGACGTTTCAATATTCACTTACATAACAAATCACTGGCCACAGATGTTAGCTCTTGCAAAAATCCCTTGGTCAATAATGTGCAAAGTCCCATTTCACTTTCGAGAGCATCCCAGACATTAGAACATTACAGAAGCTGGAGACAGGGCCCCCATGCCCACTTCCCGGGGGTAGAATCAGCATTTAGGGTGTTCAACAACTGGGATCTGGAGACAGATGCCAAGGAAGACAGATGGGCAGAACCAACAGCCAGTAACCTGGCCTCAGTGATTTGACCCCCTAAAAGGGACAATGTGATATCAATGAGTCACCCTGGCTTCCAAATGTGGGGAACAGAACTCAAAGCCAGTCATCGTGCACAAGCCTGCAGCAGGGCCGCCGGAAGGGGGATGACCCAAATGTCTTGAAGCCAGCCCAGGGGACCACCGCAACCTGGTTCATCCTTGCCGGTTGCACACAGTAGGGCCTCCTAACTCCTCTCCTTGGACCCAAGCCCTCTTCTCAGGTAGTTCATTTTTCAGACCATTAAATATTCATCAATCACCATTTTGAGCCCACAAAGATTTACTGGGTGCCTACTGTGTGCCAGGTTCTAGGGATACGAAAGTGAATTATATATATATGTATATATATATGTATATATACACATATCAAAATATTCCTTTGCTTAAGAACTTTCATGAATTTCCCATTTCCTTCTTTGTATATAGTTCCATCTTCTCATTCAAACATATCCCACCTTTCCTAAGATTTCCAGCCTTGCCAGCCTCCAAAGCTCCGTGTCCCAGGGCCCAGAATGCCCTCTTTTCTCGCCTTCTGAGTCTGTTCAAAGTCCACCCAAGTCTCCCATCCTGGAATTCAGTGTCTCTTCAGTGAATCTTCTTTTTCTAGTGAGGCAGCTACACTTGTGGAAGAGATTCCGATGTCAAGTGACTTGCCCAGAGTCACCTGCTTGCAAGTGATGGATCAGGGACTAAATGTCAGCCTCTAAGCTTTCCTCAGAGGACAACTCTCCTCTTCTACATTCTGCAGGGGGCCTCCTGCTGCGTCCACACAGCCTGGCCCTTCACTAGGCATCTCTGTCCTCCTCTTTCTCTTAAGGGGCCTATTGATGGGCCCTGGAAGGTGGGGTTCCATCTTAGCCTCTGAATAGGGTTGGTCTCATCTTAGGGGAAAAGAAGGAGGCATTCAACAGAGGCTTAAAAAATATAGTCAAGATATGGACGCAACCCAGTGTCCATTAACAGAGGAATGGATAAAGAAGATATGATGAGATATAAATATATAGACTAAAGCCTTTGACTGTGAAGTCGCTCAGTCGTGTCCAACTCTTTGTGACCCCATGGACTGTAGCCTTCCAGGCTCCTCTGTCCATGGGATTTTCCAGGCAATATTACTGGAATGGATTGCCATTTCCTTCTCCAGGGGATCTTCCCAACCCAGGGATTGAACCTAGGTCTCCTGTATTGTAGACAGACACTTTACCATCTGAGCCTCCAGGGAAGTCCTGTGAAGATCACAACAAACTGTGAAAAATTCTTAGATGGGAATACCAGGCCACCTTTATGTGCCTCCTGAGAAACCTATATGCAGGACGAGAAGCAACAGTTAGAACTGGATATGGAACAATGGACTGGTTCCAAATTGAGAAAGGAGTACATCAAGGTTGTATCTTGTCACCCTGCTTATTTAACTTTGTGAGGAGTACATCATGTGAAATGCTGGGCTGGATGAATCTCAAGCTGAAATCAAGATTGCAGGGAGAAATATCAACAACCTCAGATATGCAAATGATACATACCACTCTTAATGGCAGAAAGTGAAGAGGAACTAGAGTCTCTTGATGAGGGTGAAAGGAGAATGAAAAAGCTGGCTTCAAACTTAACATTCAAAAACTAAGATCATGGCATCATCCCCTCACTTCATGCCAGATAAATGGGGAAAAAATGGAAACAGTGGCATATTTGATTTTCTTGGGTTCCAAAATCACTGTGGACAGTGACTGCATCCACAAAATTAAAAGATGCTTGAAAGAAAACTATGACAAACCTAGACAGTGTAGTGAAAAGCAGACACATCACTTTGCCGACAAAGGTCCGTATAGTCAAAGTTACGGTTTTTCCAGTAGTCAGGTACAGATGTGAGAGTTGGGTCATAAAGAAGGCTGAATGCCGAAGAGTTGATGCTTTTGAATTCTAGTGCTGGAGAAAACTCTTGAGAATGCCTTGTACTGCAGGGAGAACAAACCAGTCAATCCTAAAGGAAACCAACACTGAATATGCATCAGAAGGCCTATACTTTGGCCACCTGATGCAAAGAACTGACTCACTGGAAAAGCCCCTGATGATGGAAAGATTGAAGTCAGGAGAAGGGGGCAACAGGGGATAAGATGGTTGTATGGCATCACTGAATTATTGGACATGAATCTGAGCAAACTCCGGCAGATAGTGAAGGTCATGGAAGCCTGGCATGCTGCAGTTCAAGGGGCTGCAGAGTCGGACACAACTTAGTGACTGAAAAGCAACAACAACATATATGTGTGTGTGTACACACAGAAGAATGAAAATCTGCCATTTGCAGCAATATGGATGGCCCTAGGGAATATTTTACGCAGTGAAATATCAGAAATGGACAAATACTGTATGATATCACTTACACGTTGAATCTACAGAATAATGCAAAGGAATGTAGATAGCAAATCAGAAACAGACTCATGAAAACAAATCAGTGATTACCAGAGAGGAGAGGGGAAGGGAGGGGTAAATTAAAGGTGTGGGATTAAGAGACAAACTACTATGTAAAAAATAGATAAGCAACAAGGTTATACTGTATTCCACAGGAAATTACAGAATTTTCTAATAACTTTTAATGGGATATAATCTATAAAAATACTGAGTCACTATGCAGTATACCTGAAACTAAAATAACATCGTAAATCAGTTACACTTAAAATTTTTAAGAAGGCAAAAAAATCTTCAGTTCTAATCACAAGAGAAAACAAAACCCCAGAGCGAAATGAAGCAACGTGGAAAGCATGACCCCAAGTCACCTCACCTGTCTCCCCCACCGCCGCCCTCCCCACCCCCAATCATCCCACCACCCCAAAGGTCAAGATCCTAGATCCTAGATGTAGGACAAGATCCTAGAGGGCGAGGGATAGTTTCAGACAGCCAAAGGCTCCATGCTTCTGCTTCCAGGGACTTCTAAAGGTAACTCACACACCCTCGCATCCCGCCCCACCCTTGGTGGAGGGAGCATCTTCTCCCAGACTTGTGGGGAGCTGCAGACTTGGAAGAAAGATACGGGGCCGGGTGGGGGGAAGAGAATGGAGAAAAGCTTAGGGGGATCCNTCTCTGGGTGCTTAAAAGGGAACTTGTTAATTCTAAGATGGGTCTGGTCAAGCCTGGAATTTGGAGGTTTGCAGATTTTGTTTAAGTGATTGATCTGGGTTGATATTACTAACTTCTGCCCACTTGGAACTGGAGCCACGGGGCTGAGAGGGAAACAGCCTGAGCTGGGGTTTGCTACCACAAGACCAAGGAAGAAAAAGCTTTCCTAAGGAGTGAACTCTACAAACAGGACTGTAGGGAGTGTTGAACTTTTATTGTTTTTAGAGAGAAGGCACTTCTCAGGAACTTCAGCCATTCCTGTTTCTATACAGATAATAAATGTGATTGTAACAAATGTATTAGATCAGATTCAGAACAACCCATCAAAACAGGTTAGGTATTGAGCTATTCAGAAAGATTTTAAAAATGAATTTCATTAGGAACAAACTGGTTTTGAAAATGGTGTAATTCATTTTTCTGTGCTGATTGAGTGCGGTAGTTCCCCATTACTATGAATTAGTAAGGTTTTACTGTGGTTTCAAAATGTCATTGGTAAGGAAGCATTATGACTTCCATTCAAAAAGAAAACCCTTGAAAGTTTTGAACTTGTTTGACCCTGGTACTTAAAAACAATGCACTTAGATAATAATCTTCAGTCTCTTCCTCTTCCTGAGAATTTTTAATAGTGCATTTAATGCCCCAGAAGTCAACCTAATACTGTTTGGAGAGAAATCACCTTTCTGCCTTCTTCAGCTTTTGTACCAGCTCACGAAATCTTGTTGAACTGAGTGGTTTGCCATTGTTTACGAGTGTTTGTTGTGCAGCCCCAGATAGGCTGCTTTGAATGATGGGGATATAATGAAGGCTGGCAACGTGTCCCAGACTGAAGGAGCAGGTGGTCTGGATGGCAAGATGAAGGCTACATCCCCAGTTAGCCTATAGAAAGCAGCCACTTGTCATCTGACTGGCCAGATGAGTTGGAGATAGATGGAGTGTGGAAACTCCAGAGGAGGAAGAAGGGAAGGGGTTATTTTTACTTCTTTTTTACTTTAAGAAATATAATCTAAAGGAATACGATGTGACCTTTTAAAATCATGTGTACAAGGATACCAAATTATATTAACATGCTCAGGGTATTTTGTTAAATTTTGAAAGAAATTTTATTTCAAGTTATGAAAGCTTTGTATCTCACTCTGAAAATATACCCCCAAAATACTGGAATGGTATGCATGGAAATGGATGGTGGGATTACAGGTACTTTTGATTTTCTTTGTGCTTGCCTGTGTTTCTCAACTGTTTTGCAATAGTAATAGCTAACGTTTATTGAGTATGAAGCACATACATATGGTATTTCATATTAATGCTTTAGAGGTAAGTACCGTTATTCTCATGATATATCATTCAGAAGCTAGAATCTGACAGGAAACTTGCCAAGGTTGCATAGCCACTATGTGTTGGAATCAAATCTTGAAGTCAGGTCAGTGACCAAAGTCTTAATCTCTGTCACTGTTGTATTATTATTGTTATCTTAATTATAAGAAAAAAATAGAAAAGGAAGGCACAGTAATTTGTGGTTTAGTAAGAACTGATATTTTGATTAATTGGAAAGTGCCCCTGTCTCTCATCTCATCCACTTCCCACTATTGCTTGTCTTTGGAAGTCCTTGGGAGTTGCTCCTGACTTAGCCCGGGGTCGTTCATTTTCCCTTGGAAGCCAGCTGTATCTATGATAAATAATCCAGAATTCCTCTGAGGCTTCCTGGACAGCCTGGGAATCCAGGAACCCCATGGAATTCTAGAGCAGTCCTGATAGAAGGCAGGATTTTAAAAAATCAGCAAATTATGTCTATGCTGTCTGGTAGAAGGCAGGATTTTTAAAAATTGACAAATTAATGTTAGGCATTCATTTTTCTTGGCATTGTCAGGGGAGTGAGATGGGTAGGAAGGCCCAGAGAAAGATGTCAGATTTCCATTTATCTTGTCTATGTGTTACATGGAATGTTGGGATTGCTTCTTGATGTTTATTACTGTGAAAACACAATAAATAACTATTTTTTGGAAGCCTGGGAATGCTCCCATGCACTGGCAGATGAACCAGTTTAGTGGAGATGGAAATACTCTGGGGATAGCTCTGGGAAAGAAGCCCACATCCTGAATCATCATGGTCCCTTAGGGGCAGCCAGGCTCCCAGAGGTCACCTTCCTATCCTCTTCCTGGAATGTACCTGAAGATGGGCTTTTCTAAAACACCTAGTCGTTCAAATAGCACACCTTATGTAGGAGGCTTTCTCTCCTTTATTCTTCCAGGAAGAGATTTCTGGCAGGCTGATGCTTCTATGTCACTTTCTTGTTAAAAAAATATTGTAAGAGTCAAGGACCTCTTTCCCAAATTATCATACTTGAACCAAGATGGACAAGTCCCAGATATTATATCCATTTGAGCATTGGAGAAATGTCTTTGAGCCCACTTAGTGGCCTTCCTTGTAGCACAGGAATCAGACTTCATGGCCTGCACTTTGAATAACTAATAACATTATTGTATACCTTCTGTTACCTATGGATACTTAGTTCCACTTTTCTCATCTACTTTATATTGTTTTGTTTTGTTTATCCAATGCATTTTGGAGGCTGCTACTTCTGGTAACCCACTCCTTTCTTCTGAGTTCATGTCAATGGAAATTAAGATGTTCTTTCATGGAAAGTCTTTAATAAACTTAAAAATATTTGTATTCTTGAAAGTATCTTTCTTTTGCTGTTACAAATGAGAGTTTGACTGAGTGTGGAATTCTGGACTCACAATTATTTTCGTTCAGAATTCGGAATATATGACATCATTGTCTTCTTTTGTCTATTGCTACTCCTAAAAATACCAAGTAACCTTGGGCACGTTTCCTAATTTCTCTCAGTCTCCCTTGTCTAGAAAATAGGTAATAGTATCCACTTTAAGGATAATGTATGCAGAATGTTAGAATGGTGCCTGCCATATAAGGAAGCACACAATAATTGTTAGCTATTACAGTTACTTTTGTATTTTTCCAGTATTTCTTGGCTTTCTTGGACTTTACTAGTTCATATAAATATTAGTTTGTCTCATTGAACACAGAAAATCATGTTGGGATTTTTATTGATTTCATTTAATTTTTATTCAAGAGAATTGATACCTTTACACTATTCATCTTCTCCTTTTATTCAGGTGACTTCCCCTGTAAATGTGTAAATGTTTTTACACAGATTTTGTTTTATCTATTTCCTATTTCTGATAGGTTTTGTATGTATTATAAATTATATCTTTTTTGAATTATACTTGAAAATTGGTTATTTGCTGGCCCATAGAAACATTCCTGATTTTTGAATTTTGATCTTGTATTGATCATCCCAGTTGAAGTCTCTAATTGTTTCTTATGCAGGTATTCTTGAATTTTCTAGGTAGACAATCACAGAATACTAATGTTTTTTTTTTCTTTTGACTCCTTATGACCATATCTTTTTATTGTCTTGCTTGACTGGGTAGACCCTCCAGGACAGTTAATAGTAACAGTGATGGTGAGCACCCTTGTCTTCTTACTGTCCTTAATGAGTGCTCTTAATGTTTCTCCATTAATCATGAAGTTTGCTCAAGGTTTCAGTAGATATTTTTTATTGAAGTAAGGACTTTTACACTGTTAATACTTTTTAACAACTTACACACTTTATCACAACTGAGTGTTGATTTTATATAATGCCTTAATGTTTTGTGTAAATTATATGAGGTAATATAATTTTCTTTCTTCATATTATAATGTGATAGTATGAATATATTTAATTACTTTGAGATTTGTTTTTGTTCAGTCGCTCAGTTATATCCAACTCTTTGTGACTCCATGAACTGCAGCACACTAGGTTTCTTTGTCCTTTTCTAGCTCCTGGAGTCTGCTCAAACTCATGTCCATTGAGTCGATGATGCCATGACTTTGAGAGAGAGAGAGAGAGAGAGAGATACACACACATATACAGATATATTCTTTTATTCTATGGAATATCATTTGCTAGTATCTTATTTAGATTTTTGCAACTGTTTATTAAGTGAAGCAATTGTCTATAATTTTCTTTTTTAAAAAACATTGTTTTTACATTGTTTGATATCAAGTTTATATTAGCTCCATGAAATAAGTTGGGAAACCTTTTCATATATATTTTTCTTAAAGCAGTTTGTGAGAAGTAAATACCCTGTTTCTTAAAAGTTTGGTAAAATTCATTGTAAAATAACTGCTTAGCCAGGGTATGTGTGTCAAGTTTTTGACAATCCAGATTCATAAATGATTTTGATAAGTTTGATCTATTTCTTTTTGATTCGGTTTTGATAATTTGTTTAGATGATGTATTTCATGTGTTCTCAAATTTTACCAGCATAAATTTGTTCATAATTTTCTTTTATTGTTTTTTAAATGTTGACTGCTTTAAGATATATTCCCTTCTTAGTTCTTAATACTGTTTATTTGTGCCATCTCAAAAGTTAATATAGAAGTTTAATTAATCTTTTGATATAACCAGTTTCTTCCTTATCTATACTTTTCATTTTTCATGTCTTTTATTTCCTCTTATTTGTATTATTTCTTCTTTCCATTTCTAGCTACTTCAGTTGACTCCTAGCTCTTTTATTTTTTGTTTTTCAATACATGCATTTTATGGAATTCCCTGGTAGGCTAGTGGCGCTTTCAAGTGGTTAGGACTTGAACTTGGACTGCCAAGTTCAATCCCTGGGCAGAGAACTGAGATCCCGCAAGCCACTGGCATAGCAAAAAAAAAAAAAAAAGTATTTTAAAGCTATAAAGTTAGCTCTACATATTGCTTTAGCCACATCATACAGGTTTTAGTATGTGTACATTCAATACCACTTGGCTCTAAATGTTTTGTACATTTACAATTTTCTTTTGAACGTATGGATTTAATTTTCCATTTTCAATTTAAAAAAGCCTTTTTTTTTAACTTTGTTTAAATTATTGTTGACTTCTAATCTAGTTGCATCATGAAAAGACAGCATGGTTTGTATAGTAGCCATCCTTTGTGTCCAGTTACATGAACAGTTTTTCCAAATATATCATGTATGGTTTAAAAGAAAAATATATCCCCTGCTTGGTGGATGCAGCATTCTGCATCAAGTGTATTTATTAAGTGTATTTTTCAAATTTCTCATGTTCTTCCTGATTTTCTTATGCCTGTTTTCTGAGTTCTCTTCAGTCTCAGAGAAAGGAATGTTAAAATCTTCCACTCAATGGATTTGTCAGTTTCTCCCTGTAATCCATTAATGTTTATGCAAATTGATGATTGTTATTTCTCCAGGGTGAATTTATTAGGTTATGTACAGTTCTTTGTTATGTTTATCGATGCTTTTGGCAGAAATTCTGTTTTGTCTGATATTAACGTTGCTGTACCTCCTTCTCTCGGTTATTATTATTTTTTGTCTTATATGTCCTTTTATATTAACTTCTGTCTATAATTTTGCCTTAACTGCTAATCTTAGAAATAGTTTTTATGTGTTGCTTCATTTTTGTTATGATAGCCTGGAAATCTTTTTAATAATTGAATGTAAACTTTTACATTCTTTGTAATCAATATACATTTGGCCTCTTTCTGCCATCTTAAGTTTTTGTTTTTCCCATTTACCACTTTTTGGTTGCTTCTTTTATACTTCTTTTCATAGTTTTCTTTGGATTGGTCAAGTTTTGTATGTTTCTACTTCTGTCAACTGTTTTGAAAAACAAAATTCTGCTTGTGTTTTTTTTGCAGTTACTGTTAAATTTTTAACATTGTGTCCATTTAACAAAGTCTAAAGTTGATTTCTGTATTTCCTCTCATCAGTACAGTGGCCTTAAGTGAAGTGAAGTCGCCCAGTCGTGTCCAATTCTTTGCGACCCCATGGACTGTAGGCCACCAGGCTCCTGTGTCCATGGGATTTCCCAGGCAAGAATACTGGAGTGGGTTGCCATTTCCGTCTCCAGAGGATCTTCCTGACCCAGGGATTGAACCCGGGTCTCCCGCATTGCAGGCAGACTATCTGACCGGCCTCTCTTCCCATCTTCTGGTTATTGTGGTCTACTGGTTTAATCCCACATCATTTATGGTCCTCTCCCCATTCCTGAAATTGGTCATCATTGTTATTTCTACTTTTTTTCCTTTTTTATAGTGGAAATTTATTTAACTTTACCAATTTCTTTTTTTTGCTGGTATGATTTTATTTTATCGTTTTAAATTGGAGGATAATGCTTTACGATGTTGTGTTGGCTTCTACCATACAACACAGTGAACTAACCATAATTATACACATGTACCCTCCCCCTTAAATCTCCCTCCCCCTCCCTCCTGACTTTACCAGTTTCTTATCTCAGCATTGCCTGTTGCATACCATTCATTACTCCTGTATTCATTTTCTTCATATTGATAATTTTTTCACTGAATGTCTAGAGTTGTTATACTCCAATCTTGTGGGTAGCTTTGGTATTGTTTTGAATGTGTCTTTATTCATGTCCCTCTTGAAAGATAATTTATTGAGGTATAGAATTCTAAGTAGATGGAGAAGGAAATGGCAACCCACTCCAGTATTCTTGCCTGCAGAATCCCATGGACAGAGGAGCCTGGCAGGCTGCAGTCCATGGGGTCACATGACTGAGCATGTGTACATGAGGGTGGAGGGTGACAGGTTGGTAGCAATAAACTGGTAGAACTAAAAAAAAAAAAAAAGAATTCTAAGTAGATATTTTCCCCTCAGCATTTTGTAACATGACTCCACTGCCTTTTTGTCTCGATTGTTCCTTATGAAAAATCGCTTTTTGGCCGTCCTTTTGCAGGTAATCTGTTTTATCCCTTGGAGCCTTTCAGTTTTACCTTTTTTGTTTTTTCATGTTGTGCCCTTTCATTACGTGTCCAGATATAATCTGTTTCTATGTATTCTACCTGGAATTCTGTGTATTCTACCTGGAATTCCTGGAATCTGAAGTCACACCTCTATTTTTATATCTAAAGGTTTCTCAGTTATTTCCTCTACAAATTTATTTTAAAATAATCAGTGAGCACTTATCATGTATCAGGAATGCTTCCAAGTTCTAGAGACATAGAAATGAACATACGAGACAAAAGCCCCTACTCTGATTTTGAGTCTCTTATACACTGCAGTCTTCCCTGAAATACCCATTAGGTGAGTGTTGAACCTTCTGATTTTACCTTCTATGTTTTCTTCATCTGAAGTTTTCCTTTCTTAACTGTAGTTGACCCTTGAACAATCTGCATTAGAAGTACTGACCCTCTGTGCAATTGAAAATCTGTGTATAATTTATAGTTGGCTCTTTGTAGACGCAGTTCTTTTATATCTGCAGTTCCTCTAAATCCATGATTTCACATCCCCTGGATTCAACCAGCTGAGGACAATGTAGTGTTTACTATTGAAAACAAATCTGGATATAAGTGGACCTCCATAGTTCAAACCCATATTGCCCAAGAATTAACTGTATCTCTTTATCTTAACTATATCCTGAGTGATTTTTTCAATTCCATTTTCTAGTTTATTAATTTTTTTAACTGTTTGGTCTATTGTTCAATCCACCCATTGTTTCTTTCTTGAAATTTAATGTCTATATGTTTTTATTTCTAGAATTTCTATTTGGAACTTAATATCTACCAGTTTTTAAAAATATTATCTCTTTGCCTTTTAATTTTTTAATTTTTAGCCCTTTTTCTATTTTTCAATATTTTAAGCAAATTTTTAGATTATTTGTTATTTCTGCTTTTGAATTTTTTAAAATGATTTATTTTCTCTTGTGTGTTTTATCTTCATCAAGGGTTGTTTTTCATAGAAATCCTACCTACCTCAGGATTGCTAGCATATCCTTATAAAGCAGTTTGACATTTGCTCCTGCTGGTCTGATCGGGGGTTTGCCCATTCCCAGATTTACCTTTTTGTTAATGTTGGCATATAGGCCCTGTACAGCCTGAAAGTATGCATTTAAACTTGTCCTTGTATTATGGTGCAAGTGTGGATTTCAGATTTTTTAAGGTCATTCATTTTCTACTCTTTGCTCAAGCACATGACAGGCTTTCTTGTGGTTTCCTCAGATTGACAAGTAATGGTCTTCTAGAAATGTTTCACTTATGAAGCAGGCGTTTTTGACTTTCAGCGACAGCTCCTGGCATCAGGTGGCCATTACAAGAGTCTCCTCACTGCATGCATGTCATTAAACTCTCAGTCCCTAGCCATTCAGGCTTCTAACTGGTCTGGATTGTTCCATAAGCCCCTAGACTTCAGCTCCTACTGTTTGATCCACTTTGACTTCCCTCTTTATTTCTGTTATCTGGAGATTTATTTTATCTCTTTTTTTAAACTTTTTATTTTATATTGGAGTATAGCAAATTAACAATGTTGTAATAGTTTCAGTTGCATAGCAGAGCTACTCATCCATACATATACATTTTCTCCCACCTCCCCTCCCATCCAGGCTGCCACATAACATTGAGCAGAAATCCCGGAATTACCCCTTCAATCCAAACACTTCAAAACACTGAACAAAACTGTAACAACAAATATTACTACATTAAAAAAATAGATTAAATACTGTTTTATTTAAAATGGATAACCAACAAGGATGGGAGGGGAAGTGGGGGAAAACAGATAGATATATGCGTATGGCTGAGTAGCTCTGCTGTGCACCGGAAACTCCCAATATTGTTAATTTGCAGAGAGCCAACCTCTGTCTGTGTGATCACATGGTAGAAAGGGTGAGCTTGCTCTCTAGGACTTCTTTTATAAGAATCCTCATCATGAGGACTCCACTTTGGTGACCTAAACACCTCCCAAAGGCCCCACCTCCTAATACCATCATCTTGGACGTTAGGGTTTTGACATGAATGTTAAGTTCAGTTCAGTCGCTCAGTCATGTCTGACTCTCTGCGACCCCATGAATCGCAGCACGCCAGGCCTCCCTGTCCATCACCAACTCCCGGAGTTCACTCAGACTCACGTCTATCGAGTCAGTGATGCCATCCAGCCATCTCATCCTCTGTCGTCCCCTTCTCCTCCTGCCCCCAGTCCCTCCCAGCATCAGAGTCTTTTCCAGTGAGTCAACTCTTTGCATGAGGTGGCCAAAGTACTGGAGTTTCAGCTTCAGCATCATTCCCTCAAGGAAATCCCAGGGCTGATCTCCTTCAGAATGGACTGGTTGGATCTCCCTGCGGTCCAAGGAATACTCAAGAGTCTTCTCCAACACCATAGTTCAAATGCATCAATTCTTCGGCACTCAGCTTTCTTCACAGTCCAACTCTCACATCCATACATGACCACTGGAAAAAACATAGCCTTGACTAGATGGACCTTTGTTG
>SJYQ01002685.1:190170-238118 GCA_006410935.1 Redunca redunca
GTGATAGGACCAGATGCCATGATCTTCGTTTTCTGAATGTTGAGCTTTAAGCCAACTTTTCCACTCTCCTCTTTCACTTTCATCAAGAGGCTTTTTAGTTCCTCTTCACTTTCTACCGTAAGGGTAGTGTCATCTGCATATCTGAGGTTATTGATATTTCTCCTGGCAGTCTTGATTCCAGCTTGTGTTTCTTCCAGTCCAGCGTTTCTCATGATGTACTCTGCATATAAATTAAATAAGCAGGGTGACAATATACAGCCTTGACGTACTCCTTTTCCTATTTGGAACCAGTCTGTTGTTCCATGTCCAGTTCTAACTGTTGCTTCCTGACCTGCATACAGATTTCTCAAGAGGCAGGTCAGGTGGTCTGGTATTCCCATCTCTTTCAGAATTTTCCACAGTTTATTGTGATCCACACAGTCAAAGGCTTTGGCATAGTCAACAAAGCAGAAATAAATGTTTTTCTGGAACTCTCTTGCTTTTTCCATGATCCAGCAGATGTTGGCAATTTGATCTCTGGTTCCTCTGCCTTTTCTAAAACCAGCTTGAACATCAGGAAGTTCACAGTTCACGTATTACCGAAGCCTGGTTTGGAGAATTTTGAGCATTACTTTTCCATAAAACAGTGATAATAAACCCTACCTCAAAAGGTGGTTCTGAAGATTAAGTGAGAGAAATAAGAAATAATATGGGCCAAGTGCTTGGGATATGTTAATGCTCACACATTAGTCTCCTCCCATCATCTCCCTTCTGAACTGGTTCTACCGAACCAGGATTGTGCTTCAGGAGTTCTGATCAGAGAGACCTCCAGGGAGAGGCCATGGGTACATCTCTTAATATATTGTGTTTTCTTGGTAATCAGTTTAGATTTCTCTTGGATGAATTTCCACCATTTTTATTCTGCATCTGTACCACCTCTTCATAGCCCAACCTATAGACCAACTTAAGAATATATATATGTTTACGTGGGGTAGCAGGGAATGGGTTGGGTTTTTTTAAATTTATTCTTATTTGCTTGTTTATTTGCCTGCATTGGATCTTAGTTGTGGCATGTAGGCTCTTCCATCTTCATTGTGGCATGCAGGATCTTTAGTTGTGCTGCACGTGGGATCTGGTTCCCTAACAGGCATCAGACCCTGCCTTGAGAACACAGAGTCTAAGCCCCTGGACCAGCAGGGAAGGCCTAGATCAACGTTTTCATAGAATAACTATGTTACTACCTAAGACCTACGCCCCTCTTAACCAGAAATGTCTCTTTCCTTTACTTGTTGGTGTTCCTGTTCTTTAAAGATAAAAACCTTTCAGTTCATTTTTGAATATAACATTTTAAATGCAAAGACTTCACAAAGCATACCTAAGGAATAAATATCAGAACTCCTTCTGGGACTAGGTTTTCCCAAGAGAGATTATGAAGGCCCTGAGTGATTGAGGAGTAGGTAGGCATAGGGAACTGACAAAGAAGAAGGCCATCATAGTATATAGACGAACCGAAATTATTTCCTAAGGATTTTATAAGATATAAAATCTTATAAATGATTGTTGCCTGTTTGCAACAATCATTTATCTGGGTCCTGCCGAATCTGTAGTTGGCCCAGAGCTTTTTTATGTGTCTTATCAGAAATAATAATCATAATAGCTATGATTATTTTTAAGTAGAAGAAAAGAGCATCATGAAAACAACAGAATTGGAATTATGAATATGCTTCCATATAAATATTTGTGGCTCAGAACACAAAAATAACTTTTCCATTGCAGAGCTAAGCCAAAACTCTGGTGAAAGCGGCACTGAGAATCTAATTTAAAACAGCCGTGGCCCAGAAATTCAGAGTTGGGGCTGGCATATTGGCCTCTGTTCACCCCTCTGAAAGCTTTTCCCCACTAGCTCATGGTGAGGCTGTGGAAGATGGTGACTGATGTGACAAGTGCTGTTTTTGCTGGCCTCAGTGTAGCGTTAATGCAAGCGTGGAGAAATGCTTTAATCTCAGATCTTCACAGCTGGGAGCCCTACAAGTGCAGCTGCAGACCTGTTGCTAGTCTGCGGCTTAAAGCAGAACCCCGTCAATTTGGTGAAAATCCCCGGTGCTGCTGCTCATCGTGGCTTCACTGGAAGGTGACTAGTTGGGGTCTTTCTAAGTAGCACAGGAATGGTCCGGTGTTCTGATTTTCAGAAAAATTTTCCGGGGTCATGGGGCATAGCAACTGGACTTTCCTAGGAACTGTGTTCCTAGGTCTTCCCAGGTGGCGCTAGGTAAAGAACCAGCCTGCCAATGCAGGAGATATAAGAGACGCAAGTTCTGTCCCCGGGTTGGGAAGATCCTCTGGAGAGGGAAATGGCAACCCACTCCAGCATTCTTGCCTGGAGATTCCCATGGAAGGAGGAGCCTGGTGGCTACATGTAGTCCATGGGGGCTCACAAAGTCAGACACAACTGAAGTGACTTAGCACAGGAGCTTGGTGATCATCTCAGAATCTTCCAACTCCAAGAAGGCTCAGACTTGCCTAGATGAGCATTTTTTTCCCTCATAAGGAAGGAAATTATTTAGGTTTTTCACCTGCCTCTTCTCGTTCATCTTTGACTCTAAACTCCCAGTGAGGATGGCTCTATACTGCACGTAATGGGGTTTAGCTACTCAAACAGTTCCCAGCTTGTCGAGATCTGCCTCGTCCCCACACGATCCCTTCTCCACCCAGATGTTCCTGCTTATCTGTTCAGCATGCGCATCTGTGCACATGCAGGCTCTCACCAGCTGAGGGTGGGAATGGGGCTGCAGGCGCCGCTGCTTGTGGCCTTCTTGTTGGTCTAAAAAGAGGGGACACCTTTCCCAGATTCCCACAAGGGTGCTAAGTGGGCTCCCCGAACTGCATCCTGCCTGCGGAGACCGGATGAGACAGGTGCTGCTGGCTCTTGTATTGGTTTCCTCCTCTGTGTTCTTCATTCCGGTTCCCATGGAGAACTGGTTCCTTTAACCCCTTCCCTCTTGGAACTTTTGTTTGTCTTGTTTCTGATTTGTTGCATCCCTCTAAACCTGACCTACTCTTCCTTCTAGGACCCTGACTTGACTTTGTTTAGGGCTGGTCCATCCCCACCCGGTTTTGGTAGATGTGGCTCAGGCATGCAGCCATAACTTCTGTTGGAGGCTCCTACACACCAGGATTGGTGGTGATGCTGGGGCCGACATCACTCTTCCAGGGCCACCACGTCATTATGGAGAATGATGAAGGTGCTGTGGTTCTGCAAAGTTCTGGTGGCCAGGAGAGATGTACATGAAAACAGTCTCTTCTCTCTTCTAATGTTTCAGCCTTTAAAATTATGTATGTGTAGGCAAGAACCCTCAGGTTCGACCTGGATTCCTGCCGATAGCTTCCTGTCTGGTTTCCCTGTCTCTGGCCCCAACACCTTCCAGTCCATCCTCCACTGTCAGAACTTTCTTTCTAAAATTCTTACCTGATCCTGTTTATTTTCTCTAAATTATTTTACTGAATCCTGTTGCCTTTAGGATAGCTCCTTAGTAGGATACAGTGGGGCTTTTGTACCTTACTCACCTACCTGCCTGTTTGCGCTATCCCCCACATTAACTCCTGACGCCAGCCATGCCCACCTACCTATGGGATGAGGTTCTCTCCCACCTCTCCATCTTTGCACACACTCTCACCTCTCTCTGTTCTGTTCTGCCTGATCAATTCATAGCCTCCTTCAAGACCCAGTTCAGAAGCCCCACTCTTCCTAAGGCCTTTTCAAACCACCAGTACCAGCAGCTTTATTCCTCCTACCACAGTTATGGACACTGCCACCATCTCTGGCACCAATCCCAGTTCAGAAGCCCCACTCTTCCTAAGGCCTTTTCAAACCACCAGTAGTACCAGCAGCTTTATTCCTCCTACCACAGTTATGGACACTGCCACCATCTCTGGCACAAATCTTAATGAAGCATCTGGCTTAATTAAATACCGTAACACCCTGTACTGGGCTTTATCACGTTGACAAGACATTTGAGAATTGTCCCTGCTGGACAGAGACTGCCCTGGGGTAATGCACTGTGACTGTTTCTCTTGCACCAGCGCGCAGCACAGTGTTAAGGGTGCTTAGTTATCATATTGTTGAGTGAATATGTGCATGCATGAAAGAATTAACTCGTTCACCTACACACATTGTATACACACACACACTGAGATGTAAAGCCCTATGGAAGCTTACTTCGGATCTTACTGGGATATTTACAGAGTACATCATAGGTGCTCAGCAAATGTCTGTTGAATCAAAGAAAGAATGAATGCAATTAAACATTATGGAAAATGTGCTTCAAAATGTGCTCTGAGCTGCACTGTGGCCTCACTTCCTCTCAATTGCGGTAGAAAGAATGTAGGCCTGGAAAACCGAAGATTAGAGTTCATGTTCATCTTTTTGACTATGAGTGCATCACTTTGCCTTGTTGGGCCTATATTTCCTCATCTGTCAAATGAGTTGTTAGAAAAGATACTTAATGCCGATTGAACATTATAGATTCAGTCTTTATCAGAAGGCCTAAAATCAAATGACCAGTTGCTTTCCATTAAGTGGCATGAATTTGGGACTCACATTTTTTGGCCTTATCATGGAACATGTTCATGACAAGCCCTGGGTACTGGGGAGGGAGCTGAGATCATGAGGTGGCCCAGTGTTTGCCCAAACAGTGCAGAAGGAAAAGACCTAGTCGTAAAGCCACCACAGAGCTAGTGTTCCTGGCTGGGCTGAGATGCCCTAAGCAAAGCAGGGGCAGCCGTCAGTGTCCGATGGCAGTCTGAGATCACAGCTGGCTGGAGATAACCAGGAAAGAAGTACTGACGGGCTGAATGACGTGCTTTCAAGGGTGTGCTAAAAATGTGCCCCTGGCTGGAGAGGCTATGGGACAACCTAGTACAGGTCATCAAGACCAGCTGTCTTCAGTTGTTTGAAGAATGAGTAGGTGAAGAAGTATTTAAACTTAGTCTGTGTCTCTCAGAGCATCGATGGAAGCCAGGAGGAGGTTAATTTAGAGTTAATAGGAGAGAGAAGAGCTTAATTCTGTCCAAATGATAATGTGATGAACTCACTTATAAAGTAATAAGGTCTCCATTACTGCAAGTTTCCACAGCAGCTGCATAATTCCTCAGCAGAGATGTGGTACTAGAGATTTCTCTTTTCTGAAGATTGGACTAGAAGATGTTTAAAGTTTTTTTTTTTTCTTTTCTAAGAGCTCTTTCTTTTTGTGTCTTCCCCAGGTCTTATTTAGGGAGACACTTTCAGATTTCGTAGCCCTTCTTTTTGTGACCTGGTCTCAGCACACCCTATCCCTATTAGTGGGTGACCAGCCTTTGGGCTGATCATTTTTGAATGTCCTCCTTAAAATGAGCACCCTGGAAGGGACCTCCTGTGCCAGGATGTGGCCTGGCCAGGACCTCTGTAGTGACACTCCACAATTACAAAAGGTAGGAGGCCTCTTAATTTCTCATCTACCTTTTCGCTCTGTGTTGAGCTGTAAGAGTGAGCAGCAGTGAGCCTCGGTTTCTGGTGTATCCTGTACCACTTCAGACGATGCACAGACTTCATTTCCTTCCACCCAGAGGTGCATTTCAGATGTCTCATCTCAGGCTTGGGGGAAACTTTCTTTACTGGGCTCTTCCATGGGACTCCATCCTTGCCATCTCAAGAGCCTTACATTTCGCCCTGGATGCTTTCTCTTTCTGGTGTTTGTTTTCCCCTTTCTTTCTCATCTCTTCTTTCTCAGCTCTCCATGCCTGCTGCATGCTATGGCATTTCTATTTGTGCAGTGTTTTCCTTTTCAAATTCTTTGGCCTCCTGGTGTAGCCTGGTGAATAGGAATGTGGATGGCTTGTCAGCTCCATTGTGCATATGAGGAAAAATGCCCAGAGAGGTTAAGTGATGCGCTTAATTTACTGGAACTGGGCTTCCTGACTTCTGTCCCAGCCCCAGCCGCTGTCCGGAGATCACACTGCATTTGCTAATAGCACTGGAGTCACAAAGAGCTTCAGATTTTTCTCTCTGTGTGTGTGGTCACTGTACCAAAAGAAATTTACCCAGGGACTAATCTCAGGCCTCTAGAGACTCATAGTCTGCAAACACACTGAAATAAGCTGAGCATGGCCAGAGCCAAAGAACTTGTGGAGTGCTTCATATTTTTTTCAAAGAAACTTTCAGGTATGTGATGCTTCTCAAAGTCCCTTGAGGTGGGAGACCACCTGTGAGCCTTACTTTGCAGGTAAAGGTCACAGGTGGAGTCCAGGCCTGAGATGTGGGGAGGGGGCCCTGAGCAGACACCCTCGTTCCTGGTCCACAAATTTTCCTTGTGTTTATGCTTCTGGAAAATCAGGGAAAGGGTGTGATTTGTTTCTATCTGGTACCAACGGCAGTAGAGACCATAGTGGCAACCTAGGGATCTGGGTTTTTCAATTGGCTTAAGAAATAGCCTCATGCTATGTTTGGAGGTAAGATCTGGGCCCGGGGGTCTGAGGAAGGGGCTAGGGGCAGGCTCTGGCCCTGGAGATCAGGCCACGTCCATCGAGTGAATTGGGAGAATATAAGACCTGCTGGGAGGAAGCATGCAGGCTAGGGTGTCAGTTGTTGAGACATAGGGAATGAGGTGGCTTTCTAGGATCTGGTCAATGCACTAACTGACAATTCCAAAGTGTGAAGGACTGTCTGCTTACACCATATGTGAGTCTTGTTGCAACCTTGCTTTATTCTGCCATTTAGCAAGTACCTACTAAACATAAGTAAATATCTTACAAAACATAAGTAAATATCTTACATAGTTATGGTTTTTCTTATGAAGACCCCATGTATGTGTGTGTTTGTATCTATATTTTTATATATATCTCTGTATATCTCATATATGTTTATTCTTATTAATGCACATAAACAAACTATGGGGATACATAGTCTTTTCCTCTGTTCATGAATTAGGAAACTGAGGTCCAAAGAGGGTCATTGGTTTGCTCAAATTCCTACAGTGACTTGGAGCTTCCCAGGTGGCGCTAGTGGTAAAGAACCCACCTGCCAATGCAAGAGACTTGGGTTTGATCCCTGGGTCCGGGAGGTCCCCTAGAAGGGGGCAGGGCAACTTACTTCAGTATTCTTGCCTGGAGAATCCCCATGGACAGAGGAGCCTGGCGGGCTATAGTCCATTGGGTTGTACAGAGTTGGACACGACTGAAGTACTTTGCACTACAGTTGCTTAGAAACTGAGCCAAGTCCCAAATCCGTGTTTTCTGAGTTCTGTTACTGGTACAGTACTTAGAACTGCTTTGCACATGGTAAGCAGTTCCTAACATTCAAAGTTCTAGTATGCTTTGAAGAGAAATAGAGAAAAACATCTTTGTGGTTATTAACCAAGGTTTCATTTTATCTTGAGAGGCTGGAAAACCTAAATGCAAAGTTGAAGTGCAATTTGAGCCCTTTAAATCAAACTCTTTTATGTGGGCATTTATAGGGATGGCACTCCCTGTTCAAGTCAGCTACAAGTCATCTGCTTAGATTTGGAATTAGCATTCACTTTCTAGTTCATCCTGACCTAGTCTTAGGTGCCCTAGTTGAGTGGCCAAATGCTACAGGAAGAATAGGCTGCTTTCCTTGGTAAAGTGGTTGTGGGTGAATGGGCTGGGGTCACTGTGCCACCAGTCTACTCCCAAGGTGCCAGGGCCAGAATATGCAACTCAGCTCACAGCTTACGTCCCCTTCCCTACCCCTGTGGCCTATACTGTGAGCATGAGCTGAGCTTCTCTAAGTCCTGTGCCTGCCCCTGTAAAGGTGCCTTGAGCCCTGGAAATTGGGCACAACAAACTGAGCAAGGCTGATTCCAGATGGTGAAGCCTCTGCTAAGGCTACCTAGATCAGGGTGGATGTTTCGATGGAGACTCAGCTTCCTGGGAAGCCTGGGGCCTGGCTATGAATTTTCCCCCTGTCAGAAGGTCCTTCTGTCCTATCTTCCCACCTGCCCATCTCCTCACCCTCTTCCCTTTCCACCTAGAAGCAGCTGTTCTCCTGTGCTTTCCTTGGTGCAGCTCTTGCCCTACAGGAACCTATAAGAAACTTTGGGATGAGTCAGAACCTGGCTTCAGTGTCAGGTACATTCTTCACTCATTCACCAAACATTTATTTGGCCTATCAGCCTGTGTCAGGGCAAGGAACCCAGCCCACAGATAAGATCCTGCCAAGTCCTTACTCTGTGAATGCTCCCACCTAAAATTGAGACCCCATGAGATGCCCAGCCCGTGGTGACAAGTGCTATTGGAAGTGCCAGTTTGGATTCCTGGCTAATCACCTACTCTAAGGGTTGATGTCCTGGTGCTCTGTGTTTCTGCCACCTTCTTTGGCCTCCGTCTCTTCCTTGGGAGCCTTGCTCTGCTGTCCTAGGGCTGCACTGTCCTTGCTCCAGTTATCTGTAGTTGCAGAAAACCACTCTAAAGCACAGAGGTTTTCATCGACGGATGAATGGATAAACAGAATGCCGTATACATATACAATGGAATGTTTTTCAGCCTTTGAAGGGAAGTTCTGGCACATGCTGCAGCATGAGTTAACCTTGAAGGCATAAGGCTAAGTGAAATAAACCTTTTGTGACACAAGGACAAATACTGTATGATTCCACTATGTGAGGTACATAGAGTTATCAGAATCATAGAAGCAGAAAGTATGGTGGTTGCTAGGGGCTAGGGTGGGGGGATGGGGAGTTAGTGTTTAATGGGTACAGAGTTTCAGTTTGTGAAGATGAGAACATTCTGTAGATGGATGGTGGTTGCTCAGCAAAGTGGATATAGTTAAGGCCTTAGAACTATACACTTAAAAATGATTAAAAGGGCTAATTTTATGTCTGTATGTATCTTACCACATAAAAAAAATAAAGGTTTAAAACCACAGTTTAGTGTTCTCTCTTCTGGTTTGTGGGGTTGACTGGGCTCAGCTGGGTGGTTTTTGGTTAGAATCTGCCATGTTGTTGCGGCCAGAGGGTGACTGGGACTAGAATCACTGAAAACTCGAGTGGCTGATGTCTGAGATGGTGTCTCAGTGTGGCTCCTCCATAGCCTGGGATCCTTATGTGGTGCCTCAGGGCTCCACCAAGCAGGAAATGGCAGCCTCTGGGTCAGCTTAGGCCCAGAATTGTCACAGTGTCACTTCTGCCACAAGGAATTGGTTTGAGGAGTGAAAGACCCACCCAGATTCAAGGAGAGAGGAAAGAACCCTCCTTCCAATGGGGGAGGGACAGAGTGATATTTGAGAAGGACATTAGATGGGAGACATTGTTGTGGCCATTTTTGGAAAACTTCCAGCCTGAAGCGTGGTTGCAGGAGTCCTAAGACATTTTGGTAGGAAGACACATACTTGATAGAGAGGCACATACTTCTCTGTGGACCTCTTTTTAGGAGAATTCATCTTTGTAGATTGTTAAGAGTTTAAAGGGCCCTTGGAAACCACTTGCTAGCAGTGACTTGTTTTAACTTACAGAGCAGAGAGGAGCAGAGCTTGAACAGAGCTTCCCAAACACTGGCCTCCTGGCTCCCAGGCTGGGCAAGCAGCTGTGGGGACTGGGAGCAGTAATACAAAGGTCTGGTGGAGAGGTGGGTGTAGCAGGAGAACAGAGGTGGTGATATCCATTGGAGAACCAGCATCATAGAGGCTGGCTGAGCCCCTTGCTGGCTGGTTCTGACTGGAGCATGTGGACTTCACTGGGCAGGTCTCTGCAGGGACACCTGGGGCACTTTGTGAGGAGTCTGGAAGTTCAGTTCAGTTCAGTCACTTAGTCATGTCCAACTCTTTGCAACCCCATGGACTGCAGCGTGCCAGGCCTCCTTGTCCATCACCAACTCCCGGAGATTACGCAAACTCATGTCCATTGAATTGGCGATGCCATCCAACCATCTCCAAGACTGATTTCCTTTAGGATGGACTGGTTGGATCTCTTTGCTGTCCAAGGGACTCTCAAGGGTCTTCTTCAGCACCACAGTTCAAAAGCATCAATTCTTTAGCGCTCAGCTTTCTTTATTTTCCAACTCTCACATCTATACATAACTACTGGAAAAACCATAGCTTTGATTAGATGGACCATTGTTGGCAAAGTAATGTCTCTGCTTTCTAACATGCTGTCTAGGTTGGTCATAACTTTTCTTCCAAAGAGTAAGCGTCTTTTAATTTCATGGTTGCAGTCACCATCTACAGTGATTTTGGAGCCCCCACCCAAATGGAGTCTGTCACTGTTTTCATTGTTTTCCCATCTGTTTGCCATAAAGTGATGGGACCGGTTGCCATGATCTTAATTTTCTGAATGTTGAGTATTAAGCCAACTTTTTCACTCTCCTGTTTCACTTTCATCAAGAGACTCTTTGGTTCTTCTTCACTTTCTGCCGTAAGGGTGGTGTCATCTGAGTATCTGAAGTTATTGATATTTCTCCCGGCAGTCTTGATTCCAGCTTGTGCTTCCTCCAGCTCAGTGTTTCTCATGATGTACTCTGTGTATAAGTTAAATAGTCAGGATGAAGGCAGTCACTCTGCTAGAAGCTCAACTGCCTTAGGTTAGAGATCCTTAAGTTTAAATATAAGCCAACTCCCATTGCTTAAAGTGTCAGTTGGTGAATCCATTCGTTCACAGCCACTTACACATTTCTAATCATACTTTGCTCAAGGTGCAAAATTCTTCATTAAGTGTTTAATGGCCTTTATAATGTGCTAAGATTCATGAATATTTTGCATGTGCTCCCTGTGGACTTAGAAACACAAATACTATTTTTGTGTGTGATATCTGCATTTGAGACTAAGAGCCAAGGTAATTGGTGATCTTCTATGTTTGGTTTGTAAACAGGACCTTACTAAATGATTTTTTAAAATCTTCTCCTATTCTTAGAATTGCTTAAGTTTTATATATTTATATACATGCACATTTAAGGAATTCCCAGCAGTTGCGAGAGTTGAAGCAAACATACTTTGCCCTCTATCAGTCAGTTCTTCCTGCCTCTGTATTCCCACTGATGTGGGCATTGCCAGGTGAGCTTCGTGGTCAGTAACAGCCTCAGACTAGCCATGGATAAACCAAAATGCATTTGATTTGGAGAACACACACAGCCCTGATCACCTCTGAGGTCATCTCCATGGCTTGTGGCCCAGTTTGGGTGGCCAGAGAGGAGACCTGCCATAGTGATGATCAGGGGTGTGTGTAACTGGATTTTCTGTCTGCGTGGTGGAGTGAATGCAGTCAGGCGGGAGAAATTCTCTTTTGCTGGTGTCAGCTGGCATGGGACCCAAATACACAGACATGTGGGCAGAAGGGTATGATCACCGCTATCTGATCTGCCACCCCACATCTCTGCCTAAGCAGATGCCCGTTCCGAGGGAAGCCTCTTGCCCCTGAGCTAAGACTTTCTTCTCCGAACCTCCTGGTCCACGTTAGTGCAGGAGGGTGAACAGATCTGCCTGTTACTTGAAGTGGCTTTCTCTGGTCTTTCCTTCCAGGTTATAAGCACCTTAGTGTTGTTGAACCCAAGTTTATGTGCCCAATGCACAGTGAAGCCAAATAAACCGAAACATTAGACTTTGGAGTGGAGAAAGGTTTATTGAAAGGGCCATACAACGAGAACAGGGTAGCTCATGCGCTAAAGGCCTGAACGCCCTGGTGGGTTTCAGGGAAGCATTTTTAAATTGCAAGGTGAGGGGAGGAAGTCATAAGATGTGTGATCAGCTCTTGTACAATTCTCTCTTTGGTGGATGGGGTGAAGTATTAGGACAGTTCACAGGGGTTCCCGTTATCAATCCTCAGGCTCTATAGGGGCTCTCTGGGGACTATGTACTCATGGTCATCAAATAGTTAATTTTTCCATTTGGTAGGGGTTTTAACATCTGTAAAACAACTCAGGAACTGTGCATCAGGTACAGTTATCTAGGTACATCAGGGAGGAACTAGAGATTCTGTGACTGCCATGTGACTGATTTACTGTTTAAAATGTTACTAGTTCTCCTGGCCCAACTGCTACATTCATCAGTACATATTCACATTTTCTCAGTCATTAATTCTTGAACCAGTCTTTTGTGACTCTGGGGAGGCCTGGGAGAGTATAGCCTTTGTACAGACAAGAGACAGAGGTGGTGGTCTGTTGTGAGGAGTCACCATAGGTTACATTAGGAGCGGGAATGTCTGTAGTAATAACAGCCTCTACTTATGTTTTTTCCCCCAGGCACCTACCATTTTATTTTATTTTATTTTTTTTTAAATTCTTTTTATTCATTTAATTTATGTGGCTGCACCAGGTCTTAGTTGCGGCATGCAGGATCTAGTACCCTGACCAGGGATTGAACCCAGGCCCCCTGCATTGGAAGCATGGCGTCTTAGCCCCTGGACCACCAGGGAAGTCCCTCTACCATTTTAGAGATGTTACTTTATTTAGTATGTGCAAGAACCCTGTCTTGGTTTGTTCCGCCTGCCATAACAGAGTACTATACAGCCGGGTGGCACCAACAACAGAAAGGTATTTCCCATAGTTCCAGAGGTTGGAAGTCAAAGGTCAAGGGGTCTGCAGGTTGGGTTTCATCTGAGGCTCCTCTCCTTGGCTTGTGGATGGTTGCTGTCTCTCTGTGTCCTCACATGACTTTTTCTTTGTGTGTTTGAATCTCTGGTGTCATGTGTCCTAATCTTTCCTTTAAACAAATCTTTAAAGAGTTCTGTTTGTTTGCTTTTAGCTGCGCTGGATCCTCCTTGCTGTGCATGGGCTTTCTCTCGTTTCAGGGACCAGGGGCTACTCTGCAGTTGTGGCACGTGGGCTTCTTGTTGCAGAGGCCCCTCTCATTTCAGAACAGGGGCCCTAGGTCATGGGGGCTCAGTAGTTGTGGCTCACAGGCTTAGTTGCCCCAGGGCGTGCGGAATCTTCCTGGACCAGTGATCGAACCGTGTCCCCTGCACTGGCAGCCAGTTTCCCAACCACTGGGTAGTCCAAGTCCTGATCTTTTCTTTAAAGGACACTATTCAGATTGGCCCAGGGTTTAACCCTAACTTTAACTTAGTCACCTTTGTAAAGGCCTTGTCTCCAAATACAGTCACATCTGGAGGTCCTGGGGTTTAGGAATGAATTTGGGGTGGATACGGTTTAGCCCCTAACAAACCCTAAAAGTTCACTGTTATTATCCTTGCTTTAGACCTAGGGGAGCTGATGATCAATGTCACTGAGGCTCGAGGTCACACAGAAGTCAGTGGCAGGACTGGGATTTACAATCTCTCTTAACTACTAAACCTTTCTTTCCCAGCCAGATGACCACGGACTCAGGTCTTAACCTGTGGTATGCAGGGTGCTTCTCCCAGGATCCAGCACTCAGAAGGCCCATTAACCTCTTAGCTGAATGAATGAGCAGGGGGTGTGTGGGACGAGAATTTGTACCAGAACATTTGGCAGATGCTCCCCAAAGCCCAGCATCCAAGGATCAGGATCCTGCATCAATTTTGGTAGATGATGGTTCTTTACTTCTCATAAAGATGATTCCAGTCTGAATGCAGTGAGATGAGTGTGTGGGGAGGAGTCACATTTAAAAGCATTAAATAGCCTTTCTGGGCGATTTAGCTCCTGCCTCCTTTCAAAACACTAAAAAAGCAATTACATGGTAATTAAGATAAATTACTTGACCAAGTTTCATAGCAAAGCGGATGACTTTGGTTTTTCCACCACTAAATACTGAATTCCAAAGAGAGATCCTCTTTAAACTTCCAGGACTTTTCTGCTTATCTTCAGGAGGTCCACTGAGCCTGCAGGGAAGAGGGGAAGGAGGAGATTGGTATGTTTAAGATGTGTGATCTGAGCCAGGTCCCCTGCAGCTAACTTTAGCCCATGTCTTTTTCAGAACTCAGAATCCAAACCCAGGATGGGCCATCTAATAACTATGGGGTCCCACACCCAGCCCTGCCCTGGTGGCCCCTATGAAGATAATACCCTTGCTCATAAGCCTGGCTCTTCCCACTGGGGGACCCACGGCCATATAAATACCAGAAGGCAGCCCTGAAAGCAGGCCTTGTTTGCAGGCCCTCAGAGGCTTGAAGGCTCACTTGTCTGCCGCCTCCCCGTGGCCAGGGGTGGGCTGGATTTTTCTGAGAGTGGGAGGCCCTGGGCCTTTTTGTGCTCCTGAGCCCAGGAGGTAGGTAGGGTATGAAGAGGCAGGCTGCCAGGAATCAGTCCACCAGGGAAACAATACAGCCCGCAGAAACCCAGGAACTGAGATGGGGAAGGTGGCCAAGATACAGCCTAGCCTCTGCCCATGGGCCCCAGTATTCATGCTCCCTTTGCTTCCGAACTGGCAGCCTCACCTCAGCCCCACCCCGTCACCCTTGATCTAGTCACCAAACGCAGAGATTGTCTGTCTCTATTGTCCTGCCTCCTGCAGCTCTTCAAGGGACCCATGAGGACACACTTTCTGCCTTCGGGGTCCCTGCACCTCCTGCTTTTTTGCCTTTTGGGTGTATCTTCGTTTTTCCTTTTATTTTCTTCTTCCAATAAGGTGACCCAGTCTTCAGTCTTGGGCACCCCGTGGCCTCTCCCTTTCTCTCCTGTGTTCAGCTCTCGTCTGTCCAAGAAGGACCCTCAGTTCTACACGTCTGGTCCCCTGTTTTCTCTCCAGGAACTGTCTGGGTTTCTAGCTCCTTGCCTGGTGTTTCCTTTTGGATCTGCCTCAGGCCTCACCAGTGTGTGCAACTCGGCTCGTCTTCTGGCCTCTCCTGTGTCTCTACTTCTCGGTGTCAAACTTCCTCATTCCCCTGTTTTCTAGGTCACATTTGCTGTACAAGTCCTGTCAAGTCTTCTTTTAAAATATCCCTTTATTGCCCTCTCTCTCTCTTTTTCTTTTTGTTAGTTAGATCTATATTTATTGAACTAGAGGAATATCTGTGTGTGTGTGTGTGTTTTTTACTGTACTGCACATCTTGTGGGATCTTGGTTCCCAAACCAGGGATTGAACCTGGGCCTTGGACAGTAAAAGCAGTCCTAACCGACTGCTGCCAGGGAATTTCCCACAATATGCTACTAAGCAGATATTTAAAAAAGCAAGCATGTAGTATGGTTCTAAAATGAAACTTTCATATGTGTATATATATGTGCGTTTATATTTGTATGAACATGGAAACAGCGTGGAAAAATACGTATTGTGCTTTTCACTGAATTACAATCGTGGAGTGGAAATAAATGGAAAAGGATTAACTTTTCTTTATGCATTTTTGTATTGTTTCATTTTTTGAAATGAGTGTATATCACTGTCATTTATTTTTCTTTGCTGTTATAGTTTATTGAAAGATATTGAATATAGTTTCCTGTGCTATAAAGTAGAACCTTGTTGTTTATTTTATATATAATAGTTTGTATCTACTACTCTCAAGCTCCTAATTTGTTCCTTTCTCCCCCATTCTCCCTTTGATAACTGTAAGTTTGTTTTCAATGTCTGTAAGTCTATTTCTGTTTTGTAAATAAATTAATTTGTGTCATTTTTTGGATTATACATGTAAGTGATGTCATGTGATCGGAGAAGGCAGTGGCACCCCACTCCAGTACTCTTGCCTGGAAAATCTCATGGATGGAGGAGCCTGGTAGGCTGCAGTCCATGGGGTCACTAAGAGTCGGACATGACTGAGCGACTTCACTTTCACTTTTCATTTTCATGCACTGGAGAAGGACATGGCAACCCACTCCAGTGTTCTTGCCTGGAGAATCCCAGGGACGGGGGAGCCTGGTGGGCTGCTGTCTCTGGGGTCGCACAGGGTCAGACACGACTGAAGCGACTTAGCAGCAGCAGCAGGTCCATCCATGTTGCTGCAGATGGCATGGCATTTCTTTGTTTAGGCTGAGTAGTATTGCATTGTGTGTATGTACCATATCTTTATCTTTTTATCTGCCAGTAGATACTTAGGTTGCTTCAGTGTCTTGGCTGTTGTAAATCCCTCTCTCTTATCCTGATTCCTGCTCTGATAGACAGTGTGATGAAAAGAGCAGGAGATTTAGAGCAGGGTTTAGAACAGGAGATTTAGAACACAGGGTTCAGTTCTGACAGCACTGTTTTCTAGTTGTGCCATCTCAGGCAGATCCCCGAACTGAAGCCCCCGATTCAGTGTCCATAAGGTAGATATATGTGGGAGAGTAGATACCCTGCTCACCACACTCAGCTCACTGACCTCAGTACAGGGCAGGATTTCTCATCCTTGGTGCTATTGATACGTTGGGCTGGATAATTCTTTGCTTTGGGGCTGTCCTGTGCATTAGAGGATCTGTTGAACAGCGTCTCCTCACTAAATGACAGCAGCCCCTGCCCATTCCCTAGTTGTAAAGACCAAAGATGTCTTCAGACAATGCCACATGTGCCTTGGAAAACTAAATCCCTCTAGTTGAGAACTACCTGTACAGAGTGACTGAGTCTTGGGTTGTGGGTCCCAGGTTTTTAGGTTTTAACCTTACAACCACCATCCACATATAGAAAGGGAACCAGCATGGATAATGTTGAAAGACACAGATACATATTGCTGCAGTTTAATATTTTACAAATGGAGTTTCCTGTCACACAGCTGAACTAAATGCCGCATGTGTTTGTGATTAAATATTATGGGCTGCAGAACATACGTACTAGTAATACATTCAATACATGCAGTGGACACCTTTCCTGTGACTTAAGCTCAGAGTGTAAACACTTTCATAGAAAATTCTTCTAAGAACAGAATTTAATTCTGTTAAATTCTTTCTTAAACACTTTTAAAGAGATGCTTCACAGATGCATTTTGCACCCTGGGCTGTCCCTGATTTTGGCTTTGTTTATGTAAATCCCCAGTGCAAAGAGGGTAACTAGATTGCAGACCTCCAGCCACACAAAACAAGAGGGAGATTGTTTTATTTCAAACACAGCTCCAGCCTGGTTCCATTATTGCAGTTGGGGAGTCAGGCATTGTGGAAAATGGAAGAATTCCTTATTTGGGAGGCAGCCAATGGAACCACACAGAAATTGACATGAAGACATTCTTTCTCTTGATTATGCAGCATTGCTGTAGAGCAAAGAAGTCACTGGCATAAAGGACTAGATTCAACCGCCTGCAGAGGCGAGGGCATTGCTTAGGGTCCTGATGTGTTCATGGGGCTTGAGTAGGAGTCAGCCTGACGAGGACAGGTTGGGCGGGGCTGAGCACAGGAGGCTACTGCTAGGTGCTAGCCTCGCTTCCCTGAGCTCTGCTGGATACCTCTTCAGCACCTGGCAGAGACCGAGAAGCCAGACCCTAGAGATAGTCCTAGAGGGTGGTGATCTTCACAGGTGACCCACTGACATGGCGACAGAGGGTACAGCTGCATAGCCCCTGGAATGCTGATTCAGTAACCAAGTGCCGCTAATCTGATTTTTGTTTGACCATCTGCAGTGAAAGGTAGAAGTTTGTATTTACACTTGACTTCAATAGTTTCTGAAGAAGAGCAAAGGAAAACAGGCAAGAACACGAAGTAGACCCTTGAGACTAGAGGGGTTGGGGCTAGCATGAGAGGAGGGATGAATGCGGGGACTTAGTGTACCAAGATGGTCACCAGAGGAGAGGGTGGACCTCAGTGTATGTGTTGGGCAGCAAGTCTGAACAGTTTTCATCACTAAGAGTGGGATGTCCAGTTGAGGCAGTCAAAAAGGGACCGGAAGTAGAACAGAGTGAGTTGTGAAAGCTGCTCTCAGATTTGACCCAAATTGCTCCTCAGCTGTTTTTGTGTAGAACAGCTGTCTCAGAGTTTGTCTTTCCCACAGCCCGATGTCCCAGGGCAGTCGCTTGGGATGCATTTTGTGGAGAAACAGACTCTTCTCAGGTGAGAACGGCGTCCTTCAGGTCAGAGAGTTCTAGGCTCCAGGAAGTGGTAGCTCCTGACCTGGAACTGTCTCCGTAGTGAAGGGTGACACTGGCAAGTCCTTGGATCTCTGGGCTGGTGGATGCTATTAGGCATGGACTTTGGAATCAGACAGCCCAGGTCACAGTTCAGGTCTGCCTCTTCCTGGCTGGGTGACTCTAGGCAAGTAGCTTAACCTCTCTGAGCCTTGTTTGCCTTTTCTAAAAAAATGGTAATATTATATATATATATATATACATGTATAATTTTGTGGTGGTTTAGTTGCTAAGTCTGGAGAAGGCAATGGCACCCCAGTACTCTTGCCTGGAAAATCCCATGGGCAGAGGAGCCTGGTGGGTTGCAGTCCATGGGGTCGATAAGAGCCCGACACGACTGAGCGACTTCACTTTCACTTTTCACTTCCATGCATTGGAGAAGGAAATGGCAACCCACTCCAGTGTTCTTGCCTGGAGAATCCCAGGGACGGGGGAGCCTGGTGGGCTGCTGTCTCTGGGGTTGTACAGAGTCGGACGTGACTGAAGCGACTTAGCAGTAACAGCAGTTGTCGCTAAGTCATGTGTGACTCTTTGCGACCCCTTGGACTCTAGCCTGCCAGGCTCCTCTGTCCATGGAATTCTCTAGGCAAGAATACTGCAGTGGGTTACCATTTTCTTCTTCAGGGGATCTTCCTGACTCAGGGACTGAACCTGTGTCTCCTGCATTGCAAGCAGATTCTTCACTGCTGAGCCACCAGGGAAGCCCACATACATTTGTATTATATGATTATATCAACTTCTCGTAGTGTTGCGAGGATTAAATGAGATTATTTACATACAGTCCTTAGGATACCATGAGACCATGAGACCAAGGAGACTTACTAGGTTCTTGATAAGTGTTTTTGGCGCAGTTAATTGAACAGAATACCTCCTGTTTCTGCCTAACTCTAAATTCAGTGTTTCTTTGAACTGGGGAGGGCAGTGTAGAGATTTACTTTATGGATCTCCATAATACTTTTATAAGAATTCCAGTATGATTTCTTTATTTTTATTTTTTTAAATTGAAGTATTGTTGATTTACAATATTGTGTTAGCAGTTACATATATATGTGTATATATCTCTATATATTTTCGATTCTTTTCTATTATAGTTTTTTACAAGATACTGAATATAGTTCCTGTGCTATACAGTATATTCTTTTTGACTGTTTATTCTATTTTAATATGTTGGTGTGCATCGGTTAATCCCATGCTCCCAGTTTATCCCTCCCTCACACTTTGGTAACTCTAAGTTTGTTTTCTGTGTCTGTGAGTCTGTTTCCATTTTGTAAATGAGTTCATTTGTATTAGTTTTTAAGGTATGTGATAGCATATAACATTTGTCTTTCTCCTGGTATACTTTCTTCAGTGGAAGAAGGGGGTTGGGTACAAGAATTGTATGTAAGAACAGCTTTTTTCATGTTTGTTGTGGCCTGAGGCCCTCCTTTGCTGACCTAACACTTATAATGGTGCTGATAATTAATAATTTTAGGGCCTCCCTGGACATTTTGAGAGGTGGTTAAATGCTTGGTACAGCCAAGGGAACGTGCTAGGTTTCTGAGTGCTAGCTGCCCCGTGTGTTGAGGTAAGAGGTTGAAAACCACTGTCCTACCTACAACCTTGTTCCCAGTATGAGTAAGCATGTGCATTGGCTTCTAATTTGTTCTTAAGTTCACTGGACTCTGATGCTGCTTTGAAAATAAGCAGCTGAAAAGAGTAATCTTAATAGTTCCCTAATAGTCTTAAGAGGAGGCAAACATGCTCCCCTGGAAACCTTTAAACCTCAGAGACTGACTTCTAGAAATTTTCACCATGATACATTTTCCTTTTCTATCTGTGCCTCATATGGAGTCTTGGTGTCTTACCCCATTTGCTGAAGTTTGGTTGGAATTGTCTTCTAGGAGTTTCAGGATAATCCAGATTGCCTGAAAAACAGATCTCTGAAAGGATTAGGGCATGTAGGGTGGGATGGAATGCTGAGGAGAGAGCCAGGCAGTGAAACCAGGGGAATCTGCTCCAGAGGAAGGCAGCTGGGACTTGGTGCACAGAGTCTGGGCTCCCAGCTCTCCACTAACCGGATCTTGACTTGGGAGAAGGCTGTCCAGTGCTTTGGGATTGTTGTAAAGTTTAGATGAGATGTTGTACCATTTTTCTACTAGAAGGACAGGAATAGAGACTCCGAGTAGCTATGTGGGCATGGTGGGAGAGTGGGACGAATTGGGAGCGTAGGGTTGACATATATACACTACCATGTGTGAAACAGATAGCTAGTGGGAAGCTATGCACAGGGAGCTCAGCGTGGTGCTCTGTGATGACCTAGAGGGCAGAGGGGCGGGGTAGGAGGGGGATTCAGGAGAGAGGGAGTGTACCTATAGCCGATGCCCATATTATGTGTAGCCGTACACTTTGTCGTACAGCAGAACTCACACAGCTTTGTAAAGCAATTACTTTTTGTTGCTCAGTTGTTCAGTCATGTCCGACTCTTTGCGGCCCCACGGACTGCAGCATACCAGGCTTCCCTCTCCTTCACTGAGATGCTGAGATGTTGCCCTTAAAAGGGCTCTGGAGTGGTAGAACTTGGACCCTCTTGGAGATGTAGATTTAGATCCTATTCCATTTGCAAGTCAGGAAAAATAGGTGTTATTACTTGAATACTTTTGGATTCCATTGCCTTGAAGTAGATGGGGAGAAGTTGCAGATGATTAAAAGAAGATACATTCTAGATTTCTCGACTCTGAGCTTTCTCATCCCTCCCTGGGCCTTGGACAGCGCCGTGGACAATTTGTGGCTCCCTTTCCCTGCAGGGAGTGGGGATGGGTCAGGAGAGAAGGTAAGTGCTGGATGGAATTCAGGCTAGTTGTTGACTTTAGAAAAACTGCCTGGGATGGAGAACTAGAACTTTGAGACTGAAATAGAAAGATGAGGTCATGTAGAGAGGAAAGGGGCAAAAGCGATTCAGGTAGAAAGGACTGATAAGGAAGGGTGTGGAGGGATACCCAAGAGGAGAAAGGAGCAGGTGGGAAGCAAACCTGTCCTGGACCACAGGGAGCCAGAGTCTCGCCTCAGAGCCCATCTGAGTGCTGTCAACAGGGACGCAAGTTTGGGTTCCTGTTGGGCACAATTCTGTTTGGTTGAATTAAATTTATATTATATTTGCTGAGTTCCTCCTTGTGGAAGAATCCTACAAAGTGCAAAGAGAGCACTTTGAGTAGATTTTGCCTTCAAGGTAGATTTTTTGGTAAGGTGTGCTTATAAGAAGTTCAAGGGTCACTTAAAAAGTAATGAGACTGATTTCTTTATTTAGCTTATGGAAGTCACTCCCCACCCCCACCCCCCACCCACCATAATAAGCAAAAACTGATGAAACCAGTATCACTTTCAATTTGTGGAAGCTCCCAATGGAAAATGGATGAAGTGAAAAATGTTTGGTGTAGGTTAGAAATAGGATTCAGTCTGAAGCTGAGCTATTTTTTCTCTTGGTGTTCTTTTTATTTCTAATAAACCCAACTATAGCAGATATTTACCCAATCTCTCACCCTATATGAAGAATTATTTTGGCTGGATTCCTTCTGAAGAACATGGGATGGGATGAATCAAGAAATATTGTTGCCGATTTCCTCCGTCTGAGCCTCCTGGCTGCATCCCATGGAAACACCACTGTTCGTGCTTCGGAGGGAAAGTGCTTTACAGCAACTTTAGCCCAAGGCCAGTGACAGTGAATGCTCTCCAGAGAGAGCCAGCTGGCCTGGGCTGCTGCTCACTGGGTGTTTCTGTGCCCTCGAGAATGTGTAGATTTAGCAAATGACAACACTGACCGGGCCTGTCCCCACTGGAACCCCAGGCCCTTTCTCTCTTTGTGTTGGCTCTTTTCCAAGCTTGAATGATTGCATTGGTTGAGCCTTCATTATCCACACTGAGAGATGAGGAAGCAGACTGGAGGGAGAAAAATGTGCCTTTCTCATGGGCTTTATTCCAACAGATTTTGAATTTTCATATCAGGAGATCTCATGGAGTTTTATTTTCCGTCAGTTTGGGAGTTTGGTCAAAAATCCCAGTGGTAACACAGCTTCTGCTTAAAAAAAAATTTAGTTGGATGTAAACCACCATAGAATTATTGTAGAGTTGTAAATGACCTCATAGATTATTCTGTAATCACTGAATACCTGGAGTGGTTTAACACACAGTTTGTGAGTGGCAGAGCAGTGACCAGCATTTGGGTACCCAGCCCCTAGTTCCACGCTGGGGCCTATATGCCTCTCTCCTCTGATACCATTAGAATACTTACAATAATTTTTGCTGTACTAGATCAGAATGAGATGACCTGTGTACTAATTCTGATTCTTTCCAAGTTTAGGTATATACTCTAGAGAAATGATCACACTAAAGCTTCTATACAAATGTTCATAGCAGGATTATTTATAATAGCCAAAAATAGAAGCAAACCAAATGTCCCTCAACCGATAAGTGGATAAACAAAATGTGGGATATTCTTATGATGAACTATTGTTCAGCTACCAAAAGGAATGAAGTTCTGATACATGCCATCACATGGATGAACTTTGAATGAAAACATTATGTGGAGTTAAAGAAGCCAGACACAAAAGGCCACATGCTGTACATTGTATTTAGATGAAATGCCCAGACTAGGCAAATTCATAGGAAAAGAAAGTAGACTGCCAGGGCCTGGGGGAGGAGAAGAATGGGGAGTGATTGCTCATAGTTTATTTTTAAATTGATAAGAATGCTCTGGAATTAGATAGTTGCACAATTCTGGATATCGCTGAATGAAACATCAGTGAATTGTCATTTTATGTGTGTGAATTATATGTCAATAAGTGTATTATTTAAAAAGAAATCCTACTTCTCTCTCTTACCAGTTGGGTGACTTCAGGCAATGACTCTAAATCCAACTAATCTCAACTATGAAATGGGAATAATGATATATACCTCCCAAGGTTGTTTTGATAAATGAGACTGTGAATTTGAAGGTGCTGTAAACTATAAACCTTTGGAGCTATCAGTGGGTTATAGTTCATTATAAATTGGGTTTTTATATTCTCCTGTATTTTCTACAGCACTGACAAGGTCTAACTACATAGGAGTCATTCAGATAAAGACTTTTTGAATTCAAAGGTGTTGCAGTTTTTAAAATCACAGTTAAAAACTTAACATTTAAAATCTTTTATCAAAAATCGAAGTGTACAGTACAGTATTGTTAACTATTGCACGTTGTTGTACAACAGATCTCTAGAACGTGTTCATCTTGAATGCCTAAAATTCTGTACCCATTGAGCAGAAACACCCCTTTTTCCTCTCCCTGGTGCCCCTGGTAACCACCATTCTCCTTCCTGTTACTAACTGAGATGCCTCACATAAGTGGAATCATAACAATGTTTGTGTTTTTGTGATTGGCCTGTTTCACTCAACATTATATCCTTATGGCTCATCCATGTCATAGCATGTGTCTGAATTTCCTTTCTTCTTAAGGCTGAATAATATTCCATTGTAAGTATATGCCACACTTTTAAAATCCATTCATCAGATGATGGACATTTAGGTTGTTATCACCTCTCTTGTGAATGTGGGAGTGCATATACCTGAGGTCCCATTTTCAATTCTTTTGAATAAATACACAGAGGTAAGATTGCTGGATCATATGGTAGTTTTTGTTTTTGTTTTTGTTTTTTATTTTGAGAACTTCTGTCTTGCATTTTACGATCCACCAAAAATGCACAGGGGTTCTAACTTCTCCACATCCTTGCCAACATTTGTTGTTTTTTGTGTGTTTTCTGTGTGGGTTTTTGTCATCTGCTATTTTTCTTTGTTTTGGTAATGGCCATCCTAACAAGTGTAAGGTGATCTTATTGTGGCTTTGATTTGGCTCTCTCTGGTTGTTTCGTGATGTTGGGTACCTTTTATATACCTGTTGTCCATTTATATATCTTGTTTGAAGAAGTATCTATTGAAGTATGTTGCCCGTTTTTAAATTGGATTACTAGTTTGTTTTTTGCTACCAAGTTGGAGGAGTTCTTTACATGTTTTGGATATAAAACTCCTCATCACATGTAAGATTGCAAATATTTTCTCCCATTCCATATATTAACCTTTTCACTCTGGTGATTATTTGTTTTGTTCTACAGAAGCTTTTTAGTGTGATGTGGTCGCACTTGTCTGTTTTCACTTTTATTTTCTGTCTTTTCGGTGTCATATGCAAGAAATCATTACCGAGACCAATGTCATGAGGCTTTTCCCCTATATTTTCTTCTAGGAGTTTTTTAGTTTCAGGGTCTGGTGTTCAGGTCTTTCATTCGTTTTTAGTTGATTTCCTATATGGTGTGGGATAAGGGTCCAACAAGGAGCTTTCTTTTTGCTTGGACAAGGATCAGTTCCTTTCCTATGGATATCCAGTTTCCCCCACACAGTTTGTTAAAGAGACAATTCTTTTCCCATTGTATTATCTTGGCACCCTTAGAGAGGATCATTTGACCATATATGTATCAGTTTACTTGGGAGCTTTATATTTTGTTCTGTTGGTCTGTTGGGTTTTATACCAGTACTGTACTGTTTTGATTACCAAAGCTTTTTATACGTTTTGATGTCAAGAGGTGTGGAGCCTTCAACTTTGTTTTTCTTTCTCAAGATTGTTTTGGCTATTCAAAGGCCTTTGAGATTCCATACAAACTTTATGATTGCTTTTTTTTTTTTTAAATTTCTGCAGAAAAGGTCATTGGGGTTTTGCATTAAATCCGTAGGTCACTTGGATGGTATGGACATCTTAACAATATTAAACCTTCTAATCTATGAACGTGGTGTGTCTTTCTATTTATTTGAGTCTGTTTAGTTTCTTCCTGCAATAATGTAGGTTTCAGTGTACAAGTCTTTTGCCTCTTTAGTTAAATTTATTCCTAAAGTTTTTTTATGATGTTGTAAATGAAATTATTTTTATCAGTTTTATTTTTGGGTTGTTAATTGTGTATGGAAATGCAGCTGACTTTGTATGTTGCTTTTGTATCCTGCAACTTTGCTGAATTCATTTATTCTAAGTTTGTGTGTGAATGTAATCTTTAGAGTTTTCTACATGTAAGGTCATAACATTTACAAACAGACACAGTGTATCTCTTTGCTTTCTGATTTGGATGCCTTTTATTTCCTTTTCTTGCCTGATTGCCCTGGTTAGGAGTTCTAGTACTGTGTTGAATAGAAGTGGTAAGAGTGGACATTCTTGCTTTGTTTCTAACATTAGAGGAAAAACTTTCAGTTTTTTCCCATTGGATATATTAGTCATGGGCTTTTCACTTGTGGCCTTTATTATGTTGAGGTAATTTCCTTCAACTCCTAGTTTATTAAGTGATTTTTTATTATGAAAAGATATTGAGTTTTGTAAAATGCTTTTTCTGCATCTACTGAGATGATCATATGATATTCATTCTTTGTCCTGTTAATATGGTATATCATATTGATTGATTTTCATTTGTTGAACTATTCTTGCTTCCCAGGGATAAATCCCACTTGATAATGGTGTATGATCCTTTTAACCTGCTATTTAATTTGGTTTGCTAGTATTTTGTTGAGGATTTTTTTGGCTTCTAGTTTTCTTGTAGTATCTTTGGCTTTGGTATAAGAGTAATGCTGGCCTCATAAAGTGATTTTGGAAGTCTTCCCTCATCTTCAGTTTTTGGAAGAGTTTGAGAAGGGTTGCTGCTAATTCTTTAAGTGGTAGAATTCTTAAGTGAAGCCATCTGTGTCTGAGCTTTACTTTTAGGGGGAGGTTTGGACTACTGTTTAAATTCCGTACTAATTATAGGCTGTTCATATTTTCTATTTCTTTATGATTCAGTCTTAGTAGATGACTGTTCCTAGGAATTTACCCATTTCCTCTAGGTTATCCAATTTGTTGACATGTAATTGTTCGTAGTAGTAGTCCCTTATAGGGACTTCCAGGTGGCGCAGTGGTAAAGACTGCCTACCAGTGCAAGAGATGCAAGAGACCCAGGTTCAGTCCCTGGGTCAGGAAGATCTCCTGGAGTAGGAAATGGCAACCCACTCCAGTATTCTTGCCTGGAAAATTACATGGACAGGGGAGCCTGGTGGGCTACAGTCCATGGGATTGCAGAGTGGGACACGACTGAGCACACACACACACACACACACAGTCCCTTACAATCAGTTTTTATTTCTGTGATGTCTCCTCTTTGATTGATTAACTATTTAAAAAAAATAATTTTTGGAGTATAGTTGATTAACAATGTTAGTTTCAGGTGTACAGCAAAGTAATTCAGTTATACATATATCTATTTTTTTTCCTCTTTGATTTCTAATTTGATTATTTTCTCTTTTTTTCTCAGTCTAATTAAAAGTTTGTCAATGTTGATCTTTTCAAAAAAATTGGTTCATTGATTTTTAAAAATCTTTTGTTCCCTGTTTCATTTATTTCTGCTCTAACATTTATTCTTTCCTTTCTTCTGCTAACTTTGGGCTTAGTTTATTTTATTTTCCAGTTTCTTGGGATATAACATGTTATTTATTTGAGATTTTTCTTCTTTTTAATCCTTGGAGAAGGGAATGGCTGCCCACTCCAGTATTCTTGCCTGGAGAATTCCGTGAACAGAGGACCCTGGTGGAGTGCAGTTCATGGGGTCACAAAGAGTCAGACAAAACTGAGCAACTATTACTTTCACTTTTCTTTTTAAATGTAAGTGTTTATCATTAAACACTCTTGCACTTCCTACTCCAGGTGATCTTCCTGACCTAGGGACTGAACCTGGGTCTCTTGCATCTCTTGAACTGGTAGGCAGGGTAAACTCCCCTCTTAGTACTGGTTTTGGTGCATCCCATAAGTTTTGGTATGTTGTATTTACATTTTCATTTGTCTTATGATATTTTCTAATTTCCTTTTCTTCTTTGACTCCTTGATTGTTCAAAGTGTATTGCTCAATTTCTACTTGCTTGTGAATTTTCCAGTTTTTTTTTTCAGTTTCATTCTCTTGTGATTGGAAAAGATACTTGATATGGTTTCAGTCTTTTTAAATTTGTTGAGACTTCTTCTGTAAACTGATCTCTTCTGAAGAATGTTATATGTGTGCTTGAGAAGAATGTGTATTCTGATGCTATTATGTGGAATATTTTGTGTATATCTGACAGGTTCATTTGGTCTAGTGTTGTTCAAACCCTCTATTTCTTTATTGGTCTTCTGTCTGGTTGTTCTATCCATTATTGAAATGGAAGTATTGAAATCTGTTAACTATTATTGTGTTGCCATCTTTTTCTCCCATCAGGGTTTTAATGTTTGCTTCATATATTTGGGTGCTTTGATGTTGGGTTTATATGTACTTGTAAGATCTTCCTGGTGAGCTGACCTTTTTTTCATTATATAATGCCCTTTTTTTGACTTTTGTGACAGTTTTTGACCTAAAGTCTATTCTGTCCTATTAGTATGGCCACCCCTGCTCTCTTTTGGTTCCTATTTCCATAGAATATCTTTTTCTGTCTTTTCACTTTCAGCCTGTGTATTTTTTAAATCTAAAGTGGGTCTCTTATAAACAATGTACATTTAGATCTTGTTTCTTTTTAATCCATTCAGCCATCAAACTGTTACTGTTTCAAGCATTTCTTTAAACTCAGTTAATCTATAAATCTGGATATTTTAAAATCCAAGTGTTTCTCAGAATGAAGACCTCTAGTAACTTGAATTTTTTTCCCCTCATTTTATATTATTTTCTCTTTCTCCTTTAACAGAGACAACATATCTGATTCATTGGCAAGACCACAGTCTGATCCCAAAGATGTGTTCCACGAACCCAGGCAACTGGGTCACATTTGATGATGACCCCACTTTTCAGTCTTCTCAAAAGTCAAAGAATTTCCCTCTGGAGAATCAAGGCATTTGTCGGCCAAATGGACTTAAACTGAACCTTTCTGGCCCTAAGGAATTTCCCAGTGGCTCTTCCTCTACCAGCAGCACCCCTCTCTCCTCTCCCATCGTAGACTTTTACTTCAGTCCAGGACCTCCAAGTAACTCTCCTCTTTCTACACCTACCAAAGACTTCCCAGGTTTTCCTGGCATCCCCAAAGCAGGGACTCATGTGCTTTATCCTATTCCAGAATCATCTTCAAACAGTCCATTTATAACAGCAACAGGTTCTTCCTCACTGGCTACTAAGCCAACCTGTTTCTCCCAAGCTTCCTTACCCAGCGACCACTCATGTATACATCCAGCCTCCAAAGTGGGTCTTGCAGATGAAATGAGCCCTCACCAGGCTGAAGGGTTCCAAAGTGATACTCCCCAATTTCAGTATTTTCGGGAAGACTGTGCCTTTTTAAGTCCGTTTTGGAAAGAGGAAGGCAGTGCTTCCCAGCTCACCTTTGACCCTCCAGGAAGCAGAAAGATCTTCCCATCAAGAGACAAAGAGGTACCTGTGGATCAAAAAGGCTTAAATCAGTGTTCACTCAGCTACATCTGTGAGAAGCTTGAATATCTCCAATCAGCTGAGAACCAAGACTCATTTGCAAATTTGTCTATGCAGTGTCTGTATGCTGAAGACGCTGCCTCTTCCTTTGTCCCCCACATGCTTTTCAGGAGTCAGCCAAAAGCTGGATGGTCTTTCATGATGAGAATTCCAGAGAAGAAGAACATGATGTCTTCTCGTCAGTGGGGGCCAATTTTTCTAAAAGTCTTACCTGGAGGAATTTTGCAAATGTATTATGAGAAGGGGTTAGAAAAACCGTTTAAAGAGTTACAGCTTGATCCATACTGCAGGCTTTCTGAACCCAAAGTTGAGAACTTTAGTGTGGCAGGAAAAATCCATACTGTGAAGATTGAACACGTGTCTTACACAGAAAAAAGGAAATACCATTCTAAGACAGAAGTAGTTCATGAACCAGACGTAGAACAAATGCTGAAGTTGGGGTCCACAGAGTACCATGACTTCCTCGACTTTCTGACCACTGTGGAGGAGGAGCTGATAAAGCTGCCAGCTGTTTCAAAACCAAAGAAGAACTACGAGGAGCAAGAAATTTTCCTGGAAATTGTGGACAACTTTTGGGGTAAAATCACTAAGGAAGAAGGAAAGTTGGTTGAAAGCGCTGTGATAACTCAAATCTCTTGCCTCTGCTTTGTGAATGGCAACACTGAATGCTTTTTAACCTTGAATGACCATGAGCTACAGAAGCGAAATGAACGCTATTTTGAGAAAGATCCAGAAAAGAAGGCGATTGATATTCTTGACTGTCATTTTCATAAGTGTGTGAAAGCACAAGAATTTGAGCAATCAAGAATCATTAAGTTTGTACCTCTGGATGCCTGCAGGTTTGAGCTGATGCGTTTCAAAACTTCACACAGCGGGGAAGATCTTCCCTTTTCCCTGAAGTCGGTAGTGGTTGTGCAGGGGGCGTATGTGGAGCTTCAGGCCTTCGTCAACATGGCTCCGTTGGTCCAGAGACCATCCCATGCCGGTTCCTTGAGGTCCTGTGACAACATAATGATACACTTTCCTGTCCCATCTCAGTGGATCAAGGCCCTCTGGACCATGAACCTCCAGAGGCAGAAGTCCCTGAAAGCCAAAATGAACCGCCGGGCGTGTCTGGGGAGTTTACATGAACTTGAATCTGAACCTGTCATACAGGTCACGGTGGGGTCCGCAAAATATGAGAGTGCCTACCGGGCTGTGGTATGGAAGATAGACCGGCTTCCTGATAAAAATTCAAGTAAATATTCAACACGCTAAGCTGATTTTCGTATGAAATCTCTTAAATGTTTTCACCCTCCTCCTTGGGTTGAAACCAGACTGAGGCAGATGATAATGTCAGTCAGCTAAGTCCGTGCTTATTACATCAGTGGGTGGGAGATGGAACATTTAGTCAAACAACTGACTTATTTTGTCCCTTTATACCTATTTCTACCAGATAAGTTTAACTGAATTTTTTTTTTTTTTAATAGCATAAGAACTACTATCTGAAGCTAGGATTTTATTATGGATAGTGATACTGAGGGAAAATTTCTAGTTGGACCTCTTCACATCAACCTCAGATATTAAAATTATTGTTCATATAGCTTAGATTCCTAGTTAACCTTTTAAGATCTGTCATCCTTGAATATACTTGAACCTTTTATGTTCTCAGCCAGTACCAAGACTTCTTCCTTGTTTCAAGTGATCGCTTAGTTTGTAAAGAATCCGCCTGCAAAGCAGAAGACCCCGGTTTGATTCTTGGATCGGGAAGATCTGCTGGAGAAGGGATAGGCTAACCCACTCCAATATTCTTTGGCTTCCCTTGTGACTTAGCTGGTAAAGAATCTGCCTGCAATGTGGGAGACCTGGGTTTGATCCCTGGGTTGGGAAGATCCCCTGGAGAAGGAAAGGCTCCCAGTCCAGTATTCTGGCCTGGAGAATTCCGTGGATGGCCTGTATAGTCAGTCCATGGGGTCGCAGAGTTAATACGACTTAGCGACTTTCAGTTTCACTTTTACCTTGAAATAAGACTGCCTTTTATCTTTACCCAAGTTAATTTCTTTTGCTGAATTGACCAATTTGACCATCTTGACAAGTTGTTTTAATTTTAATTAACCATTGAAACAGTTACTTCTTTTATTTTGCAAAGAAAACAGTGAATCTAGAAGTTTAGAAATTTGAACAGACCGTTCTAGCATTGCATTTATTTTAAAGTAGTAAGTTAGTGGGGGCTTCCCAGGTGGTACCAGTGGTGAAGAACCCACCTGCCAATGCAGGAGACATAAGAGATCTGGGTTTGATCTCTGGGTTGGGAAGATCCCCTGGAGGAGATCATGGCAACTCACTCCAGTATTCTTGCCTGGAGAATCTCTTGAACAGAGGAGCATGGCCGGCTACAGTCCATAGGGTCACATGGAGTTGGATATGACTGAAGCGACTTAGCACACAGGCGCAGTAAGTTAGTGTGGGTGTAGCATCATAAAGCAAAAAAGCAAAATTTGAAATTAGGGCTGCTCGCTGTTTTAGTTCAGTTATTTCTAGCAGAACCCTGGGCTTTGGAGCTAAGTTGGGGGCAAGTTTGGAGCATTTGAGTTGATGTGTTCATCATTTAAGCAAACCTTTATTGAGCACTTTTTGTATTCTAAGTGCCTCATTAGGTGCTTGGGCTCAAGAGAAGTAAGATTGTTTCCTACTTTCAACTAGCTCCCAGCTGGACTAGTTCTTCAGGGAAATTTAGTTTCATTAAAACAAACCTTCACACTGTAGACTTCAGAGGAAGCATTTTTATTTGGGTAGACCTCCAGCAATGTTTTTCAAAACTGGCTGTCTGTTAGAATAGCCTGCTCTGCCATGCTCAGTTATGTGTGACTCTTTGCAACCCCATGGACTGCAGAGCTGTCCTGCCAGGCTCCTCTGTCCATGTGATTTCCCAGGCAGGCATACTGGAGTGGGCTGCCATTTCCTCTTCCAGGGAATATTCCCCACCCAGGGATCAAACCCGTGCCTCCTGCATTGGCAGGAGGATTCTTTACCACTGAGCCTCAAGGGAAGCCCATTCAGGCTCTACTCTATGCCAGTTAAATCAGAATGTCTTGGGTAGGGGCCCAGGTGAACCTCATGTGTAGCCTGAGTGGAGAGACACTGCTCTGCAGGTCTTGCAATGTTCTGGGGCAGGAAGAACAAGCCACAGACTACAGTGGACTTTAGAGGCAGCATGCCATCTTGTCTGTATCCTGCAGTTTTCTGGCTTAACATCTCTCAACTAATTGCAGCTTGAGTTACGGACAGGGCCCAGCAGGTGAGAGAGACAGCTGGTGGCTGACGAGCCCCAGGCCCCTGTGCTGAAGGGAAGCCCCTGCTCAGTAGCTCTTTGTGACAGAACTTGCTCTTCTCCTTTTATGCCCAGTTCCCCTCCACAGTGTTCTCTAGACTCGCAGTAGTTCGTAGTTACCTCCTAGTTCCAAGGAATAGCCAGGAGAGCCCAGGCGGGGAGAGGCAGTGATGGGGTAGTATGCTCACAGGTGTGGCTTCTAAGGGCACCTCTTGGTCAACCCTAACGTGATGGGATTGTCTTCCATGATAGAATCCATTCAGGGACTGTTTCCTGACTTCTTGATAACATTGCTGGAGGAACAAGTTAAAACTGTTCTCAGATTATCTTCCTCCCAAGGAAACAAATTGTGAGGTTTTGAGTATGTGGTTCCAAGGGATCTACTCTCAAAGTTATTTGTGAGTTTTATTTTGCTAAACACAAAGGGAAAGAGTGGGAGGCAGGCTGGAACANCGGGAGGCTGGTAGGAGGGAGAGGGACTGAATAAGGCAGGGAGGGGGCAGTGGGAGAACTGAGACAAAGGTGAAGGGTGACCCCGAGACAGTGATGGGCGGTCTGTGGGCTCACGGGGAAGGGAGCGGCTGGGAGGAGGTCAGGGCCTCTGGCTTCTATGAAAAGATGGGCAGTGGTGCCATTAGCTAAGATAGCCTCTCCTCACTCCTTTTAAAATCTATTTCCAGCCCTGGCTGCATGTTAGAGTCCTTAGAATCATTAGAGCTTTAATATTTAAAATACCACATACAGGCCTCATCCCCAGCAAGCAGACTCCAGGCCTGAGGCCCAGGTATGGGTGCTTGTGAGAGGCTCTTCCACGCCGCTGGCCTGGTACCTCTCCGGGGAGAACTGTCCTGGCCTCCTAGGCATCGGTCCTCCCTGCTCTCTGCATTCTGTGTCTTCTAGAGCTCCCTTACTACTCTCCCATCTGCATTTACCAGCAGTTGCGCTCACTGAGGACAATTAGAAGAATGCATTCCCAGAGAGGCTCGCTGGACTTGGTCCTGGCCTTTGGGAATTCTTGGGGAGGACTGTCCTAGCATCAGGCTCATGCAGAAAGATGTTTTACAAGCATTCCAGCCAACTACATAGTGAGAACTCACTGACCAAATAAATCCCTTGGGATCAAAGCTGCTTCATTCAGATCAGGCCTGTGCACCAAGAGGAGGCCCATTGAGAAGGCAGTGGAGCTGTGACCAGTGGAGTCTGGGGGAAGGGGGAGCTCTGAGCCAGGCTGGGGCTGGACCTTCTGGGGGCACGTGGACTTGACACGAAGCTTCTGCACCACAGGGCTGGTAGGGGTTGGAAATGCAGAGTAAGAGGCTTCCTGCCACTTTTTTCTTGAGAAGCATAGAGTAAGGCTAGGTTAGAGAGGAAGTCTTCGTCCTGAGGCAGTGCTTCTCAAGTGTTGGCCTGCACATGAACCGCCTCGTTAGAATGTGGACTCTGATTCAGTAGGTGGGGCTCCCCATACTGTGTCTCCCGCACACGCTCCAGCGATGCCGGGGCTGCTGGCCATGGGCCACATGCAGAGGAGCAGGGCGTTAGAATGCATCTTGATTCTATATGATTTTAAAAATCACCTGGGTATTTAGAGAAGAGAGGATTTTAAAAGAAGTTCTTTCAAACGTTACCCTTTCAAGCTAGCTTCTGAAAAACCTACACTGTTAGGAAAAAAAAAAAAAATTAGAAAAATGGAAACTAAAAAGACTATATGAAGTACTTGTACTCATGAAAAACAAATTAAAAAAAGATGCCCCTTTCCTGGGGATTTGTGAGATCAGTATTGACCTTTCCTGTTGGTGAATCACTCATGTGATTTTAGGGGAGGAGGGATGTTGCCTCCTTAACTGTCTTTTCTGCCATCATGCCATTGCTTAATATGACTTTACCAGTGAGTGAGCCTTTCACTTTAAACAAAGGTTGGCCCCAGATCATTCATTCAGGCTAAGGTGTGAATGACAACAGAGGACTTTCCTTGAGCACAGGTTTTGCTAGGGGTGGAAAAGACAAAGAGAAGGAGGAGAAAGCAGTGGATAAAGATGGGGAGGGAGAGAGAGGAAAACGGAGGAAGTAGGGGGAGAGAATGAGGACAGGAAAACACTCGTTAGCCATAGAGGGCACATATGGTGAGTCAGTTCATTCGCTCAGTCGTGTCCGACTCTGTGACCCCATGAATCGCAGCATGCCAGGCCTCCCTGTCCATCACCAACTCCTGGAGTTCACCCAGACTCACATCCATCGAGTCAGTGATGCCATCCAGCCATCTCATCCTCTGTTATCCCCTTTTCCTCCTGCACCCAATCCCTCCCAGCATCAGAGTCTTTTCCAATGAGTCAACTCTTCGCATGAGGTGGCCAAAGTACTGAAGTTTCAGCATCAGCATCAGTCCTTCCAAAGAAACCCCAGGGCTGATCTCCTTTAGGATGGACTGGTTGGATCTCCTTGCAGTCCAAGGGACTCTCAAGAGTCTTCTCCAACACCAGAGTTCAAAAGCATCAATTCTTCTGTGCTCAACTTTCTTCACAGTCCAACTCTCAACATCCATACATGACCACTGGAAAAAACCATAGCGTTGACTAGACGGACCTTTGTTGGCAAAGTAATGTCTCTGCTTTTCAACATGCTGTATAGGTTGGTCATAACTTTTCTTCCAAGGAGTGTCTTTTAATTTCATGGCTGCAGTCACCATCTGCAGTGATTTTGGAGCCCAGAAAAATAAAGTCTGATACTGTTCCACTGTTTCCCCATCTATTTCCCATGAAGTGTTGGGACAATTTGCCATGATCTTCGTTTTCTGAATGTTGAGCTTTAAGCCAACTTTTTCACTCTCCTCTTTCTCTTTCATGAAGAGGCTTTTTAGTTCCTCTTCACTTTCTGTCATAAGGGTGGTGTCATCTGCATATCTGAGGTTATTGATATTTCTCCCAGCAATCTTGATTCCAGCTTGTGCTTCTTCCAGCCCAGCGTTTCTCATGGTGTACTCTGCATATAAGTTAAATAAGCAGGGTGACAATATACAGCCTTGACGTCCTCCTTTTCCTGTTTGGAACCAGTCTGTTGTTCCATGTCCAGTTCTAACTGTTGCTTCCTGACCTGCATATCGGTTTCTCAAGAGGGAGGTCAGGTGGTCTGGTATTCCCATCTCTTTCAGAATTTTCCAGTTTGTTGTGATCCACACAGTGAAAGGCTTTGGCATAGCCAATAAAACAGAAAGAGATGTTTTTCTGGAACTCTCTTGCTTTTTCCATGATCCAGCTTGAACATCTGGAAGTTCATGGTTCACGTATTGCTGAAGCCTGGCTTGGAGAATTTTGAGTATTACTTTACTAGCATGTGAGATGAGTGCAATTGTGTGGTAGTTTGAGTATTCTTTGGCATTGCCTTTCTTTGCAATTGGAATGAAAACTGACCTTTTTCCAGTCCTGTGGCCACTGCTGAGTTTTCCAAATTTGCTGGCATATTGAGTGCAGCACTTTCGTAGCATCATCTTTCAGGATTTGAAATAGCTCTACTGGAATTCCATCACCTCCACTAGCTTTGTTCGTAGTGATGCTTCCTAAGGCCCACTTGACTTAACATTCCAGGATGTCTGGCTCTAGGTGAGTGATCACACCATCGTGATTATCCGGGTCGTGAAGATCTTTTTTGTACAGTTCTGTGTATTCTTGCCATCTGTTCTTAATATCTTCTGCTTGCGTTAGGTCCAGACCATTTCTGTCCTTTATCGAGCCCATCTGCATGAAAATGTTCCCTTGGTATCTCTGATTTTCTTGAAGAGATCTCTAGTCTTTCCCGTTCTGTTGTTCGCCTCTATTCCTTTGCATTGATCACTGAGGAAGGCTTTCTTATCTCTTCTTGCTATTCTTTGGAACTCTGCATTCAGATGCTTATATCTTTCCTTTTCTCCTTCGCTTTTTGCCTCTCTCCTTTTCACAGCTATTTGTAAGCCCTCCTCAGACAGCCATTTTGCTTTTTTGTATTTCTTTTCCATGGGGATGGTCTTGATCCCTGTCTCCTGTACAATGTCACGAACCTCTGTCCACAATTCATCAGGCACTCTATCAGATCTAGTCCCTTAAATCTATTTCTCACTTCCACTGTGTAATCATAAGGGATTTGATTTAGGTCATACCTGAATGATCCAGTGGTTTTCCCTACTTTCTTCAATTTAAGTCTGAATTTGGCAATAAGGAGTTCATGATCTGAGCCACAGTCAGCTCCTGGTCTTGTTTTTGTTGACTATATGGAGCTTCTCCATCTTTGCCTGCAAAGAATATAATCAATGTGATTTCGGTGTTGGCCATCTGGTGATGTCCATGTGTAGAGTCTTCTCTCGTGTTGTTTGAAGAGGGTGTTTGCTATGACCAGTGCATTTTCTTGGCAAACCTCTATTAGTCTTTGCCCTGTTTCATTCCGTATTCCAAGGTCAAATTTGCCTGTTACTCCAAGTGTTTCTTGACTTCCTACTTTTGCATTCCAGTCCCCTATAATGAAAAGGATATCTTTTGGTTGTTAGTTCTAAAAGGTCTTGTAGGTCTTCATAGAACCATTCAACTTCAGCTTCTTCATTGTTACTGGTTGGGGCATAGACTCAGATAACTGTGATATTGAATGGTTTGCCTTGGAAATGAACAGAGATGATTCTGTCATTTTTGAGATTGCATCCAAGTACTGCATTTCGGACTCTTTTGTTAACCATGATGGCTACTCCATTTCTTCTGAGGGATTCCTGCCCGCAGTAGTAGATATAATGGTCATCTGAGTTAAATTCACCCATTCCAGTCCATTTTAGTTCGCTGATTCCTAGAATGTCAACGTTCACTCTTACCATCTCCTGTTTGACCACTTCCAATTTGCCTTGATTCATGGACCTGACATTCCAGGTTCCTATGCAATATTGCTCTTTACAGCATCGGATCTTGCTTCTATCACCAGTCACATCCACAGCTGGTTATTGTTTTTGCTTTGGCTCCATCCCTTCGTTCTTTCTGGAGTTATTTCTCCACTGATCTCCAGTAGCACATTGGGCACCTACTGACCTGGGGAGTTCCTCTTTTGGTATCCTATCAGTTTGCCTTTTCATACTGTTCATGGGGTTCTCAAGGCAAGAATACTGAAGTGGTTTGCCATTCCCTTCTCCAGTGGACCACATTCTGTCAGACCTCTCCACCATGACCCGCCCGTCTTGGGTGGCCCCGTGGGCATGGCTTAGTTTCATTGAGTTAGACAAGGCTGTGGTCCTAGTGTGATTATTTTGACTAGTTTTCTGTGAGTATGGTTTCAGTGTGTCTGCCCTCTGATGCCCTCTTGCAACACCTATTGTCTTACTTGGGTTTCTCTTACCTTGGGCGTGGGGTATCTCTTCATGGCTGCTCCAGAAAAGTGCAGCTGCTGCTCTGGTAGCATAGGATTAGAGAGAGAGGTGAGAATGGTGGAGGGTCAATTAACATATGTCTATCTCCACTCTCCTGGTTTTACCAATTTTAAAATATATCCTGCTATTATTTTTTTCTTTGCTGTCTCTTCAGTACATTGGTTTTTCTCTCCTCCTCCACTGGTGTCACCCTCCTACCATTCATTCCCTCCAACTCTCACCAGTTCAGTTTCAGATGTAAAATATTTTGGTTCAAGAAGGACTGGCTATCTACTAGACCTAAATAGATTTTGTGATTTGCATGCATAGTCGTTAGAAAGCGATGAGAGAGTGATTACCAAAGCCTGAGAGTGCCCCCTGGTGGTCAGTACTGAGATAAAGAACATGATTTTCTTCTATCTTTTAGTTTCACTTGTAAATTCCACAAATAGCCTTTCAGCTCCAAATGTGCCAGACTTGCGCTAAGGATAGACATGATACTTTTCTTTATGGATATCAAAGTTCAAAGGGAGTGTGAGCTACTAAACAGTGCAGAGTTTTAAAAGCCAAGAAAAAATATGTCAGAAAAATATTCTTTATCTTTTAACGTTCTTTTTTTTTAAGAAAAGTGGATAGAAAGGTTTTTTTTCTAAACCTATTTTTGGAGTACTAGGTCTTAAAGTTGGGCTATTTTAATTGCAAAATTCCAAAGGAATATTTCTTTAAAATGTGAGTGTCAGATTAGATCATCTTTAGTATTATTTTAAGCTCTAAAAGTATAGAATTCACAGTCCTTTCATTAGCAGAATTACAGTCATTAAATGATAATATTGAATTTATGATCAAATAGCACTTGGGACTTCTATCAGTGCAACTCTCAAGACGGTAAAGAATCCGCCTGCAGTGCAGAAACCTGGTTTCCATCCCTGGATTGGGAAGATCCCTTGGAGGAGGGCATGGCAACCCACTCCAGTATTCTTGCCTGGAGAGTCCCTGAGGACAGAGGAGCCTGGCGGGCTACAGTCCATGGGGTCACAGAGTCGGACACGACCGAGTGACTAAACACCTAGGGTACTACGGCTCTACTCTGTGTATGCCAGCTGGCTTGCTTAGTCCTCACCGCAATCCCATAAGGTTCATACTGTTACTGTCATCACACCCATTTTCAGATGGGAAACTGAGGCTTGCAGCGATCAAATAACTTGCGAAGGGTATCACACGTCTTTCAAGTAGCAGAGCTGGGATCTGATCCTGGGCTTCCGGAGTCGACTGTTTATGTGCGTAACCACCATGCCATAAAGGACTGAAGAGTGCCTGAATTAAGTTTAAATAAACTTACTGAGTCCTGTGGACAGAAGGCTAGAAAAGGTAGTGGACTGTGGATTCTCCCCTGGGGGGTGGTGTGTGTGTGTGTGTTTTAAAAAAGTTATCACTTGACTACAGTGATCTGGGTAGTGTAAAGCAACTCGGGCCGCTGTTGTCTTGCCCTACAAGTGAGTGGTGGAGACGCTAATCAGCATCTGTTGATGGGTGACTTCTCAAGGGCGTTTATAGCTTTACAATTCCATTAGTCTCTATAAAAAGCAGGTTGTAAGGCATGAAAGGCAATTTATCTTTTAAGAATTAAGTGAAATCCTTTAATTTCTTGTTTTTGTGCCTAAAGCTATCTTTTGATAGAAATGTTCTTTCTTGCCTCATGTCAGTGGTATAGTAATTTAATCTGGCTTTTGAAATTATTGTTATCTCTTGCATAAGTAAAGATAGCTACAGGGAATATGTAGATGGAATATGCCACGAGGGTAGATCCCCCGGGGGAGAAAATGGGAATGCACTCTAGTATTCTTGCCTGAAGAACCTCATGGACAGAGGAACCTGGTGGGCTACTGTCCATAGGGTCACACAGAGTTGGATATGAGTAGAGCGACTTAGCACACACAGCTACATGGAATATGCAGACGCTGTGGACTGATGGAACAGAATCATGGAACATTTATAGAGTTATGCAGTGACTACGTTGAAAATGCTTTTTACTTCTCTGTAACACACATACATAAACACACAGTATATAACCCCTCTTAAAAGTTTTTGTGTGTATCTGATATCCAAGGTCTGGCAGAGTCTGGTTTGGTATAGAGTAAGTAGATGCCCAATACATGGCAAAGTGAACTAAGTGAAGAAAAATATTACATGGAAACATTGAAAGTCAGTATGCCCATCTCCACACTGTACATTTGTTCCAGTCAAAGCTTTGAGGAAGGCAAGTGGGAATTAATGTACTCAAAATTAATGTCCCACTAAAAAAAGAATCCTTGGCTTATAATCTTTTCTGAAATGCAAGAAAAAATTCACTAAGTTGAACTTTAAAAAAACCATAATTCTTTATAAAGTGACTTAATTTACTCTGAAAATTTCCTTTGCATTATCAATAAATAGAATGGTAAGAAAATGAAAAAATTAAGAATTATAAGATCTTAGTCTACTTAGAGAAAGTTTTATTTTTAAATATGTCTTATGTGCATTGTAGCCCAACAATGATGCTTAATTTAAATACTACTCATCTTTTAATTTAAAAAACTTAGCACCCTTCTGTTATTCTATTATTCTGAACTAGAATCACTCAATGGAAGTCACTCACATATGTTCAGTTCAGTGACCCCATGAATCACAGCACGCCAGGCCTCCCTGTCCATCACCAACTCCCGGAGTTCACTCAGACTAACATCCATCGAGTCAGTGATGCCATCCAGCCATCTCATCCTCTGTCATCCCCTTCTCCTCCCGCCTTCAATCTTTCCCAGCATCAGGGTCTTTTCAGTTGAGTCAGCTCTTTGCATCAGGTGGCCACAGTATTGGAGTTTCAGCTTCAACATCAGTCCTTTCAATGAATACCAAGGACTGATCTCCTTTAGGATGGACTGGTTGGATCTCCTTGCAGTCTAAGGGACTCTCAAGAGTCCTCTCCAACACCACAGTTCAAAAGCATCAATTCTTCGGTGCTCCGCTTTCTTTATGGTCCAACTCTCACATCCATACATGACCACTGGAAAAACCATAGCCTTTACTAGATGGACCTTTGTTGACAAAGTAATGTCTCTGCTTTTTAATATGCTGTCTAGGTTGGTCATAACTTTCCTTCCAAGGAGTAAGCATCTTTTAATTTCATGGCTACAATCACCATCTGCAGTGATTTTGGAGCCCCACAAAATAAAGTCAGCCACTGTTTCTACTATTTTCCCATCTATTTGCCATGAAGTGATGGGACTGAAAGGTTGTTGTTGACATACAAAAAGATGCCAGGATTCTTGGCCTCCGGAGGTGAAGAATTCAATCCAGGACCAGACACGAGGCATGATCACTCAGAGCTTTGTGTAATAAAGTTTTATTAAGGTATAAAGGAGATAGAGAAAGCTTCTGACATAGGCATCTGAAGGGGGCAGAAAGAGTACCCCTTGCTAGTGTTAACAATGGAGTTATTTATATACTTTCAAATAGTTATTACAATGAATCAAAAGAGTGTCTGGAGGTTGTAAGGACCTCACTAGACCTACTCCCATAATTTACATTTTAAGATAACAGGATTAACCAGAAGGTTTTTTCCAGAGATTGTCCTCAAGCAGGATACATTATTGTTATATAATCCTAAGGAATGCAGAAGGACAAAAAACTTTGTCCTTTCTTCCTCCTGGAGAATTCCAGACCCCTCTTTCCTTGGGGACCCCTAGACTTCTTATCAACCTGCCAAGGAAATCACTCTCTCAGGACCAGATGCCGTGATCTTAGCTTTCTGAATGTTGAACTTTAAGCCAACTTTTTCACTCTCCTCTTTCACTTTCTCCAAGAGGCTCTTTAGTTCTTCACTTTCTGCAGTAAGGGTGGTGTCATCTGCTTATCTGAGGTTATTGATATTTCTCCTGGCAATCTTGATTGCAGCTTGTGCTTCCACCAGCCCAGAGTTTCTCATGATGTACTCAACATATAAGTTAAATAAGCTGGGTGACAATATACAACCTTGACGTACTCTGTTTCCTATTTGGAACCAGTCTGTTCTTCCATGTCCAGTTCTAACTGTTGCTTCCTGACTTGCATACAGGTTTCTCAAGTGGCAGGTCAGGTGGTCTGGTATTCCCATCTCTTTCAGAATTTTCCACAGTTTATTGTGATTCACACAGTCAAAGCCTTTGGCATAGTCAATAAAGCAGAAATAGATGTTTTTCAGAAACTCGTGCTTTTTTCGATTATCCAGCATATGTTGGCAATTTGATCTCTGGTTCCTCTGTCTTTTATAAAACCAGCTTGAATACCTGGAAGTTCATGGTTCACGTATTGCTGAAGCCTGGCTGGGAGAATTTTGAACATTACTAGCATGTGAGATGAGTGCAATTGTGCGGTAGTTTGAGCATTCTTTGGCATTGCCTTTCTTTAGGATTGGAATGAAAACTGACCTTTTCCAGTCCTGTGGCCACTGCTGAGTTTTCCAAATTCTCTGGCATATTGAGTGCAGCACTTTCACAGCATCATCCTACAAGATTTGAAATAGCTCAACTGGAATTCCATCACCTCCACTACCTTTGTTCGTAGTGATGCTTTCTAAGGCCCACTTGACTTCACATTCCAGCATGTCTGGCTCTAGATGAGTGATCACACCATCGTGATTATCCGGGTCATGAAGATCTTTTTTGTATAGTTCTTCTGTGTATTCTTGCCACCTCTTCTTAGGATCTTCTGCTTCTGTTAGGTCCATACAATTTCTGCCCTTTATTGAGCCCATCTTTGCATGAAATGTTCCCTTGGTATCTCTAATTTTCTTGAAAAGATCTCTAGTCTTTCCCATTCTGTTGTTTTCCTCTATTTCTTTGCACTGATCTCTGAGGAAGGCTTTCTTATCTTTCCTTGCTATTCTTTGGAACTCTATTCACATTGGTATATCTTTCCTTTTCTCCTTTTCTTTTCGCTTCTCTTCTTTTCACAGCTATTTGTAAGAATTCCTCAGATAGCCATTTTTCTTTTATGCATTACTTTTTCTTGGAGATGGTCTTTATTCCTGTCTCCTGTACAATGTCATGAACCTCTGTGCATAGTTCATCAAGCAATCTATCAGATATAGTTCTTTAAACCTGTTTTTCACTTCCACTGTTTAGTCATAAGGGATTTAATTTATGCCATACCTGAATGATCTAGTAGTTTTCTCCACTTTCTTCAATTTAAGTCTGAATTTGGCAATAAGAAGTTCATGATCTGAGCTACAGTCAGCTCCTAGTCTTGTTTTTGCTGACTGTATAGAGCTTGTCCTTCTTTGGCTGCAAAGAATATAATCAATCTGATTTCAGTGTTGACCATCTGGTGATGTCCATGTGGTAGAGTCTTCTCTTGTGTTGTTGGAGGAGGGTATTTGCTATGACCAGTGTGTTCTCTTGGCAGAACTCTGTTAACCTTTGTCCTGCTTCATTTTGTACTTCAAGCCCAAATATGCCTGTTACTCCAGGTGTTTCTTGACTTCCTACTTTTGCATTCCAGTCCCCTATAATGAAAAAGACATCTGTTTTGGGGTGTTAGTTCTAGAAGATCTTGTAGGTCTTCATAGAACCATTCAACTTCAGCTTCTTCACCATTTCTTGGTTATTTGGGTCCCTAAAAAAAATAGAAGATATTCATTATGGGACACAGTGTGTGTGCTCAGTCACTTCAGTCATATCCAGTTCTGTATGAACATATGAACTGTAGGGTGCCAGTCATCTCTGTCCATGGGACTTTGCTGGCGAGAATACTGAATGGACATTTCCTTCTTCAGGAGATCTTCCTGACCCAAGGACTGAACCTACGTCTCCTGTGTCTCCTGCACTGCAGGCAGATTCTTTACCACTGAGCCACCTGGGAAGCCCATAGGACACGATAGTGATTCAATTTAATTTGAAGATGGAGATTGTCATCTGCATTCTTTGAGTTTCTTTTTCTACCTGATGTGCAAGGTAGAATGGAGTTGAGAATGATGACTGGTATATTTGACTGAGCTTGACTATCACTGGGAAAAAGGCAATGATGTCACACAATGAAGTGAGTAAATAAGATGTGTTAAATCTGGGGAATCATGATAGTTTATTTTTGTCCAGTGATCAATGGGAGTGGAAAATTACTGCAAATTCAGAGAGAATCAGAACAGACACAGACCCCTCAGGAATGAAATTTTGAGTCACTTCATAGGATGGGAGTCGTTAATTTTTCTCCCCAAAGCCACTTTCTGCTTTGCCTTAGATGCATGATTGTGCCACTAGAAACATTATTTCCTAGCGATCTTTCTTAAGTGATAACTTGACTTCTGTATTATGTGCTTAAAATGACATCCTGTGCACTGAGTTCGCCACAGTTTCCTCCCTGCCAGCCAGAAATGGCAATGACTGAAACACCTTGGAAGTCACAGGTTACCAGATGCTCACCATGAATGAACACTCTGTACAGTTTATAAAAGATAGATAGAATTGTAATATTTAGGCCACTGACTTAGTGTTGGCTCTTTTCATTACAGAGGCTTAAGCTTACCCTTACTAATACAACCCTTTAGGCAAAGAACTCTGACAAGCTTAGGGAAGAGGGGATGTAGAAAGATAGCAGAAGAAACGTCAAAATTTTAAGACATATGCTTTTGCAGAAAAAATTATGTTTTCTATCTTTTTGTATAATGTACATATTTTTGGCTCATAATTCTGTTTTCTGATCATTTCCCCAATTATTTCATATAGCATGTGTTGTTGTCTTTCCCTTTAAAGTTTGTAAAACGGGATAGTAAGTTAAGATGAAAGGGTGTGATAGAAGGAGAAATGACTGTTACCAAAGAGATTCAGACTTAGATTTGGATATGTTAGCTGATAAGATTTGAGTTTTTCTTTTTCATGAAGAAAAGGATGCCTTTTCATTTTTTATATGAGAAAACTGATTTATACTAGAAATGATCAATTAGTGCTTTTGTAATTAATACTAGTATTAATTTTTTAAAGCATAGATGAAGGATGTGGGTTGTAGCTCAGGATGAACCCTAAAGTAATATTTGGTCTAGGGAAGCAGATCCCAGGATAGAATTAGATATGTTAGCAATTTATTAGGAGAAATATGTATGGAGAAGTGGAACAATACTGGAGAAGCTGGAAAACACCTCTAATCAAAATCTCAGTGCAAATATGACCCTTCTGATCGAAAGACAGAAAGAAGAAAGCTTGGCTAGGAACAGTCTCAAACTATAGCATAGTTCTAAGGAAGTTTTATTCAGGCCAATCAGAGTCCTTAAGCCAAAGACATCAGCCAGTGGAAGAGTCTCATGTCTTACAGAAGCAGTTCTGCAATGGCTGGGAAAAGTGCAAGGCTATGAGTGCAGTGTTGAAATCAGCAAGGCAGCTTCTGGGGGCTTCAGTCAATTATGCTCACACACAATTCTATGGCTTTCAGACTCTGTTCAAGCTCCTTTTTTTATGCTGTACCAGTGACAAGCTCTCACTTCTCTGCTAAATGTCTGCTCAGCATGGCTGTCAGGTGAATCTAGGAAGTACTCCTTCAAATCTGCTTATTCTCAGTAAAATTGAGGTCCATGGAGGGCTCTCTCTCTGACCTGGGACTGTTTATTCTCCTCACTTCTATAAAACTGATGTTTCCATGACAGTCTTTTATGATCTTCTATAGAAGGAATGTTCGAGTAGTGGCTAAAGTTTCTGATTTCGAGTACAGAAGGAAGACCAGAGTCCAAATCTGAACTCTTCCATGTACCAGCTGCTATGACCTTGGCTATGTTATTTCATCTTTCTAGTCTTCTTGATTCCTGTATTTAAAATGGCTCAAAAAACCTCTTAGAGTTGTGAGAATTAAAGGAAATAATGAATGTTTTAGCACTTTGCACAGAATAAGCGTTCAATAAGTTGCCTACTAATACTCTTTAATGCTTCTATACTTCTCAGGATAAGTAGTTCCAAAGGGATCTGTAGTTCTTTCTTTTCATGTTCTTACTTGCAATACACCTAGATGCCATCTCAGTGCCATCTTTTAGAAGAAGGTTACTAATATCATTTATGGGGCTTCCCTGGTGACACAGATGGTAAAGATCCACCTGCAGTGCAGGAAACCTGGGTTCAGTTCCTGGGTCAGGGAGATCCCCTGGAGAAGGGAATGGCTATCCATCCCAGTATTCTTGCCTGGAGAATTCCACAGACAGAGGAGCCTGGCGAGCCCTAGTTCATGGGGTTGCAAAGAGTGGGACATGACTGAGCAACTAGCATACAATATCATTTATACGAAGTAATGAGACAAGGGTCTTGGACCTGGGGGTGTCAGACAACAAAATACATCCTCTTAAATAATAGTATTTTTGAAAAGTGAAAGTCTCTCAGTCATGTATGGCTCTTTGCGATCCCATGGGCTGTAGTATACCAGACTCCTCTGTCCATGGAATTCTCCAGGCTAGAATACTGGAATGGGTACCCATTTCCCCTTCTCCAGGGACTCTTCCCAACCCAGGAATTGAACCAGGGTCTCCTGTATTGCAGGCAGATTCTTTACCGGCTGAGCTACAGGGAAGCCCCTTATAGTTATTATAGCCCCTACAGTTCTTGTTATGTGAACACTGTTATTTTCTTCTTCTTATTATTTTTTTTCCCAGATCACACTATGACTGCACCCTCTTTGCCCTCCACCCCACTGCTTTCATGATCAGTGAGCGACATTGGTGGAGGCCTGGAGCAAGAATACTTACATTCCTGAACTCATCATATCTGTTAATGCTTAAGTTCTTTAGGACAGAATAGTCAAATGTCAAATAGCTATTTCTAATTTCCATACTCAGTCTGGGGCCATTTTCTCAAGAATTTTTCAAGATGTAGGTCAATATCGCCCTTTTCGGTTGCAGGTTATGCAATGTGTTTCCACAGCTTTAGTTTGCTAAGACATCTAGGACTGGGCATGTCTAACATGAATAATATCTTAGGTGACCAATTCTTTGATGGAAGAGTTTATGTAGATCGTTATTTCTCAAGTAGGTGCTATTGACATTTTGGGCAGTACAATTAACTTTGTGTGATTGCAGAATGTTTCAATATAATTAACATCCTGACTCCTACTCACTGAACACAAGTTATACCCTCTTGGGTCAACTCCCCAGGTTGCTATCTTCATACATTTCCAAATGTGTGGAAATGAGTGGTGGGTTCTTCCTCCTTCACTGCGAATAAATAGGTGAATTAATCTTGAAGTTAGGGGAAGGTCTTGAGAGGGGTCAGCATTTCAATACAATACTTTGGCCACTTCATGTGAAGAGTTGACTCATTGGAAAAGACGCTGATGCTGGGAGGGATTGGGAGAAGGAGGAGAAGGGGACGACCGAGGATGAGATGGCTGGATGGCATCACCGACTCCTTGGACATGAGTTTGGGTGGACTCTGGAAGTTGGTGATGGACAGGGAGGCCTGGCGTGCTGCAGTTCATGGGGTTGCAAAGAGTTGGACACATCTGAGCGACTGAACTGAACTGAACATCATCGATGGAAGCATAGATAGATATTTATTGGCATAACAGATACATTTTTGAAGGAGGTTATATGATGGAAGAGTGAAAAAAATCAGTATTGCCCAATATTAAGGGTCTGATTTATTGGTAAGACTCAACAATGTTTCCCTGCCAAGGAGGCATTTCCCCTTCCCCATCTAGGGAAAGGGAAAATTCTAGGACAGGTCTGTTAGCAAAAATATGGTTTTATATTACTTTTGTGGTAGATGAAGTATGTTTCAAGTCTATTAAAATTCCAATAATCACATTTATCTTCTCTCCAAGGATATGAATGTTTCAAGTGATTACTGTGGTTTTGGAATCTAGGTGTTAATTTTGAAGGACCAATGTTTCATCAGGAAAATTTTAAATTCCCTTAAATTCAAGTGTTCTGTAATACATGTTTGAAGTTTAGTTATGAGATTCGTGCATTTCAAATTCCTTATTGTTTACTGTATTTGAGCATCTCTGTTGGGGAATTGTCCTTGGAGAAAGAAAAGGAAAAGAAATCCTTTATTAAAATGGAAAAACATCCATGTTTATCAGTTGTATTTACTTGGAGACTGAGTATGGAAAGTTTTAATGTTGGAGAACTTTCTACCAAGTTTTTATGAGCAAGTGAAGCAAGGATATGAAATTGAGTTGTAACCTTAACTATAAAGTTGACTGTTGCAAACACTATTATACTGGGATTCTGTTATATCAGTGGTTTTATTTCCACATTCTATGCTGTATATTAAAACTTACCTTTTCTCATTGTCCTTATCTCTTAATGGTAAATAGTTTCAGAATATCCTAGCAGTTAATAGCAAAAGTTTATAGAAAATCTTCCTCCCCTAGAATGATGTGGCAAAATTAGTTTCATTATTATTAAATTTGTTCATTTAAAAAAATGTTGGAATATTTGATGATGGTGGTATGAAGTAGGTATCGGCTTCAAATCTTCCTTTCTTCATTCCTTGGCAGAATTCCAATAGTATAAGCTTCTTATTTGTGGAATGTTTCATTTCCTGGCAAATTTAAATTGTCATTGAATGCTATTCTGTTGATGAAGGCCACCTGGAAATCATGCTCATTTCATGCTTAGCTGAACGGCTGCATTGCTGCTGCTGCTGTTTAGAGAGGAAGGAAGTGGTGCTATGAGACCATTCTTTTAAAACCTGGGCCAAGAATATGACTGTGCTTTTCTTTCATTCTTCTCTTCTTTGATTTTATACAAATGCACTTGCTTTTGGCTGAATATTTTGGTAATCTTAATTTTAGTGTCAGAATCTTGGTTTAAACTAAATGATATAAATAACGTGTAGCCAGAAATCTATTCAAAATATCAACTTATACTGAGAAAAACTATGACATTTTCTCTGTGTTGATTTTTGACTCTCTAGGACAAAGTGGTTCCTAGTTAGTAATGATGGTATTTGAAGAAGGACAATGCTTACTTTAGA
>SJYQ01002685.1:238216-255932 GCA_006410935.1 Redunca redunca
TTTAGAATGGCATCATTTTCACTGTTGTGGGATGAGAAAAATTTGAATGTACATTTCTAAAAAATCAGTGAGAAATACACTGAAGTTTATCCTTTGTAGTCTAATTATATTTAGACATATGCAACAGGAAAAATGAAAATTTACTTTTATGAATATTTCAGTAAAGAAACAAACAAATGTGATGCTATTAGATATAAGGCTTGCTATAACAAAATCTAACTTCAAGCCACACCTTGAATGATAAATCAGTTCAATTCAGTTGCTCAGTTGTGTCCGACTCTTTGCAACCCCATGAATCGCAGCACGCCAGGCCTCCCTGTCCATCACCAACTCCCAGAGTTTACTCAAACTCATGTCCATTGAGTCGGTGATGTCATCCAGTCATCTCATCCTCTGTCGTCCCCTTCATCTCCTGCCCCCAATCCTTCCCAGCATCGCAGTCTTTTCCAATGAGTCAACTCTTCACATGAGGTGGCCAAAATATTGTAGTTTCAACTTTAGCATCAGTCCTTCCAATGAACACCCAGGACTGATCTCCTTTAGAATGGACTGGTTGGATCTCCTTGCAGTCCAAGGGACTCTCCGGAGTCTTCTCCAACACAACAGTTCAAAAGTATCAATTCTTCGGCACTCAGCTTTCTTCACAGTCCAAATCTCACATCCATACATGACCACTGGAAAAACTATAGCCTTGACTACACAGACCTTTGTTGGCAAAGTAATGTCTCTGCTTTTGAATATGCTATCTAGGGTGCTCATAACTTTTCTTCCAAGAGTAAGCGTCTTTTAATTTCATGGCTACAGTCACCATCTGCAGTGATTTTGGAGCCCCCCAAAATAAAGTCTGACACCGTTTCCACTGTTTCCCCATCTATTTCCCGTGAAGTAATGGGACCAGATGCCATGATCTTAGTTTTCTGAATGTTGAGCTTTAAGCCAACGTTTTCACTCTCCTCTTTCACTTTCATCAAGAGGCTTTTGAGTTCCTCTTCACTTTCTGCCATAAGGGTGGTGTCATCTGCATATCCTAGGTTATTGATATTTCTCCCAGCAATCTTGATTCCAGCTTGTGTTTCTTCCAGCTCAGCGTTTCTCATGATGTACTCTGCATATAAGTTAAATAAGCAGGGTGACAATATACAGTCTTGATATATTCTGTTTAAATAGAACTTAGTAATTTGTCATCAAGTGCAAAATTTTAACCAATGTAGTATAAGTAGGAAAGAAACAAAGTTTGAACTGTTTGTTCAGGACTAAAATGAATCTTAATTTTAAGACTTATTATCAGAACTGAGAAATTAGTAAACTTTTGATCTGACAAGAATGAAAAGCTTATTAAATAATCCTCTTGAAATTTCATTGCAAAGTTTTGGAATATTATTACATCAGCCATGGCACAAGAACATGGTACCTCTAGGAAGCAACTCAATGTTCCTTTGTGTTGCTGAGAAATAAAGATTCACAGACAAACACTGATAAGTACTTGCATTTTATTTCCAAGTTCAAATTTTGTTCTTTCCCTATATTTACCTAAAATAATAATTTTGAAATTAATGTTTGCCTTCTTGTTTTGTGGCTCAAGCTAGTGATATAGCCACTAAGCTTTCTTTTTCTTTCCAAAATGCTACTCAATAATGCAGAATAATGATAATTAATACTTATCAAGTATCTAAGATATGCCAGGGAATATTTTAAGTATTTAATGAGAATTAAATCACTAAGTATGCCTATTATACCTGTAAGATATATATTAATATCATCCCTGCCATGATAAAATGTTTTATCATGTACAAATGAGAAAACTGGGGTAAATGAGTAACTTTCCTGAGATCGTGAAGGAGTAAATGGCAGAATTTGAGTTTAAATTTAAACCAATATTCTTAACTGCCATTCCATAGTTTCTCTCCAGGAAAGAAAAACCGATAATCAAGCTGAAAATTAAGTGGAGAACCATCAATAGACAGGACACTTAGATAAAAGGGCAAATGTGAATACAAGTTTAATGTCAGTGGGAAACAAATAAAGAAAACAGTGTCTCAGAGGACACTAGAGGCAGAACAGATACCAAATATTGAGAACACCAGTGGCAGAGATGGAGCAGTGTCTCAAAATGTGCCTAGCTTTACAATGAAAGATTATTGAAAGTTTTAAACTCAGATGTGTTAGCAAAGCCCTATCCTATTCTGTTCAATCATTTTCACAGAAAGAGTGACTAATGGAATGATTAATATTTAATCCCAGGCTAAAACTAGACACAGATATTTTTAAGAAGTGTAATAATATATAGATGAATGGGAAGGGCTTCAGGTTTGGGCATGAACACAATAGAATAAACCTCTTTTTTTTTTTGCCCAGTCTATCTAATTCTTCCCATTGCTGATATGTAAATAAACTACATGTGACATGCCCAATCAGCATACATAGAAACTTTCATGTGATATTCAATCAGGGAACATATCCATATAATATATCCAAGCCGTATACCATATAACATCTCAATGAGTATACAAAGAACTCTATCATACAACAAGCCCAAACAGAAAAGAAAGCCCTATTGCATGACATACGCAACTAAGGTACATTTATTCTTGTTCAGTTGCTCAGCCGTGTCCAACTCTTTGTGATCTCATAGACTATAGCACACCAGGCTTCCCTCCTTCACTATCTCCCAGAATTTGCTCAAACTTATGTCCATTGAGTCAGTGATGCCATCCAACCATCTCATCCTCTGTCGTCCCCTTCTCCTCCTGCCCTCAATCTTTCCCAGCATCAGGGTTTTTCCCCAGTGAGTCAGCTCTTCGCATCAGGTGGCCAAAATATTGGAGCTTCAGTTTCAGCATCAGTCTTTTCAATGAATATTCAGTTGATTTCCTTTAGCATTAACTGGTTTGATCTCCATGCTGTCCAAAGGACTCTCAAGAATCTTCTCCAGTGCCACAGTTGGCAAGCATCAGTCCTTCAGTGATCAGACTTCTTTATGGTGCAATTCTCTCATCCATACTATGACTACTATACCTTGACCATATGGACCTTTGTTAGCAAAGTGATGTTTCTGCTTCTTTAAAAATTAATTAATTTATTTTAATTGGAGGATAATTAATTTATAATATTGTGATGATTTTTCCCATACATTGTCATGAATGAGCCAGAGGTGCACATGTGTTCCCTCATCTTGACCCCCCTCCCATCTCCCTTCCTATCTCATCCTTCTGAGTTGTCCCAGAGTACTGGCTTTGTGTGCTCAAACTTGCACTGGTCATTTATTTTACATATGGTAATATACATGTTTCAATTCTATTGTCTCAAAACATCCCACCCTCACCTTCTTCCACAGAGTCCAAAAGTCTGTTCTTTACATCTGTGTCACTTTTGCTGCCTTGCATGTAGGATCATCATTGTTACCATCTTTCTAAATGCCATATATATATATATATATATATATTTTAATATACAGTATGTGTTTACTTAACTTTGTATAATAGGCTCCAGTTTCACCTACCTCATTAGAACTGACTGAAATGTATTCCTTTTTGTAGATGAATAATATCACTGCAGATGGTGACTGCAGCCATGAAATTAAAAGATGCTTGCTCCTTCGAAGAAAAGCTATGGCCAACCTAGACAGCATGTTAAAAAGCAGAGACATTACTTTCCCGACAAAAGTCTGTCTAATCAAAGCTATGGTTTTTCCAGTGGTCATGTATGGATGTGAGAGTTAGACTATAAAGAAAGCTGAGAACTGAAGAATTGATGTTTTTGAACTGTGGTGTTGGAGAAGACTCTTGAGAGTCCCTTGGACTGCAAGGAGATCCAACCAGTCCTTCCTAAAGGAAATAGGTACTAAATATTCATTGGAAGGACTGATGCTGAAGATGAAACTCCAATACTTTGGCCACCTGATCCGAAGAACTGACTCATTTGAAAAGACCCTGATGGTGGGAAAGATTGAAGGTGGTATAAGAAGGGGACGACAGAGGATGAGATAGTTTGATGGCATCACCGACTCAATGGACATGAATTTGAGTAAACTCTAGGAGTTGGTGATGGACAAGGAGGCCTGACGTGCTGCAGCCCATGGGGTCACAAAGAGTTGGACATGACTGAGCTACTGAACCGAACTGAACTGAATATTCCATTGTGTGTATATACACAACTTCCTTATCCATTTTTCTGCCTCTGGACATCTAGGTTGCTTCCATGTCCTAGCTTTTGTAAACAGCGTTGCAATGAAAGTTGGGGTACATGCGCCCCTTTCAATCTGGTTTCCTCAGTTTGTATGCCAGGCAGTGGGATTGCTGGGTCATATGGCAGTTTTACTGCTAGTTTTTAAAGAAATCTCCGTACTGTTCTCCATAGTGGCTGAACCAGTTTGTGTTCCCACCAACAGTGTAGGAGGGTTCCCTTTTCTCAACACCCTCTTCCAGCATTTACTTGTTTGTACACATTTTGATGGTGGCCATCCTGACTGGTGTGAGATGGTAGCTCACTGTGGTTTTGATTTGCATTTCTCTAATAATGAATGATGTAGAGCATCTTCTCATGTGTTTATTAGCCATCTGTAAGTGTCAGACTTTATTTTTTTTGGGCTCCAAATTCACTGAAGATGGTGATTACAGCCATGAAATTAAAAGACACTTGCTCATGGAAGGAACGTTATGACCAATTTAGATAGCATATTCGAAAGCAGAGACATTACTTTGCCAACAAAGGTCCGTCTAATCAAGGCTATGTTTTTTCCAGTAGTCATGTATGGATGTGAGAGTTGGACTGTGAAGAAAGCTGAGTGCTGAAGAATTGATACTTTTGAACTGTTGTGTTGGAGAAGACTCCGGAGAGTCCCTTGGACTGCAAGGAGATCCAAACAGTCTATTCTGAAGGAGATCGGTCCTGAGTGTTCTTTGGAAGGAATGATGCTAAAGCTGAAACTCCAGTACTTTGGCCACCTCATGCGAAGAGTTGACTCATTGGAAAAGACTCTGATGCTGGGAGGGATTGGGGGCAGGAGGAGAAGGGCACGACAGAGGATGAGATGTCTGGATGGCATCACTGACTCGATGGATATGAGTTTGAGTGAACTCTGGGAGATGGTGATGGACAGGGAGACCTGGCGTGCTGCAATTCACGGGGTCACAAAGAGTCGGACACGACTAAGCAATTGAACTGCACTGAATTGATGTCTTCTTCAGATAAATGTGTGTTTAGTTCTTTTGCCCACTTTTTAATTGGGTTATTCATTTTTCTGGTATGGAGCTACATGAGCTACTTGTATATTTTGGAGATTAATTCTTTGTCAGTTGTTTCATTGGCATTATTTTCTCCTATTCTAAAGGCGGCCTTTTCACCTTGCTTATAGTTTCCTTAATTGTGCAAAAGCTTTTATGTTTAAAAATATGGTATACTTCATGAATTTGCATATTATCCTTGCACAAGGGGCATGCTAAACTTCTCTGTATCATTCCAATTTTTTAGTATATGTGCTGCTGAAGCGAACACGATATCTCTGCTTTTTAATACATTGTCTAGGTTTGTCATAGCTTTTCTTCTAAGGAGCAAGCATCTTTTAATTTCATGGCTGCAGTCCCCATCCACAGTGATTTTGGAGCAAGTTTCTTTTAATTTCATTGCTGTAGTATCTGTTCACAATGATTTTGGAGCCCAGGAAAACAAAAAGTCTATCCTGTTTATATTGTTTCCCTATCTATTTGCCATGAAATGATGGGACTTGATGGCATGATGTTAGTTTTTAAATGTTGAGTTTTAAACCAGCTTTTTCACTGTACTTTTTCATCTTCATCAAGAAACTCTTTGGCTCCTCTTTGCTTTCTGCCATAAGGGTGGTGTCATCTGCTTATCTGAGGTTATTGATATTTTTCCTGGCAATCTTGATTCCAGCTTGTGCTTCATCTAGTCCAGCATTTCTCATGATGTACTCTGCGTATAAGCTAAATAAGCAGGGTGACACTATACAGCCTTGATGTATTCTTTTCCCAAATTTGAACCAATCTGTTGTTCCTTTTCTGGTTCTAACTGTTGCTTCTTGACCTGCATGCAGGTTTCTTAGGAGGCAGATAAGCTGGTATGGCTTTCCATCTCTTTAAGGATTTTTCAGTTTGTTGTGATCCACAGAGTCAAAGGCTACAGCATAGTCAATGAAGCAGAAGTAGATGTTTTTCTGGACTTTCCTTCTTTTTCTATGAGCCCACTGATGTTGGCAATGTGATCACAGGCCCCTCTGCTTTTTCTAATCCTACTTGTACATATGGAACTTCTCAGTTCACATATTGTTGAATTCTAACTTTAAGAATTTTGAGCATTACCTTGCTAGAATGTGGAATGAATGCAATTATGTAGTAGTTTGAACATTCTTTGGTATTGCCCTTCTTTGGGATTGGAATGAAAATGGACATTTTCCAGTCCTGTGGCCACTGCTGAGTTCTCCCAATTTGCTGGCATATTGAGTTTAGCACTTTAACAGCAACAGCTTTCAAGATCTGACACAGCTCAGCGGGAATTCCATCACCTCCACTAAATTTGTTGTTAGTTATGCTTCTAAGACCTTCTTGACTTCACTTTCCAGGATGTCTGGGTCTAGATGAGTGACAACACCATTGTGGTTACCTGGGTCATTAATCTTTTTTGGTGTAGTTCTGTGTATTCTTGACACCTCTTCTTAATATCTTCTGCTTTTGTTAGGTCCTCACCTTCTTGATTTTTCTTGGGGATGGTTTTGTTCACTACCTCCTCTACAATGTTATGGACCTCTGTCCACAGTTCTTCAGGTACTCTGTCCATCATATCTAATCCTTTGAATCTGTTTGTCACTTGTACTGTATAATCATAAGGGATTTTATTTATGTCATGCTTGAATGGCCCAGTGGTCTTTCTTACTTTCTTCTATGTAAGCCTGCATTTTTCAATAGGGAGCTCATGATCTGAGTGGTAGTCAGCACCCAGTCTTGCCTTTGCTGTCTATATATAGCTTCTCTATCTTCAGCTGCAAAGAATACAATCAATCTGATTTCAATACTGACCATCTGATGATGTCCATGTGCAGAGTCATCTCTTGTGTTGTTGGAAGAGGGTGTTTGCTATGACCAATGTGTTCTTTTGGTAAAACTCTGTTAGCCTTTGCCTTGCTTCATTATGTACTTTAAGACCAAACTTGCCTGTTACTCATGTATCTCTTGACTTTCTACTTTTGCTTTCTAGTCCCCTATGATGAAAGGACTTTTTTTTTTTTTTTGGTGTTAGTTATAGAAGGTCTTATAGGTCTTCATAGAACCATTCTACTTCAGTTTTTTTTTTGGCATTAACTGCTGGGGCATAGATTTGGATTACTGTGATACTGAATAGTTCGCCTTGGCAATGAACAAAAGTCATTCTGTCATTTTTGAGATTGCACCCAAGTACTCCATTTCAGACTCTTTTGTTGACTATGAGGGCAATTCCATTTCTTTTAACGGATTGTTGCCCACAGTGGGGTATATAATGGTCATCCAAATTTAATTTGCCCATTGCTGCCCATTTTATTTCAAGAATTCCTAAAATGTCAATGTTTAATCTTGCTCTTTCCTGTTTGACCACTTCCATGTTATTATCTTGATTCATGGTCCTAATATTCAAGGTTCCTATGCAATATTGTTCTTTACAGCATTGGGCTTTACTTTCACCACCAGACACATCCACAACTGGTGTTTCTGCTTTGGCTCAGCCTCTTTATTTTTTGGAGCTGTTTTTTCAGATCCTAGCCAGTAGCGTATTGGATACCGACAGACCTGGGGATTCATCTTTCAGTGTCATGGGGGAGAAGAGATATTACTTTGTCAACAAAGGTCCGTCTGGTCAAGGCTATGGTTTTTCCTGTGGTCATGTATGGGTGTGAGAGTTGGACTGTGAAGAAAGCTGAGCACCGAAGAATTGATGCTTTTGAACTGTGGTGTTGGAGAACTCTTGAGAGTCCCTTGGACTGCAAGGAGATCCAAACAGTCCATTCTAAAGGAGATCAGTCCTAGGTGTTCTTTGGAAGGACTGATGCTAAAGCTGAAACTCCAGTACTTTGGCCACCTCATGCAAAGAGTTGACTCATTGGAAAAGACTGCGAAGCTGGGAGGGATTGGGGGCAGGAGAAGAAGGGGATGACAGAGGATGAGATGGCTGGATGGCATCACAGACTCGATGAACATGAGTTTGAGTGAACTCCAGGAGATGGTGATGGACAGGGAGGCCTGGCCTGCTGCAATTCATGGTGTCTCAAAGAGTTGGAGATGACTGAGCAACTGAATTTAACAGAACTGATGGAGTTCTCAAGGCAATAATGCTGAAGTGGTTTGCCATTCCCTTTTCCAGTGAACCACATTTTGTCAGAATTCTCCAACATGACTCATCTGTTTTGGGTAGCCCTACATGGCATGGGTCATAGTTTCATTGAGTTATAGAAGGTTGTGATCATTGTGATCACTTTGATTAGTTTTCTATGATTGTGCTTTTCATTCTGTCTGCCCTCTGATGGATAGGACTAAGAGGCTTGTGCAAGCTTTCTAATGAGAGGGACTTCTATGGGGAAAGCTGAGTCTTTCTCTGGTGGGCAGGGCTAAGTTCAATAAATCTGTAATCCAATTTTCTGCTAATGGAAAGGGCTATGCTCACTCCCTGTAGTTTGTCCTGAGGCAGCCCAGTCCTAGAGTCTGTAGTCTCTATTATAAGTCTATTGTCTCTATGATAGGCCTAATGACAACTTCCTCCAAGACAACCTATGCCAACAAACTGCACATCCCAGGACAACTTCTGCCAGTGACCCTAACCTTTCTTTTCCTATGTAAAAGTGCTTTCCACTACATTTTAGGAAATCACAAAAATCAACCTCAATTTCCATGTCCATTTGTTGAGAATGCCCTATGGAGTTTTCTACATACCTTAGTTGAGTATATGCATACATAGAACTCTCCATATAACATTCTCAACCAACAGTAGAAATGTTTCACCCTGGCTTAGTAACAGTAGTGAGCCATTATTATTGATGTTGATTAGTCTCTAAGTCTGTGTCCAACTGTTTTGTGACCCCATGGACTGTAGCCCAGTCCACCAGTTTCTTTTGTCCGTGGTATCTCCCAGACAAGAATATTGGAATGGGTTGCCATTTCCAGGTGATCTTTCTTACCAGGGATCGAACCCATGTCTCCTGCATTGGCAGGCCGATTCTTTATCACTGAGCCACCTGGAATGCCCCAGGAAGCCATTACACCTAAACCTAAAGGAGAATGAGAGAGAGTGGTCATCAAATGGGGAAGATTAGCTGGTTAGAACAGCATGACAGAAGGGTAGCCTGTGGAAGAGAGTGCAGCCAATCCATAATGATGTCGAAATGGGAAAAACACCAAGAGAATGAATACCCTAACTCCTTTCACCTTTTACTCTTAATATCTTGTAGGTTCCTCCCATTGGCTAACCTGTCAGAAGTCAGAGGTCAAGGGAGCCCACCAAGTCCATGGAGATCTAAACTGGGAGCAAAGTAGAATAAGATGTAAAAGGATGAAAATATATCTAAATTGAAAAAAAGAAGATATCCAGTACATTTACATCAATAAAATGTGTACAGTTCATTATAATGTGCCATATTTGGACAGAAAAAGTACTTTTGTAAATGTCCCATGTATCATCATCAACCCCTGGTGGTATTTTATGCTGGCTATAGCTTAATTATCTGGTAACTTGAGGATATGTGTGAGAGTACTTTTTTTTTTGGATATTCAGGAACTACTTACAGAGCAATGAGCAAGTAGTACTTAGACAACAAGGCAAATAATAAAGGGTGTGTTATTTTAAACCCAGAGGTTTAATCCTGTGGGGAAACTGACAAATGCCTAAAACATAGGCGTTAAAATCTCTGCAAGGATGAGGGAGACAGGATACTTAGCTCCCTGAAAGAAAATGGTGTATGATCTACTGGTGAAGACAAAGGAGTCTTCCTAAGATGTAGGGAAAAAAACAAAAATAGAAACAAAAAAAACAAAAAAAACAAAACCTCTCCAGGCATCAAGATAAAGACCCTGGCCATTGGAAGTTGGCCAGATCACATGAAGTTTGAAGAATGGGGGTAGGACACTCTGGTGTCTGCTGCTTCTGGCTGACATGCCACAAGTACACAGTCACCAGTTACAGAGTTGAACATGTATGTACTGCTTGAGATTTAAAATTAGCTTTAGAGAATATGGGTATTGAATAAATTCTTAAAAGTCCTATCTAATTGTAGTGACAGCAAACATCATAATGTCTATTATTATTTCAGGCAATTAGAAAAAAAGGTTTTGTAATTATTTGATTCATGTTTCTTTTTAATGTTTTGGACAGTTTCTAATTTTAAAATAAACACATTCAGATGCATCATTTTCTGTATTTTGACACATTGGACTTAAACAATCTGTTTACCAATGTGCCTGGAAGAAACTGGTGTTATGAAAACCTCAGAACAAAAGTTTCCTTGAAATTTCCATGCATCAATCTGAATTGATGGAAACACGCCCTTGATTAGGAATTGTTGGCTCTGTTGTGTTTTTATGTGTTTGTTGTAAATGCAGGCACATGAATGCCTATTCCCATAAAATTGTACACTTGATTATCACACTGTACTAAGGCTTCTCCATGCTCAGCACAAACCCAGATAGGGCTCATGGGCACTGTTGTTCCTTATACCCTCACCTCCATGTGGATAAATGTATGACATGTTTCATCATGTCATCATAAGACTAGAGTTTAATTCTTCCTTTGCATGTTTAAATATTTGTGTTTAGACTTTTAAATTATTGTAGTGAGTTTGATTGCTTTTTTTAAAATACTGTGTTTTAAAAAGGCACAAATGAGTTGAAAATCATACTGTTAATCAAACACTCGATAAATATGTATGGAGTGCAAATTATGTAGAAGCAATTGGTCTAGTGCTTGGGATACCTTGATGAACAAAAAGGGTGAAGATCTCTGACCTGCTGCTTACATTTAAGTAGTGAGAATAAACCAACAAATCATAAATACATATAATATGTCAGAAGGTGATATAGAAAAATGAGAAAGGAGAGCAAAGTAAGCAAGGTTGGAAATGCTGGCATCAGAGAATAGAGTAGTATTAAGAAATCAAATTAGGCCTTATAGAAAAGAGTAAAATTGTGCAAAGACATTAAGAAAGTGAGGAAGTTAGGCTTGTGGTCATATGAGGGAAAATCTTTTTAGGCAGATGTAGTAAATAGTGCAAGGATTGAAGACAGGCACAAATTTTAAAAAAAATATAAATTCTCTAGTTGAAAGGATCATTCCAGTTCTCTTTAAGAGGAGACTATGAAAATCAAGGGCAGAAGCATGTGAGCTAGTTAAAAAGTGATTGAAATAATCTAAAAAGATGCTGAGAACTTCGATTAATTTAAAATAAACGTTGATTTCTAGGGGGAAAAAAATAAGGACAGTTTTCCATGAGTCAGTTCAGTTAACTAGTCCTAATATAAACTTAGCATAATAGCAACAGCTAATGTTGATCTCATTTATTGACTGGGGTTTATAAAATGGAATCAAAGCTCTGAATGCCTCATCCAGCACCCAAGATAGAAAAGTGTGACGGTGGCTGTTTTTCATCAGGGTATGGTAGTAAGAATTGCCTAATTAATAACTTAGAATGGATTTTGCAAATTAATGAACTTCATTTTGAAACAAAGTAATTAAGTATACAATATGGGTCTATTGTTTTCTCTGAAACTGAGAAGCAAACTCTGCAATCATGCATAGAAATCTTTCCAGCACTTTTCTGACAATTTTTTGTTGTTGTTGTTTTCTTTTTGTCACTGCTTTGATGAAGGGTTGTCCAACTTGCAAGTGTGTTGAGGGAAGGAAAAACAGACTCTCAATTACTAAGAAGTACATTTTGGCTTCATAAGAATTCTTCCTCAGTAGGAAGGCACTTTGTATCTTATACAGAAAATATATTTTGTTTATCAGCTTCCATGGGCTATTTATATTAAAAAATTACGAAGTATTCACAAAGAAATTGTCAGTTCTTAAAAGAAAAAATATTGAATATGTCCTGCTCTGTGACCCAAGTTCAATTAACTTCTAAAAGTAAAGACAAAAACTTCATCTAAATGAAAAGCCTCCCAAATAATTCTTAAATCAAATCTTAAATCATTTCAGTGATTTCAGAATATTTAGAAAATGATACCAATGCTTAAAATCATTATAAAAGCTTAAACACTGTGGCTAAGCTATACATAGAGAAAAATATATAAGGACANCTTATATTTTACTATAAAAACAACTGGGGACTTTACACCAAATAATTATGAAATATTTATAAGTACAAATGCATAAGAACTGTCAGAAAATATTTGAAATAAAAATTATAAAAAGTAAATGCTAGCTTTTCAAGGTATCAAAATATGCTTTGAAGCCACAATAAATGTATAGGAAGGAATGCTGTTGGTACTAAAGTGAACAAGTGGATCAGTAAATCAGATGTGAAAATAAAAATACAAAAAAATGAATTTATATTTATGTAAACTTTGCTCCATAAAGTAAATGGAATTTAAAATTAGGGGTTAAAAAAGGAGTGATTCAATAAATAGTGACAAGATTTTTGGCTTGGTATTTTTGGGGAGAAAGCACAATTGATCCTGATTATTTATATTACCTTTGAATATGTTTGAATTTAATATAGATTTAAATGTGAAGTAAAAATATACCTATATTAAAATATTTAGATGAATAACTAAAAAGCTTTAGATTCTAATCCATAAAGGGGAAGATTAATAAAATTTCATTATTAAAAAATTTACATGGGGAATATATATAATGTACAAGGTAAAAACAGGACATATCACAATCTTGTAAAAAAATTACTATATGTATCATAATCAGGTAATTCATATTTTATTTAAATATTTGCAATACTTTCTCTCCTATGTCTCCCACATACTTGGAGAAAAATTCCCTAAGCAGTACACTGTGGAGCCTTGATGTCTCATGATGAATTTATAGATGGCCTGAGATAAATCAATTTGAACACTGGGAAGGGTATGGAGTATCTAACTGCAGTTTGCCTCGTATTTTACCCCACTGTGCCATGAGTATTGTGATCTCTTTGTGTGGCATGATGTGAAAAAGATTACAGAAAACTGAAAACTGTAGGATTGGATAAAAGTCTTTAAACACAGCCTGGGATGTGTAGATCTAAGAAACATATGATCTCAAACTGAAGAACACACAAACAGAAAGATGTCTCATGTCTATGAACAGTAAGGATTAATATTGTTAAAATATTCATACTAGCTAAAGTGACCTACAAATCAATGCAGTTTCTATTAAGATTCCAATAGTGGAGGTTCAGATCAAGATGGGTTGGTGCAGAAAGATCCTGAACCCACCTCCTCCCATGGATATTTTAAGCTACATTTACATATAAAATAATTTCTTCTGAAGAAAAACAGTGTTGATTGAACATCTTCTATGCAACAAACCATGGAGGGATCACATAGAGGTAAAGATGGATAGTGATGGAGACACAAACTTGATGGTAACCCCATGCCTGTCACAGCAACCTGCAGTATGAAGTGGTATCACTGAGAGACTTTCACACAGACTCATCTGCCTTGAGGTACAGAAAAAACTCAGCAGTTTACAGAGCATCTAGTCTACATGTTAAGGAAATACATTTACTAAACCTAGAGCATCTGCCCGGAGAAGGCGATGGCACCCCACTCCAGTACTCTTGCCTGGAAAATCCCATGGATGGAGGAGCCTGGTAGGCTGCGGTCCATAGGGTCGCGAAGAGTCGGACACGACTGAGCGACTTCCCTGCACTTTTCACTTTCATGCATTGGAGATGGAAATGGCAACCCACTCCACTGTTCTTGCCTGGAGAATCCCAGGGACGGGGGAGCCTGGTGGGCTGCCGTCTATGGGGTCGCACAGAGTCGGATACGACTGAAGTGACTTAGCAGCAGCAGCAGCAGCAGAGCATCTGCCAAGCAGATTTGAGAAATAGCTGGAACTCTCCCTGGGGTTGGGTCAGTGCAGAAAAGTATTTTTAATTGCATTCTTTCACCTTGAAAGCAGACTTAGGAACACCATCCAGGCACTCTACCAGCCTGACAGGCTGCCCCAGAACACCCCAGGCTCATATTATACACTAGCTGTAGCCATCCTTCCAAAGCAGTCCTGGTGTGGCATGCCCTGGGATCCCCTAACACATACCAACTCCAGTTCCAGCTGGCCTGTCAAAGCTGCATAACACCTACAGTCTACACAGGTGATGCTCCTACACAAAGCCCAGCTTCAAGACCTGGGGCAGTGGCTGTTTTTGCCTAATCTGTACAAACAAACACGGAAAGTAAAACAAAATGAAGAGACAGAAAAATATGTTCCAAATGAAAGAACATAATGAAACTTCCAGGTGGAGGGTGGGGAGGAAAACAATGAAAAAGAGATAAGTAATTTACTTCATAGAGAATTCAAAGTAATGGTCATAAGGATGCTGATCAAATTTGGAAAAAGAATGAAAAAACACGGAACATCTACAAAGAGTTAGAAAATATAAGAAAGAACCTGTGAAATTGGACCTTATCCTGCTCCATAAATAAGTATCAATTCAAAATGAATTAAAGATATAAATCTAGACCTGAAACTGTAAACTTCCTAGAAGAAAATGTAGGAAAAATCTCCTTGATATTGGTTAGTAGTATTTGTATATAATGTCAAATGTATAGGCAAGAAAAACAAAAATAGACAAGTGGGGATTCATCAAACTAAAAATATCTGCACAGCAAAAGGAAGAATCAACAGTGATGAGGCAATCTATGCAACTGGAGAAATTATCTGTAAACCATGCATCTAAAAAGAAGTTAGCATCCAAAATTAATGAGAAATTCAAACAACTGAAGAACAAAAAAATAGGTAACTTTCTAAAATGTGGGCAATGTCCCTCAATAGATATTTTTCAAAAGAAAACATACCAATGCTTAATATTATTAATCATCAGGTCAATGTACATCAAGGGATTTCCCTCATGGTTCAGATGGTAAAGAATCTGCCAGCAATGCCGGGGACCCAGGTTAGATCCCTGGGTCAGGATGATCCCCTGGAGAAGAGAATGGCTACCCATTCTAGTGATCTTGCCTGGAGAATTCCATGGACAGAGGAGCCTGGTGGGCTATACAGTTCATGGGATTGCAAAGGGTCAGACATGATTGAGCAACTAAATGTATATAAGACCATGAAGACATATCATCACACATATGTTAGAATATTTTATTGAAAAGACAACAGGTAACAAATGTTGGCAGAGATGTGGAGAAAAAGAACCTTTGTGTACCGTTAGTGAGAATGAAAATCAGTATAGCCATTATGAAAATCAATATGGAGGTTTCTCAAAAAAAATCTTTATATATCAAAAACATTCCAAAATCAGTATCTTGAAAGCAGGACTCCCTTGTTCCTTCCAGCAATATTTATAATAGCCAAGTTATAGAATCAATTTAAGTGTCCATCTAGGGATAAGTGGATAAAACATATACATATAATGTATACTGTGTATGTATATAATATGTACTATATATATAGCATATATATAAAGAAATATTATTTTGTCATAAAAACAAGGAAATCCTGCCACCTCTGGAAACATGGATGAACCTGGAGGATTTATGCTAAGCGAAATAACCTAGATGCAGATAAACAAATACATGTTCCACTTATAAGTGGCATATAAAAAAATCAAACTCATAGAAGCAGAAAGTAGAAGTATGGTTTCCTGGTATTGAGAGTAGGAGAAAATGAGGAGATATTGGTCAAAAAGTGCAATATTTCAGTTAGTTAATGATTAATTACCTGGTTTTAGAAAAGGCAGAGGAACCAGAGATCATTGCCAACATCCGCTGGATCATGGAAAAAGCAAGAGAGTTCCAGAAATACATCTATTTCTGCTTTATTGACTATGCCAAAGCCTTTAACTGTGTGGATATCAGTAAACTGTGGAAAATTCTGAAAGAGATGGGAATACCAGACCACTTGACCTGCCTCTTGAGAAACCTATATGCAGGTCAGGAAGCAACAGTTAGAACTGGACCTGGAACAACAGACTGGTGACAAATAGGAAAAGGAGTACGTCAAGGATGTATACTGTCACCCTGCTTATTTAACTTATATGCAGAGTACATCATGAGAAACGCTGGGTTGGAAGAAGCACAAGCTGGAATCAAGATGGCCAGGAGAAATATCAATAACCTGAGACATGCAGATGACCCCATCCTTATGGCAGAAAGTGAAGAGGAACTAAAAAGCCTCTTGATGAAAGTGAAAGAGGAGAAGTGAAAAGGTTCGCTTAAAGCTCAACATTCAGAAAACTAAGATCATGGCATCTGGTCCCATCACTTCATGGGAAACAGATGGTGAAACAGTGGAAACAGTGTCAGACTTTATGTTTTTTGGTCTCCAAAACCATTGCAGATGTTGAATGCAGCCATGAAATTAAAAGACACTTACTCTTTGCAAGGAAAGTTATGACCAGCCTAGATAGCATATTCAAAAGCAGACATTACTTTGCCAACAAAGGTCCGTCTAGTCAAGGCTATCGTTTTTCCAGTAGTCATGTGTGGATGTGAGAGTTGGACTGTAAAGAAAGCTGAGCGCCAAAGAGTTGATGCTTTTGAACTGTGGTGTTGGAGAAGACTCTTGAGAGTCCCTTGGACTGCAAGGAGATCCAACCAGTCCATTCTAAAGGAGATCAGCCCTGGGTGTTCTTTGAAAGGAATGATGCTAAAGCTGAAAGGCCAATACTTTGGCCACCTCATGTGAAGAGTTGACTCATTGGAAAAGACTCCGATGCTGGGAGGGATTGGGGGCAGGAGGAGAAGGGGACGACAGAGGATAAGATGGCTGGATGGCATCACCGACTCGATGGATGTAAGTTTGAGTGAACTCCGGGAGTTGGTGATGGACAGGGAGGCCTGGCGTGCTGCAATTCATGGGGTTGTAAAGAGTCGGACATGCCTGAGCGACTGAACTGAACTGAACTGAATGATTAATAACTCTAGAGATCTAATATATAACATTATGGCTACTATTAATAATGAACTGAATACTAGGAATATGTTAAGAGAATTTGTTTCAAGTTCTCTTACCAGAAAAAATGTGAGATCATATTTCAGTTTGATTTTCTAGAGAAAATCTGATCTTGCAAAACCTCATGGATAGATTATCTAACCTCATTAGATTTTCCTAAATATTTTTTTGTGAACACAGACATATTGGTGTGAATGTATAAACAGATGCATGGATATATGAATATGTATATATTAATATATATTTGTAAGCATACAAGTAAATATGTAGACTTGTGAGTGTGTGCACAAGTGTATATTTACAATGAAAACAATTCTATAAGTGTGTATTCCAGCGGTAGGGAAATGGCAGCCTTTAGTCTAGATCAAGCGTGCTCTCTGTTTTTGCAAATAAAACTATTGGAACATATCCATCTCTATTTGTTATTTATTATCTTTGCCTGGTTTGTACTGCAGTGGCACAGTTAAATTGTTGAGATTAAGACTATATGACCTGTAAAACCTAAAATATTTGCCATCTGACACTTGGAAGAAAATATTTGCCAATTTCTGATAAAAAGCCACAATGTTGGGACTTAATATGGTGATGCAGTTTCAGATGATTAACATATTTTCTTTTTATTTAT
>SJYQ01002685.1:255965-297075 GCA_006410935.1 Redunca redunca
AGCTAAGTTCCATTCATTTAAAATGGGAAAGACTTTGCTAAAGTTTAATTTTTACAAAGCTGAAAAAATTTATACTTGGTTTTGTGCATATACTAATGTACATTTGTCTTGGAACTGTATAACTTGTCATGTAATCCTCAGTAACAACAACAAAAACTTTATGATTCCAGATAAAGGTATTCAATGCAAGTAGTACCTGCAACTAATTCATGAGAATATTGAATATTTGATGAGTAGAAGATATGTTACTTTGGGTCTATTTATTAAAATATTTTTGCTCTCTAATTGCCTTATTTGGATTGTCCTAATGCTTGTGTAGGCAGATGCCTCTAAAGTCAAGATGTGTTTGAGATTACTATCTATAGAAGCTCTCTTTTTGAAGAGATTAGGATCCTTTCCAGAAACCAAAAGATTTGAAATGGCAACTAGCAGAGTGTCATGTTATAGCACTGCTTGGCAAAAGAAAACAGAGACTAGCCAAAGATAGCATCTGGTTGACTTGAGCTAGATTATGTTTGTTAGATGCATTGATTGCTCTTGCTCCAAATCCTTTTTAAGTGGTGTTATATCCCTAAGGGAGGATCTCCAGCAGGGAGAAAATGAACTGATAACCTAATGTTCCATGTGGTTATTATATTTTTTATTAGGGAATATGGTAGTCAGATTCTGACAACCTCATATGAGTTTTAACAGAGTGAATCCATTTTTTTCTCAAGGTACTGACTTTCCAAAATTGAGCAGTGGAGGATTAGTTACTGTATTCAGAGTTAAGCACAATGTTACCTCTCTCCTGATTGTTAAGATGCACTCATGCAGAGTAGTGAAAACATGATGTGATTCTGGAGTGTTAAATTAAGGTCACCTTATCAGTTTGAAATTTGTTAGTTCAGCATCTCATGGGTGGAAGTTTCCAGCACTCAGAGAAACCACTAGCATGCCAACTTGCTTTTACCATAGTCAATGATTCATATAAGTAAAGTTTTAGCTATAGAGGGGATGGGAAGAATAGAAAAATGCAATCTGGACAAAAAAAATTCATAGTTTTTACCCAGAATTGTATTGAAAGAGGGATACAGATATGGAAATGAACATTCCTATCATTGCAGGCCTGTGCTGGAAAACATTTCATTTCCGAGTAACCTGTTGTGGAACAGTGTCTGACAGTGTAATAGGAATGATTATCAGGATGCTTCCAGGGTCACTGAGAAAGCATTCCCTGATTGATTAATAATATTGCCAGAGTTTGTGGGAGGAAGGTGGCACACGAATAATGAAATTGCCAAACTTTCATGGGTGTAAAATTTGCAGTGGGTCAAAGAGAATTTCCATGTTTCAGGCTATATGCATGTCTTATTCCTCGAAACTTTTTTGTTTTCTTAACTCCACAAATGACTGTGATGACTAATTTTGGCTTCTCAGAAAGCAAGTTACTTGGATAAATTATATTCCAAAAAAGGAATATGAGAATTCTGTTCTCCAGAATAAATTAATCATCCACATACCCCATTTCTCATAATTAAGGAATGAACACAATCAAAGTGTTCTCTTCACTGCTCTCCTGGTTCAGAGAGCAATCTCTGGTTATTCTGTAGAGTCCCAACTTGGTTAGGTGGTGAAACTTTTTTTTTTTTTAATTACACCATTCAACCCCTGAGGAAGTTTTGTTGGTATGGGTATGTTTCTTCCTCGGTGATGAAGAGGATGCTAGGGGCTACAAGACCCTCATTCCCTCATCTTAACCCAGGGTCAAGTTTTCCTTACCTCTTCCTATTCTGTCTGTATAGTCTCTTTCCTTTCTTTCTTCTCTTCCCTGGTCTTAATTTCGTTCAGTTTCTGATTAACAGAAAACTTTTGCGATCCTCTATCTGAGAATTTGTACACTCTGACCAGTGGCTTCTTTTCTTAAGTCATACAGTCTTTGTTGGCACTTATAGGTGAATTCAGTCTGTTAGTGTAGGCTGGAGTGGAAAAGGCTACTGAGGTGCAAGAGAGAATTTGATAACTCCAGAGGGGCCAGTGGTATTATATATTAAACACAGTTAGCAATAAAACCCCACTAAAATAGCAGTTCCCAAAATGTACACTGAACTACCCCAGGTCCCTGAAAAATTCCCAGGTCAATACGTAGTATTTTAAAGTTCTATTGAAATACAATACTTGCTATGTGTCAAACGGCACAGGAACTATAATATTGAAGTATTTACTAATTTCAATATTAGATTGTGCTACATTTTTTTCACTGGTATCCAGTCTTTGTGAAACTGTTTGCTTGTTTTTTTGTGGTTTCAACAACAAAAAGCAAGTCCTGTTTGAAAATCAATATGGAATGGAAAATGAAAGTGCTAGTGTCCAATCTGATTCTAAGATTTGAAAAGTGCAGTGCCTGGTAGGTACACTTTTCCTGTCAATAAGTAACTATGATTATAACTATGGCAGCCCACTCCAGGATTCTTACCTGGAGCATTCCATGGACAGAGGAGCCCAGTGGGCTACAGTCTATGAGGTTGCAAAGAGTTGGACACTACTGAGAGACTTTCACTTTTTTGTCTTCAAAATGTCTAGTAAAAAATCTAGAATATGTGTATGGTCAATACATATTTCTTTACAGTAATGAGTCTTTTATCTTTCTAGTCTGTGTGTATGTGTGTGTTTCCTCCCTGTTGCTCCACTGACTTGAAAGGGAAAAGTAACATTATTCCCTCTCCTTCACTGTCCTATTTATTTTGTTCCCTTTGGATCAGTATGTGCTCATACCTGGGATGAAGGACAGTTTAGATGCTGGAATAGTTTTGTCTACTAAGAGTAATGCAGAACTGGATAGGATTTTAGAGACTTTGTAGGTTTTTCCCTTTACTCTTTTTGGAGAGACCTCAGAAAATTGAGTGGTTGCTCATGGCCAATGGCTTCCTACTTTCAGAACTGGGACATGCACGTGGTTCTGATTTCCAATCTGATACTCATTTAATTACACTGCCTTTGGTTTCTCAGTGAAATTTAAGCTCATTTCAACCTTTAAAAAATTCTTGAGGTTGATCAGTCATAATTTCTTTCCTTCAATTTGAAGCAGCTTATAGCTTCATATTTGAGAGGATGCCATTATTTCATCCTGAAGATGATTCTTTGTAACAGCAGGCAAACTAACTTTTCTCTTTGAGTTTAGGAAGTGCTTGAGAAAGAGGGGTGTTGTGCACTATAAATATAAATGGTTATATTCTACTGAAGCAAGCTATAGCATATCACATCTGATATTTTCCGTGACTTTGCATATAGATAGTATGAATTAGGAAATGCACTTTTTTTGAACTCTACAGCTGTTCATAAAATTGTCACAGAAATTTGCATTTAAAATATACATATAGGGAATTTTCACACATTTATGGAGCTCGCTGGAATGCTTAAGAAGTAGAATTTAATACCTACTGGCAAATACTTCTCAGTTATATGCTAGGAAATGAATGAATAACTGATGTATACAAGCTTTGTTTAATTTGGGCCTCATGGGCTTTAATAATGGAGTGGACAGGNTTTAGGAAGTATAAAAAACTCCTAAAATGATAAATTAATGCTCTTGTAATTTTACCATCTGGAGATAATTTCCATTAACATTTTGTGTATCTTTTTTGGATAAGGGTTTCAATGAGAACATAAACTTCTACCACTTCATTGTTAAAGGTTATATTGTATTTTACTGAGTCCATAAGACATGGTTAAATGCTTTTCTCTTTTTTTGTCCATGTTTCCTTTCTTTTTTTTCACTTTTGCTATTATATTTTGATAAACAATTTTATATTTGTCCGTTTATATACCTTTCATGTTATTTTCTTAGGACAAATTCCCAGAAGTGGGATTTTCTAGATTAAAATTCTTGTGCATTACTAAGTCTTTGGATAAACATTTCTGTATCAACCTCTAGAATAGTTGTATCAAATATACCAGTCACGTACATGACTCTAATATGCAGAATAACTATTTACATCTTTTGCTGACATGATAGGGAAAAAGAACGGGAATCATAATGTTTATTTTGCATTTTAAATTACTTATGAGGCCATCAACTGAAAAAAAAGGGCACAGCCTAAAAGCTGAGTACTATGCTTTATTCTAGAGGAGATCAGCCCTGGGTGTTTTTTGGAAGGAATGATGGTAAAGCTGAAATTCCAGTACTCTGGCCACCTCATGCGAAGAATTGACTCATTGGAAAAGACTCTGATGCTGGGAGGGATTGGGGCCAGGAGGAAAAGGGGACGCCAGAGGATGAGATGGCTGGATGGCATCACTGACTCGATGGACGTGAGTTTGAGTGAACTCTGAGAGATGGTGATGGACAGGGAGGCCTGGCGTGCGGCGATTCATGGGGTCGCAGAGAGTAGGACACGACTGAGCGACTGAACTGACTGACTGATGCTTTATTCTGAGACATTTCTGAGAACTCAAGCCTGGGAGGCAGCTTCTCAGCTCTGAGGGACTGATCCAAAGAAATAAGTGAGAACCAGGATATATGGGAGTTTTGCAACAAAAAGCGGGTAGTTGAAACAATAAAAGATTACTATTAATTAAAGAAGACTGGACATCTCAGTTAATTTAGTGCTTTTCTATGTATGGGAAGATGCCGGAGTCTGGGCTCAACCTTAACTATCTAGGGCCAGTACACCCCTTTTCTCCATCCTAAATCTCCTCAGGGTACACAGTCAGGGTCTGCTGCAGTGGCTGCAGGCGTGATGTCCTCAACATCATTTGTTTACTGATATGGCAAGCAACATTCTTAGTACACAAGGCTTTACAATTTTTATTTCTATTTAAATATTGTAAAACTTCAAAATGCATAGAAATTATGATGACAATATTCATGAAATGAGGATGCACAAATGTTAATAATTTATTTTGCTTAGAGTATGCAGTTATAGCTGAGTGTGTGTGTAGGAAATAAAATCTTATGTGCAATGTTGAATTCCTGCTTGTTCTCCTAAATCCAATTTCCCTACTTTCATCTCCAGAAGAAACTGTATATCATAAATTGGCTGTGTATCACTTTAGTTCATGATTTTAGTTCCAGGTTTTGTTTTGTTTTGTATTTTGCTTTTTTTGTTCAGTTCAGTCGCTCCATCTTGTCTGACTCTTTGCGACCCCATGAATTGCTGCACGCCAGGCCTCCCTGTCCATCACCATCTCCTGGAGTTCACTCAAACTCAGGTCCATCGAGTCGGTGATGCCATCCAGCCATCTCATCCTCTGTCACATTAGATTTTAAATAATGACCTAGGTCTGTTTCACTAGGTTTTGTTTTTTGTTTTGTTTTTGTTATAATGCTTCTTGTATCCATTATCTTTATTTAACAGTGGAGTTAATCTTTAGGAAACTCGTTCAGAGAGGAAGAACTAAGTTAGAAAATGGAGTTTCAGTGCAAGGCTGAAGGAGAAGGATGACTGGAAGAGTTATGGGTTGTTTTCACTTTGTTTTATGTGGAAGTAGCAAATAGGCAGTGGAAAGAACACAGATGTGGTAAGAATCTAAGCCGAGAGATGCAGCACCCCATTTTCTTCTTTATGCCTCATGCAGACCTTCCCCAATTCAGTTGTCCTGACAGCTGTTGTGGAGTGAAATGTACTCCAGACAGAAAAAGCATAGACTTGTGGGTTCCTTGCTTTTTTAAAACTTGAAAATCATCAGCATCCAAAACAACTTTACTACTAGACTGGGGCACCCGATAGCCATCCTCTATATTCCTCACCAAGAGAATTCCACTTTTGTTTGGTCTGGCAATGTCTCAGTGTCCTTTGATGTTATGATAGACACAGCAGGAAGAAAAAATACAGAACAATTTGGAGAGCTCTGGGAACACTGTACAGTTTGATTCAGCTTTTGTGTGTACATTTTTTGTCCTAGGCTTTTGTCAGGCACCTTGAGAACATATAGGAAGATTGGAATCACAACCCAAGGATAGCATGTTGAGCAGCTAGAAGTATTTCCAGATTTCTTTTCTATAAGAGAAGATGTTTTGGGAGGGGGTGGTAACAGGGAAGGAGAGGAGAGAAGAGAAGGGGAGAGGAGGGAGAAAGAAAAGGAAGGAAGGCAGAGCATAGATATCCCTCTATACACAGAGAGAGATTAATTTGTTGAAGAAATTATTTTTGAGAGATTTGTTACCAGGAGCTTCCTGCGGACAGTTTCAGTTCTGATCCAGCACAGAATGTCTTGTAGTCCAATGTTCGAGACTATAGATCCAAACATATTTGTTTAGTATCATGATTGGAACAATTGCTTAAATATGTAAAGAACAATTCTAGGTTCAAAATAAATTTCATGCATAATATTAAAGATACTGATCCATCCAATATTCTCTTGCACTTAGTATTAAAGTGTCAAGTCTGATTCTAATCTTAATTTGTAGGCTATGAAAGCTTTTTATAATTTTTTGTCATCTTATTAATTTGAAAATTTTCCTTAGTAGTTGTATATATATATATAAATTAAATTCTTTATGTTATTTAACTTATTTTTTAAATGAAACTAAGTGGTGGTTTCCATGGTAGAAAATATGATGCATTTGTTTAGTCTAAAGAATTTTATTTCATAATGTCTTTCTCTATTTCCTTGCCTGTCATTCTCTGTTTCCTCTCTTGGAACTTCTGAAGCTTTCTTCAATATCCCTTAACTTTTATTTTCCATGCTTTTTTCCTCTTTCACAGCATTTTAGGAGAGTTCTTTGGCCCTATCTTTCAGTTCACTAATTTGTTATCAAATGTAAACATTCAAGTGTTTAGTCCAACGTTTGAGTTTATTTCATTAATATTTCAATAATCATATATTTTAATCACCAGGATTTGTAATTTGTATTTTATAAAGCAATATATTCTGTGTTGCTCAGTCTTTTCTTGTACTTTTGACTATTTTTAAAACTTATTTTTGAGTCTCCTTTTGTCTCCTCTTTTCTCATCTGCTGTTATTATTGATTTTCAGTCCAGATGCCATTCTTTCTGGCTGACTTGTCGAATATATGTGATATTTCTTGATTGCGTGCTCATCTTATGTTTAGTATTCCCAATTACCCTACCTTGTTTTCTGTTATCTGTTTACACTGGTCTCCAGGAAGTAGGGAAAGGATGTGACTGGGGACCTCTGAGTTATGTTACTTTTCTATTATTGTGTAACAGATTACCACAAAAGGAAGTAGCCTAAAACAATACTCATTTATTACCTAATGGTCTGAAGGCATGATGTTTAGGTGGGCTTGGCTGTATTTTCTGCTCAGGGTCTCACAAGGCTGAGATAAAAATCACCTGAACTGGATCTTTATCTGCTGGCTTAGTGGAGGAGTCTGCTTCAAGGGTCACTCAGGGTGTTACAGGGTCAATTTCTTTGTGGATATAAGTCTGAGGCTTATTTGTGGATCTGGGTCAAGGCTTCTGTTTTCTTGTGTGCATGCTTAGTTGCTTCAGTCACATCTGACTCTCTGTGACCCTATGGACGGTAGCCTGCCAGGCTCCTCTGTGCATGGGATTCTCCAGGCAAAAATACTGGAATGGGTTGCCCTTCCCTTTTCTGGGGGACCTTCCTAACCCAGGGATCAAACCCACATCTCTTATGTATTCTGCATTGGCAGGCAGATTCTTTACCACTAGTGCCAGCTGTCAACTCACAGTATGGAGGCTGCTCACATTACTTTTCCTTCTCCATCTTCAAATCAAGAAAATTGTGTGAAGTCTTCCTCAATCTTAGAATCTCTCCAGCCTGCCCTTATCCCTTCATCTAGGGAATCAGCTTTGTTTTTTAAGGGTTTTGTGACTATATTGCATCTGCCTCTAGATAATCTGGAATAATCTCCCTACTGTAAGTCCCCTTCATATGAACCTTCTAATATGCCCCTTATGCCAGTTGTTGTACTGTGCTACTGTATCTTTCAAGGTACTATACTATAAGGTTAAAATGTTTTCTTTATTGTGTATTTATTTTTTATGTATTATTTGTGTGAAAATTATTATAAGCCTATTACAGTACAGTATTATGTAGTCAATTGTGTTATTTCCATATCTAGGCTAATTTTATGGAATTTATGAACAAATTAGACTTATGAACATGCTTCCAAAACCCATTTATATGTAGAAAACTTACTGTATTTTAAATTCAACTTTGCTATGACATATATTAACAGTCACAGGAGTGATATTTCATTGTAATCAGTTTCTGTTGATACGGAAATGGAATACCAGAGGGTTGGAATTTTAGAATTTCTAGCAACAAAAACAGAGTTCTATCACTCATCCCAAGCACCCGAATTCATTGTTTATTGTCCCCTGAGGCAGAAACCTCTGGTTCTTGCAACACAGTGGAGGATGGGAGATGAGTCTTCATCCAGTTTTATTAATATGATGATCAGACTTGAAGCTGGATTTTAGCTTGCTATAAGGCTCACTTCAGAGAAATTTCCCACTGTTTTTAGTTGCAATTTCCCTCCAAGTTTTGAACTTTAATTTTTCCTCTTTCAACTTATTCCCATGTACCTTCAATCTTTAAGGGATTCATTGTAATTTCTGATTGACCGAAGACATTCTCATCCTTACAGTTCATCTGAAATATCTCTTTTCAAATCTTCTGCATGTGAGTCCCTTTATATGATTCATTTATTTAACTTTTCAAAGCTTTCTATGGAGTTGACTCTTTCCTCCTTAGAATATCCTTGCTTATCAATTTCCTTTCATGTTCCTGGTTGTCTTTCTTATTCTCCCTTTCAATACCAACATTTTTTATTGCTGTTCAGTCACTCAGTTGTGTCCTATTATTTGTGACCCCATGGACTGTAGCATGCCAGGCCTCCCTCTCCATCACCAACTCCTGGAGTTTATCCAAATTCATGTCCATTGTGTCGGTGATGCCATCCAACCATCTCATCCAACCATCCTGTGTCATCCCCTTCTTCTCCTGCCTTCAATCTTTCCCAGCATCAGGGTCTTTTCAAATAAATCAGCTCTTCACATCAGGTGGCCAAAGTATTGGAGTTTCAGCTTCAGTATCAGACCTTCCAATGAACACTCAGGACTGAACATCTTTAGGATTGACTAGTTGGATCTGCTTGCAGTCTGAGGGATTCGTAAGAGTCTTCTCCAACACTACAGTTCAAAAGCATCAATTCTTCGGTGCTTTATACTGATTAGGTTGGTGATAACTTTCCTTCCAAGGAGTAAGCATCTTTTATTTCATAGCTGCAATCACCATCTGCAGTGATTTTGGAGCCCCCCCGAAATAAAGTCTGCCACTGTTTCCACTGTTTCTCCATCTATTTGCAATGAAGTGATGGGACTGGATGCCATGACATTAGTTTTCTGGATATTGAGCTTTAACTCAACTTTTTCACTCTCCTCTTTCACTTTCATCAAGAGGCTCTTTAGTTCTTCACTTTCTGCCATAAGTGTGGTGTCATCTACATATCTGAGGTTATTGATATTTCTCCTGGCAATCTTGATTCTAGCTTGTGCTTCATCCAGTCCAGCATTTCTCATGATGTACTCTGCATATAATTTAAATAAGCAGTGTGACAATATACAGCCTTGATGTATTCCTTTTCTGACTTGGGACCAGTCTGTTGTTCCATGTCCAGTTCTAACTGTTGCTTTCTAATTCACATATGGATTTTTCAAGAATCTGCAGGTCAGGTGGTCTGGTATTCCCATCCCTTAAGAATTTTCCACAGTTTGTTGTGATCCATACGGTCAAAGACTTTGGCATAGTCAATAAAGCAGAACTAGATGTTTTTCTGGAACTCTCTTGCTTTTTTGATGATCCAGCAGATGTTGGCAGTTTGATCTCTGGTCCCTCTCCTTTTCTAAAACCAGCTTGAACATATGGAATTTCACAGTTCATATATTGTTGAAGTCTGGCTTGGACAATTTTGAGCATTACTTTGCTAGCGTGTGGGATAAGTGCAATTGAGTGGTAATCTGAGCATTCTTTGGCATTGCCTTTCTTTGGAATTGGAATGAAAACTGACTTTTTCTAGTCCTGTGACCTCTGCTGAGTTTTCCAGATTTGCTGGCATATTGACTACAGCACTTTCACAGCATCATCTTTTAGGATTTGAAATAGCTCAACTGGAATTCCATCACCTCCACTAGCTTTGTTCATAGTGATGCTTCCTAAGGCCCCACTTGACTTCACATTCCAGGATATCTGGCTCTATGTGAGTGATCACACTATCGTGATTATCTCGGTCATGAAGATCCTCTTTGTACAGTTCTTTGCATATTCTTGCTACTTCTTCTTAATATCTTCTGCTTCTGTTAGGTCCATACCATTTCTGTCCTTTATTGAGCCCATCTTTGTATGAAATGTTCCCTTTTTGTCTCTAATTTTCTTGAAGAAATCTCTAATTTTTCCCATTTTCTTGTTTTTCTCTTTTTCTTTGCACCAATCACTGAAGAAGGCTTTCTTATCTCTCCTTGCTATTCTTTGGAACTCTGCATTTGGATGCTTATATCTTTCTTTTTCTCGTTTGCTTTTCACTTCTCTTCTTTTCACAGCTGTTTGTAAGGCTTCCTCAGATAGCCATTTTTTTTAATTTGTTTTTCTTGGAGATGGTCATGATCACTGCCTCCTGTATAATGTTATGAACCTCTGTCCATAGTTCATCAGGCAATCTGTCTATCAGATCTAGTCCCTTCTTAAGTCTATTTCTCACTTCCACTGTATAATAGTAAAGGATTTGATTTAGGTCAAATCCTGAATGTTTTAGTGGTTTTCCCTACTTTCTTCAATTTAAGTCTGAATTTGGCAATAAGAAGTTCATGATCTGAGCCACAGTCAGCTCCTGGACTTTTTTTTGTTGACTCTATAGAGATAATTCTCTATCTTTCACTGCAAAGTATATAATCAATATGATTTTGGTATTGACCATCTGGTGATGTCCATGTGTAGAGTCTTCTCTTATGTAGTTGAAAGAGGGTGTTTGCTGTGACCAGTGCGTTCTCTTAGCAAAACTCTATTACCCTTTGCTTGCTTTATTCTGTACTCTAAGGTAAAATTTTTGTTACTCCAGGTGTTTCTTGACTTCTTACTTTTGCACTCCAGTCCCCTATATTGAAAAAGACATCTATTTTGGGTGTTAGTTCTAGAAGGTCTTATAGATCTTCATAGAACTGTTCAACTTCAGCTTCTTCAGCACTCCTAGTCAGGGCATAGACCTGAAGTAACGTTGTGATATTTAATGGTTTGCCTTGGAAATGAACAGAGATCATTCTGTTGCTTTTGAGATTGCATCCAAGTACTGCATTTCGGACTCTTTTGCTAACTGGATAGTTACTCCATTTCTTCTAAGGGATTCTTGCCCACAGTAGTAGATATAATGATCATCTGAGTTAAATTCACCCATTCCAGTCCAGTCACTGATTCCTAAAATGTCAATGTTCACTCTTACCATCTCCTGTTTGACAACTTTCAATTTGCCTTGATTCATGGACCTAACTTTCCAGATGCCTATAATATTGATCTTACAGCATCAGACTTTGCCTCTATCACCAGTTCCATCCACAACTGGGTATTGTTTTTGCTTTGGCTCCATCTCTTCATTCTTTCTGGAGTTATTTCACTACTAATCTCCAGTAGCCTATTGGGAACCTACTGACCTGGGGACTTCATCTTTCTGTGTCCTATCTTTTTGCCTTTTCATACTGTTCATGGGGTTCTCAAGGCAAGAATACTGAAGTGGTTTGCCATTCCCTTCTCCAGTGGACCACATTTTGTCAGAACTCTCCACCATGACCCATCTGTCTTGGTAGCCCTACACAGCATGGTTCATGGTTTCATTGAGTTAGACAAGGCCATGTGATTAGATTGGTTAGCTGTCTGTGACTGTGGTTTTAATTCTGTCTGCCCTCTGATGTAGAAGGATAAGATGCTTATGGAAGATTCCTGATGGTAGAGACTGACAGAGGGGAAGAGTAGGTCTTTTTCTGATGGACGGGGCCATGCTCAGCAAATCTTTAATCCAATTTTCTGTTGAATAATTTAAAAAAAATTAAAATGGGAGGTGGGAGGGGATTCATGTTTAGGAATGCATGTACACTCGTGGTGAATTCATGTCAATGTATGGCAAAACCAATACAGTATTGTAAAGTAAACTAAAGTTAAAATAAAAATTTAAAAAAAATTCCATTGATGAGTGCAGCTATGTTCCCTCTCTGATATTTACCTGGGGCCAAACTATGGTGGAGGTAATGAAGATAATGGTGACCTCCTTCAAAATATCCCATGCATTTAGTGCTACACTTAGTGCCCCCAACCCTGCAGCAGGCCACCACCAACCCATGCCTCTACTGGAGACTCCTGGACACTCACAGGGAAGTCTGGGTCAGTCTCTTGTGGGGGTCTCTGCTCCTTTCTCCCTGGGTCCTGATGCATAAGGTTCTGTTTGTGCCCTCCAGGAGTCTATTTTCCAGTCCTGTGTAATTTCTGGCAGCTCTATGGTGGGGTTAATTGCAACCTCCTCCAAGAGGGCTTATGTCATACTCAAGTCTGCTGCACCCAGAGCCCCTGTTCCTGTGGCATTCCTCTGCTGACCTGTACCTCCACAGGAGATGCTCACACACAGTTCTGTGTCAGTTTCTGTGGGGTTCCTGTGGCCTGATGTGCATAAGGTTTGTTTGAGCCCTCTTTGCATCTCTGGTGGGAATGGGGTTTGATTCTAAAGGTGAATTTGCCCTTCTACCATCTTGCTGGGGCTTCTCCTTTGCCTTTGGGCATGGGATATCTCTTCACAGCCACTCCAGAGCCTACCCTCTTACTGGGGTTTCTGTGACCTTGGACATGGTGTATCTCCTCATGGCTGCTCCAGGCTGTGCAGCCACCACTCACTGCTCCAGTGCCATGCAGGCTTCCCTGTTCATCACCAACTCCTGGAGCTTGCTCAAACTCATGTCCATTGAGTCGGTGATGCCATCCAATCATCTCATCCTCTGTTGTCCCCTTTTCCTCCTACCTTCAATCTTTCCCAGCATCAGGGTCTTTTCAAATGAGTCAGTTCTTCACATCAGGTGGCCAAAATATTGGAGTTTCAGCTTCAGCATTAGTCCTTCAAATGAATATTCAGGACGATTTTCTTTAGAATGTATTGGTTGGGTCTCCTTGCAGTCCAAAGTACCCTCAAGGATCTCCAGTACTACAGTTCAAAAGCATCAATTCTTTCGGTGCTCAGCTTTCTTTATAGTCCAACTCTCACTGACTACTGGAAAAACCAAAGTTTTGATTATATAGACCTTTGTCAGCAAAGTCATGTTTGTCTCTGTTTTTTAATAGTGATTAACCTCCGCTGTCTAAACTTGCTTGGTGACTCAGATGGTAAAGCATCTGCCAACAATGCGGGAGACCTGGGTTCCATCCCTGGGTTGGGAAGATCCCCTGGAGAAGGAAATGGCAACCCACTCTAGTACTTTTGCCTGGAAATTCCCACAGATGGAGGAGCCTGGTAGGTTACAGTCCATGGGGTCACAGAGTCGGACATGACTGAGCGACTTCACTTTTCCACTGTCTAGGTTTGTCATAGCTTTTCTTCCAAGGAGCAAACATCTTTTAATTTCATAAACTGCAGTCACCGTCTGCAGTGACTTTGGAGTCCAAGAAAATAAAGTCTGTCACTGTTTCCAATTTTTCCCCATCTAGTTGCAGTCTCCAATTTTAGTTAAGTTCTAAATGTTGGAGCATCTCAGTCTCTATTCTGGATTGTATCCTTATATTATTTTCATTCTCTCCTTAGTAATTATTTTCCACGAATTTAAATACCAAATAAATCCTAATGATTTACATTTTTATCTCTATTCCCTTGNATTATTTTCCATGAATTTAAATACCAAATAAATCCTAATGATTTACATTTTTATCTCTATTCCCTTGTGTTTGAAATCCATATTTCAGTTTTCTATTTGTTAGGCAACAAAATTGATATGTTTGAAAGTGAATTTTCCAATTCCAATATATTTCTTTCCCAGGAATTCCCATCTCATCAGTGGCATTACCAACTACCTGATTGCTCAAAAGGAAGATGCAATACATTGTTCCCCCTCACTGCTGCTGCTAAGTCGCTTCAGCTGTGTCTGACTCTGTGACCCCATAGATGGCAGCTCACCAGGCTCTGCCATCCCTGGGATTCTTCAGGCAAGAATACTGGAGTGGGTTGCCATTCCCTTCTCCAATGCATGAAAGTTAAAAGTGAAGGTGAAATCCCTCAGTCGTGTCCAATTCTCAGTGACACCATGGACTGAGCCCATCAGGCTCCTCCATCCATGGGATTTTCCAGGCAAAAGTACTGGAGTGGGATGCCAAATATCACTAGGTCCTGTTATTGTCATATCAAATTATAAACTGTACCTGTTCACATCTCTTCCCTAGACTATTGAAAGAAGCCTCATCTTATAACCCTACTCCCACCTTGCTCCACATTTGTCCATTCCTCATGTAGTTTCCAACATGAAACAATTTATATATATATAGTATATAAATTCATCTGTCTTCTCAATCTTCTAGTGATTTCCTGTTGCACTAGTGTTAGTGAAGTGAAGTGAATAAAAGTCTCTCAGTCGTGTCTGACTCTTAGCGACCCTATGGATTCCATGGAATTCTCCAGGCCAGAATACTGGAGTGGGTAGCCTTTTCCTTCTCCAGGGATATTCCCAACCCAGGGATAGAACCCAGGTCTCCCACATTGCAAGTGGATTCAGCTGAGGCCGCAGAGAAGCCCAAGAATACTGGAGTGGATCGCCTAGCCCTTTTCCAAGAGATCTTCCTGACCCAGGAATCAAACCAGGGTCTCCTGAATTGGGGGTGGATTCTTTACCAACTGAGCTATCAAGGAAGTGCAAGCATTAGAATTGTAACCTTTTCCCAAGGTCTAATAAGGCATTCATGATCTGACTCTGGTTTAACTCTCCAAACTCACTTTTATGCCTTCTACTGCATTCTAGCCATATGGCCTTTTCTAGCCTTTGCTCATGCTTTTTCTATTTGTGGAAAAAATTTTCCTTGGCTCTTTACCTATGTGATTCATAATTGCCCTGCAGGTCCCACTTAAATTTTGTGTCCCTAGAGAAGGCTTTGTCGTCAGCCTGTCTCACGTTGTCTCATACCCTGTTCCTCTTTTCCTATTAACCACACTTTTTAACTTTTTATTAATTGTTTAATCAGTAAATGTCTTGGCCTCAAGCTCTAAGACCCATGGGGCAGGAGCCATCATTATCTTGCTCATCACTGTATCTTTAATGCCTAACACAGGACCTGTATAAAATGTATCGTCAGGAGATATTTGCAGAGTGACTAAGTAGATGATCTAATGACTGGGCAGTGGATGATGAAAGTACCTTTTAAAATAGTATTGTTGTCATTTTTCATTGACATTTTCATCAGTCTTTTTTCTTATTTATCTAAAAAATATGCAAGTCCATGTATGAGTTTATTTTGTACTGTTTCTTTTGTTAGTGTGTTTATGACCCTCACTTTCTTAAATATGCCTTTCATTTGAACTCAAATTTATTTGAAATTAATATTTCTACCTTTGCTCTGCCAATTCTTGTCTCTTACTCTTTTATTATGTTGAATAGATAACACATTGCCTAATTCCATATTTTCATCTGACTTGTAGTTCTTGACAATAGGAAAGGAGTTTAGTCTATTTGCAATTTGTTGTCATCAATGCTATGCTTGTAGCCTCTTGTTTCCATCTTAACTCTTTCTCCCTCTAATACTTTGGGAGTTTTGGACCTTATTCAGTGCTGTAGAACAACTTTAGATTTGTTCTTTATTTCTGAGTCCAATTTTGACATCCTGTCTATGGTTGAGGAATAATAATAGTTTTTTGGTGTAGTTAGGGTTTATTGAAGCTTTCCATAAGAGAAAATGGTCATTGTAGAGGAACACATGAGAGCAATCTCTGTGTTAGTTGCTCAGTTGTGTCCAACTCTTTGAGACCCCATGGACCACAGCCCGCTGGGCTCCTCTGTCCATGGAATTCTCCAAGCAAGAATACTGAAGTGAGTAGTCATTCCCTTCTCCATGGGATCTTTCTGACCCAGGGATCAATACCAGGTAAGTTATTGGAGCTTTCCACAGGAGAAAAGGGTCAGTGCATAGCAACACAGGAGAGCAGAGGCCACATCGTTTTTAGGTTCTTCATGTGTCTTCAATACCTTAGTCAGTCTCTGGTATGCAATGGTCCTCGCAAAATCACTGTGGACTGAATGAATAGATTGAGCCAGTCTACTTGTCTTTTTCTGTGCTAGGAAGTGTGGCCTAGAGCATCTTGGCTTTAAGCACTAGAGACCAATATCCTCCTTCTTGTCCCAAAGTATGGTCATCTTTTCCCTGGTAAGTTCAACAAAGGAGACAAATACACAGGGGGAAAGAAACAAATTAATATTATATTACTAAGTAGAATTTTTGTCCCAAACACTAATGTCTAGCCCTTATATATTGTGTGCTTAGTTGCTCAGTCATGTCTGACTCTGTGACCTCATGCACTGCAGCCTGCCTGGCTCCTCTGTCCATGGGGTTTCTCCAGGCAAGAGTGGGTTGCCATGATTTCCTGCAGTGGATCTTTCCAACTCAGGAATGCAGCTAAAAGACTCTCCCTGCCACCCCTTCCCCTCCCTGTCCCCCACCAGAAAGCTCACTAAATCATATCTCAGGCTTTCTCACTTTGATGCGGGATGACGCTGAATAAATGCACATCCATGGAAGTAAGATAAAATTCCAAAAGTTCTTGGTTTCTTTCATTATAATTTTATGTCATTCTGAGCTGGCCCCAGGTTTTAAGAAGAATATTGATAACTTAATTGAAATTTTGTGATTATTTTTCTTAGTTTGAAAATTTCCATCTCTCTCTACTTTTTATCACCTTTTTATTTCCTAGGCAATGCCTACTGTATCTATCTGCAAGATGAGAAATGAGAGGAAAAAAAGAGAAGAGGCATCATATTAGTTTTCAAGTTTCCATCTTCTTGGAGGTGTAGCTGAGTGCATTCTCTGCTAACATTAACTTGATGCTCCCTTGATCTGTCTAGCTAAAATGACTGACTCATAGCCTCATGAAACAGACTGAGCCTGGTGGTGAGGATAATTCTGGAATCTGAAATAAAAATCAACACAGCAGCAGTGACAACAGTAAGCTACCTATACCACTAGAGATCTTCTTTCAAAGTTTTTTTTTTTTTTTATTAAGCATTAATTTCAGCTCATTAGATGAAACAGACTTGTAACATAGTCTGCATGAATGCAGACTAAGTCATCTACAGCAAGGAATAAGGACAGTGGGCAAAGAGCACACATTAAGGAAAAAAGATCAAACCATTACAAATGAATTTTAGCAAAAACTGCAGTACAGAACTCCCCCATTACATTTCCTAGATTTACTAAAAGTCAACAAAGGCCTCCAGCTCTTTGTGTTCATAACAAATGTCAGATCAGAACATCTAATGCAAAGGGGAATACATGGAAAGACAGTAAAAGAAAAAGAAAGAGAAAAGAAACAACAAAGAAAACCCTCATTTCTTCCCTTTTATAGAAGGAAGAATAGTTTATTCCCAGGATTTCCTAGTGGTGTCATAAAGTGTATGCATACCTCCTTAAAAAACATATTCAGCTTCTGTTTGAGGTTGAATCTATCTATCCATTTGAGGCTAATCATCTGTCTTCTTGAATCTTCCATTTATATAACTGTGAAGCAGTAGTATCTTTGTTTAAATCTGTTTAAGAAATCCCTACACAGTTTACTTCAGAAATTAGATGATGTGGCTGAGAAGATAAAAAATGTTAATTAATATATATTACATNGACTAAATATATAAAATATATTTAAAATCTTGGTTTTCCGTTGCCATCTAAATTATCTACTGGTGACATAGAAATAATAAGAAATGTGTGAAGGGATTTTAGAATGATTTATTTGAAGGGCAAGAAGGTCTAGACTAATCTATTGTACAAGCATGTTGACTGCTGCACTATGGAGAGAACCAGACTCCAGACACGGAAAGGTGCCTTTCCGAGGTTGATGTGCAGATAACTCACCGAAAGAGATTTATAGAGAAAGTAATGAGCAGAGATCAATGCATTAGCAGTTAATTTATAAATCAGTCCCTATAGACTCTGAGAGCACAAGAGGCCCAGCTTCATTCATAAGATCGTAATGTTCACAGTTACTGGAAAGAGATTTCAAGCCATTCTTCATCCATTCATTTTTTGTTTGTCATGTAGAAGAAAAGATTTAGATGTTCAATCCAGATGAGAGGAAAAGCACTTCGGAAAAATTCAGTGACGTTCCGACAGTTTGATGACGTGTTTTCTGCCCCTGAAGCAGTAGGATTAATGCTGCCTGGCACTGCCTGCAGGATTTAATCACTCCACAGCACAGAAGTGCCTTGGTGGTTTATCACCCACATTTTTGCTTTACAGGAAAAGAGCTTTTCTTCATCACAACTGTGCAGTTAGTAGTCTGTAGACACGTTCTTCACATTAACTTTCATTATAGGCTTTTAGGTAGGGCCATTTTACCTTCACCTCCGCCACTGTAATGTGACTGTGACCAGGTAACTGATGATAAAAGGGAAGAATTTAGACTGTGTTAATATTTCCTTGATTCCCTTTTGAGGGTCATTGGCAGTGACACTTCCTTTTGCCCTGAAGAGGAATGATGGTGCTGCTTGTTACCACGACTGTGAAGGAACAAATCTGAGGACATGGACAAGGCAAGTTTCTTTCTGTGTCCTTGGAGAAGGAGGCTGAAGTCAAGGTTTCAGAGGCCTGAAGAGATCTGGTGTTGGGGGGTGAGATTTCCCCAGCTTCTCACAGTCAGGTTTGGAATGGCCCATAGCACAAGCTTTTTGCTACTTTTTCCATATTACAGCTTTGCCTGCAACAGTGCAGGGTCAGGCATGGATTGTTGGGCACAATCAGCATTAATGGCCATGACCTTGAAGTCCTTGAATGGCCTAAGAGCAAGTATGACTAATGATTGAGTCACAACAGAGCAGAATTCCTGCCTGAAGGTCCGAAAGAGAAAGAGCAGCCATAAGATGTGTTTTGGGCTGAGTTCCTCAAAGAGTGTGATTACAGACTTAGAGACTCAACTGATGGCTTCATGAGGGAAGGATGCGGGGGATGGATAGCTAGGGAGTTTTGGATGGATATGTATGCACTATTATACTTAAAATGGATAACCAACAAGGACCTACTGTATAGCACTTGGAACTCTACTCAATGTTACATGGCAGCCTGGAGGTGAGGGGGTTATGGAGGAGAATGGTTATGTGTATATGTATGGCTGAATCCCTTCATTTTTCACCTGAAACTATCACAACATTGTTAAATAACTATTGTTGTTCAGTCACTAAGTCACGTCCTACTCCTTGCGATCCCATGGACTATGGCACACGAGGCTTCCCTGTCCTTCATCGTTTCATAGAGCTTCCTCAAACTCATGTCCATTGAGTCGATGATGCCTTCCAAACATCCTTTGTCACCCCTTCCTCCTCTTGCCCTCAATCTTTTCCAGCATCAGGGTCTTTTCCACCGGGTCAGCTCTTCACATCAGGTGGCCAAAGTATTGGAGTTTCAGCATCAGTCTTTCCAATGAGTATTCAGGGTTGATTTCCCTTAGTATTGACTGGTTTGATCTTGCTGTCCAAAGGGCTCTAAAAAATCTTCTCCAGCACCACAACTTGAAAGCATCAATTTTTCAGTGTTCAGCCTTCTTTATGGTCCAGTTCTCACATCCAAGCATGGCAACTGGAAAAACCATAGCTTTGACTATACAGACCATTGTCAATATCGCAATATGAAATAAAAAATTTTTTGAAAAGTCACTCCCTGGGGATCATTTGCAGAGGAGACAGCAATGTGGTGGAAACATAAAAATGCTATGGTCTTTCAAAGAAAATACAGTTGTGTTAATTTTTCCACTGAAGCATATTTAAAACTTAAGCATCTTAAGACTAACATCCATTGATAAGTAGACATTTACAGAGCACAAAATCTGGAATTCAAAAATGAATAAAGTACAGCCTTTATCTTTGGCTTATTGTGTTAAGGAGAGATGGACACTTAAACAGATCATTTCCATTTGAATAAATTCTATAGTAGATATAATGGAAGTAAAAACAAATAATTAGATGATTAAGTCTATGAGCATTAATTTTCCCATCTTTACAGAAGGACTCAGAATTGCTCCAAATGATCACTCTGATGATAAAACGAAGCAATAAGTGTAAAGTTCAGAGTGTAGTGCTTGGAACCTGAGTTTTTTCATCTGTAAAGTAATGGTTTTGTCATCTGTGAAATCATCTTGCTTCCTGAATTTGGAGTGAAGATTGAGTGAGCCAATGTGTATAAAGCATTTAGCACATTGCTTAGCACATGTCAAACACTCAAAATTGTTAGCTATTGATCTTGATACTGCTATTGTTATTTTCATGGTGCAAATGCAGCGAAGATAATTCAGCATGTGGCACATTTGTGGGGTGGCTTAAAGGTTGTCAATGCAGTCTTCCCAGAAAATATGATACCTGAGATGAGTCATGAAGAATAGTCATGAAGTCTGACAAGAAGAAAAGATGGGGGGAAAAGGCATTTTAGTGCATTTGGTTCTTCCATACAACTTAATACTAGTAAGCTTTACATAATTTTTTATCCCTAACTGTTGAGCTCATGGGTGAGTCACCAGGACAGGCCTTTAGAACATTATACAGCTTTGCTGTTGTGAACACTGTGTTTAAGTGTGTGGACATAACATGCTTAAAGTTAGAAAAAGGGAATTTTAAAACAATATTTTTAAGTGAAAGGTATTAAAAACAGAAAAAGAAAAAGAAGGTGAGAATATGCTTTAATTAGAGATTTGAGTTATCAAGTACAGAAAGCCACTCCAGTTAATTCAAATAAAGAAGTGTATATTATGAGGAAGTAAAATATAATCGAAATGAAGAATCCAAGAATGATTCATAGCACATTCATATCAGAATGAAAGGCCTGCTTTTTAAAAGTAGTTGGTGTTTCATGACATTTAGCCAGAGCTAGATTGAAGATTGCACAGATTTTCACAATCCAGTTCTATCTGTCTTATGTATTTCCTACAATTGTTCAAAGATTCTGCTACGCTATGTCTTGGTATTCTTTCATCTGTTGGTGACATTTTCTATTTTCTAATAATTATGAGTTTTAGATGGTATTTTTGTGAGATATTAGGAGAGAATGAGTTTGGGGACTGTTAGCCATTTGCCAAATTAAAAAACAAAAGCAAAACAACTTTCCTGGGAGTTTTATTTTATTGGCTGTGTTATATATAAGTTTATTTATGATTAGCCATCCAACTCCAATGTAGCCGCAGCACAGGCAACCTTAATCAATTCCATCTAATTTGGTGGAGGTGGAGGAGTGACCTGCTTTCTTTCTTCAAAAACTCAACCATGGAAAGAATAATGACAAGAATCTTCTGTCTTACTTAAAGGTAGTTCAAGGCTGATCTAAACTTTATCATTATTAATTGCTATGAGAAAAAAACTAATGCTAAATTGAAGGCCATGGCATTGGTCATATGCATACAGTGCAGCCTGTGTCCATTGATCCCCAAACCTGGCAAGGGACCTCAGCTGCCCAATTCTGGCCTAAAAGAAAGAACAGCGCATAGGTTTGTGTCAGTAGCGATGTGTGTTGTTGGGGAATTGGGGGAGATGACTGTCTCTCTGATCTCAGAGTGCATGGTCTTAGGAGGGATGGCCTAAGGACTCTTTCAGCTAATGTGCCCATTTCACACAGGAAAAACACCATTTTTTCAGAAAATGGTAAGCCATTTTTTCAGAAAATGAGATTTCCCTTTTTACTTCTAGATTTAAATTACCCCTAGAAATTGACCCAAAAGTCATTTCCTGTCATTGCCTGTGATTACTGGAAATATTTGTTCCCCACCTGGGCTAATATTAGGACTTCAATAGGTATTCATTGGCTTCCCAGGTAACTGGGTGGTAAAAGAACCCACCTGCCAATGCAAGGAGATGTAAGAGATGAAGATTCGACCCCTAGGTCAGGAAGATTCCCTGAAGGAGAAAATGGCAACCCACTCCAGTATTCTTGCCTGGAGAATCCAATGGATAGAGGAGCATGGCAAACTATAGTCCACAGGGTCGAAAAGAGTCAGGAAGTACTGAGTACACATTCACAGATATTTATCATATACATGAATCACAGCAAAGTGGGGGCTCAATCATTCTAAATTAATTCTCTCCATTTTTTCCTTCATTCTGGATAGTATCATGACCTCCCATAGTCTTTTGGATAAAAAGATAGACTAAATGGATGCTCAACTAGCTATGGGACCAAGATTGTGGATTTTTAAGCAAGCAAATCAGCCAAGAACTTTTCAATTTAACTCCTTCATGATAGTTCCTCTTACCTCCTTTCCTTCATTCACAAGTGTCTGGTGGTCACATTTATTCTTCTCCTTGTTCTTATACTTATTCCTTCAAAAGTTACTGAAGATTTTCCCAAACTGGAGAGTAGATCATGAAGTGTCCATAAGCTACTTCTGAGAAAAGGGAACCTAAGCAGTAATTTGTGTACTATGTAGACCTATCATAGCATTTTTCTAAATGTGTTATGGGCCAAGGAGTAAATCTCATTCTGATTCTTTCTACTTTTCCGGAATCCAGGGATAGTTAGAGGGATCTCAGGGAAATACGGGACTACTTGAAATTTTGCTTTAGAATATCACAATAATAGATATTTAAATCCTCAAATATAGTTTATTTTATTTTATTTTTTTTCTGTCTTCACTCTCAGTCCAGGCAGTTTCCCAGTTCTAAAAACTGATATGGGCTGTCCTCACTTAAGAGAAAAAATGAGAGTTTTAAGAGTAATAAACATATTTGATGAAAATAAATATAAATACTTAAAGTTGTTAACATTAGCTTTCATGAATCATCTGTTTTATGTAAATATGGTTAATATTTGCTGAAAGCAACCTTCTGTGTTGGTGGTCCTCTTTCTGACATGCTGAGAAGGATTGGAGTTCTTTCACTGAAGTTTTGGTTTCTCTGACCAGCTATCATGGTTCTCTGCATAGTTGCAGTGATGGGAAAGTCATATGATCTGTGTGCTTGTGGGAAACATCACTTCTAGCTTGAATTCAAGGGAAAAACTGAACACAGTGATACTTTATGTGAAAAATTAAACATGTCCAATATCTGAGCATTAGGCCCAGAAAACCAATGTACTACCTACTTTTTCCCATTTTCTATTGTAGTCTACATGCAGAGTCAATCTAGCTGCCACTCAGCCCTGGGACAACCAATTTCATGAGATTTGTTTTCTGTTTTTTTACACTGGAGGTATTTAAATGACCATGTGATAGATTATAAACTCCAGTCCTGAATACTTTAATTAGAAAACCCAGCACAACAAAATATAATGCAACCTGTAAATGTCAATCCATTCCTTTAAATAAATGTTAACAGTAAAATCATAGATTGTCTTACAAATACAGACAAGGAACAGAGGTTCCTTTCTACTTTGCTATAGTTAAGAAGACTTTGGGCTCAAAGAAGGGAAAATAATAAAAGACTTAGGATTTGGAGTAGAAGCTATTTGTCAGGCATAATGCAAGACATATACACATATATTAAACTGTCTTATGGGTTAGATATTGAATTTTATGAAATAGGTATAATTCTCTACTAGAGCTAAGAAAGTAGGCAAGTAGACAACTTATCCAAAGTACAATGTGTTGAAAATTTGGTTTTTCAGGTTTCTTACAAGGAAGAGTCACTGCTTGACCACCCAGGAGCTTTAAATTTCTTCTATAATGAGCAAAATTTTTCTTCAGTTATATACACTGTACAATACCAAATAGTAGATTCAATAGCAGACTTAGTGTAACATCTACAGTGACAAAAAAAAAAAAAAAATCTACAGTGACAAATTCCCTTTTGCTTTTCTTGGAGGAGAATTTAATAATTTTGCCAGTGGACTTGAGCCCTGTTATGCTGGCAAGCTGGAATAGAATGAAACCAGATCAAAATCTTGGGAGAGAGCATAGATGTGATCCCATAAATGCTGACCCATAACTCATTCATTGACATTGTGTTTAAGGCCTTCAATTAACCTGCTCCACAAATTCCTAGATTTTGTCACTATCAGCACCTCCTTTTTCTCCTAAATGTTTCCCCATGCCTTCTTTTTTGATATTATGACTTCAAAAGCATACAGTGGTTCTTCAGAATTTCAACAGACAAAAGTAAGCAAAGATAGCAGCAAACTAAGCTGAGCTCTTAGGTGTATACATTAGTCTTTAGAATTCTATAGAAGGCACAATTCTAAAAATGCCCCCCCAAATTTCAAGCTTTTACATCCACAAAGGCCATGAATGTGATTATATATTTCTCCCATGATTGTGTTATGCTATAGGTCAAAGTTGTGCTTTAAAAAATATAGATTATCCAGATTTGCCTAATCTACTCACATGAGCTTATAAAAGCAGATAAGTTGCTCTGAATAGTAGGGGAAAGTAAAGCAGAAGAAATCAAAGATATTGGAAGCATTAGAAGGATTCAATACCCTTTGATGAAATGAGATAGGTGGAATCATATGAGAAGGAATGCAGGTGGCTGGAAGCTGAGAATGGTTGACTGATGGCTGCTCCAGCAAGAAACTAGGAACCTCAAACCTATAGCCATAAAGAACTGGATTCTGTCAACAACTTAAATGTACTTGAAAGCAGATTCTTCCTGATTTCTCCAGATAAAAGCCCAGCCAGCCAACCTTTAATTTAGAACTTGTCATACTTAAGCAGAGAACTGTTAGGGAAATTAAATGAATAGTCTTATTTAGGCTTCAGAGACAAAGCAAAGCAGGCCTCTGACCTTGCTTCTAACCTGCCTGGACACTGCCCTGACTTGGAGTGACTGTCTGCTGTCATTGTAAGACTTGTAGTACCACAGACAAGATGGGAGATAAATCTTGAGATTGTTGAGGGGGTTGAGGCCCTCAACAATCTTGGGTTGAGCGGGCCTGGCCAACCAAGCTCCAGGCTTAACCACATTTCAAGTTTTACACAACAAAACAAATAGCATTAACATGAAACCAGAGCTGCAATTTGGTCACATATTGATAATGATATCAGTTTCCTTCTGTCCTGGGATTATAAACAGGAACCTGAACTGCAATCTTTGGTTTCACCCATGGAGTAGACACGCTGCCTGGGACCCTTTTACAGTTGGGACTCTCGATGTGCTGTGACACGGGACTTCCCAGCACTGTTTAAGTCTAGATGTTAGTCAAAACCCAATTTGGTGATGTTTCTCTGTTCTTTCTATTTTTCTTTTCTGTTAATGTTAGTATGTTGAAAGTAAGCTAGATAATTCTCTAATAAATATTTATATTATTTATTTGTATATAACACGTGGCTTATTTTGTTAACAAATCCTTTGAACCTGAGATGAAAGTGAAAACTTCTGGCTAAACAAGAATCCAGTTGAGCCTGCTAGACATTTAACCAACAGAACTGTGAGCTAATATACGGCTGTATTGTTTAAGCCACTTAAGTTGGGCTTCTCTGGTGTTTCAGTGGTAAAGAACCCACTTGCAGTGAAGGAGACATGAGTATGACAGACATGGGCTTGGTGGAGATCTGGGTTCTATTCTTGTGTAGGGAAGATCCCCTGGAGGAGGACAGCCCACTCCAGTATTATTGCCTGGGAAATCCTATGGACAGAGGAGCCTGGTGGGTCACAATAGTCCACCAAGTGCTAATATATTAAGCAGCAAAAGAAAACAAGTACAAATTATTTTTTTTCCAACTCTGAATAGCTGGACTAGTTTTATCCTTCAAGTCTTTGACCCTGCAACTAAAGAGATGTGTTCAGTTCAGTTCAGTTCAGTCACTCAGTTGTGTCTGACTTTTTGGGACCACATGAATTGCAGCACGCCAGGCCTCCCTGTCCATCACCAACTCCCGGAGTTCACTCAGACTCATGTCCATCGAGTCAGTGATGCCATCCAGCCATCTCATCCTCAGTCATCCCCTTCTCCTCCTGCCCCCAATCCCTCCCAGCATCAAAATCTTTTCCAATGAGTCAACTCTGCATGAGGTGGCCAAAGTACTGGAGTTTCAGCTTTAGCATTATTCCTTCCAAAGAAATCCCAGGGTTGATCTCCTTACCAGTTGTATTTAATTTTATCATTCTATTCATTTTAGCAGAGTACTTAGTATAATGTCAGTCTATAATAATTGTATTTCTTAGCTTGTTTTTTATTTATTTTAATTGGAGGTTTCTGAAAAATCTGTGTAGGTAAGATTTTTTTTTCTTGTTATATACCTGAACCTAGTACATAGTAGGACTAGCCTTTATTAGCTGAACTGAGTAAGTAAATATTGGTTGCAGTGACTTGACATCTACCATAAATTAGCTGCCTTAAGGAAACTGAAGTACATTGGAACAGTGGCTTTGTTAGGGGAAGCACACTGATTGAAACCGCCCACCCTGGCCAGGCACCATAGTAACCATTTGCATGAGCTGTTTTACAACAGGAGGTCCTGCTAAGGAACACAGAACTAATAAGCCACCACCAACTGGAAGAGTTCGGGAAATGTCAAAAGGAGACACTACATGTCTGACCACCTCCCAGAATCCTTCTTTCCAGCATCCATCTTGGCTGAACAAGGCATGTACCACCCACCAAGGATGACTCTGAGTCAGAATGATTGACTAAGGACAACCAGAAACTAATCCCATCACCATAAAATCTGAGACTGCAAGCCATGTGGCAGAGGTGTTCTCCTGGGTTCCCTTAACCTACTGCTCTCCACCCGGGTGCCCTTTCCCAATAAGATCTTTTGCTTTGTCAGCAGATGCATCTCCTCGGACAATTCATTTCCAAGTGTTAGACAAGAGCCCAGTTTCGGGCCCTGGAAGGGGTCCCCTTTCCTGCAACAGCTTCACTACCACAAATTGCATTGAAATAGTCATTTAGATGTTTTAAATATTTTGGCAATTAAGTAAATTTCTAAAGCCAATTGTCATCTTCCATGTCTTTTAATTTATAAGATTTTTTTTCTTTTCATTATCATTTACTACTTTATTCTGTAAACAATTTGTGTGTATGTGTGTGTTCTGTCATGTCTGACTGTGATCCAATGAACTGTAACATACCTGGCTTCTCTGTCTATAGAGTTTTCTTGGAAGAATACTGGAGTGTGTTGCTATTTCCTCTTTCAGGGGGTCTTCCTGACACAGGGATCAAATCCATGTCTAGTGTGTCTCCTGCATTGCAGGCAGATGCTTTACTCCTGAGATACCAGGGAAATTCAAAGCTATAACCTAATATTTGCTTTTATTTATGTATAAGCAGTGTTTCCTAATTTTTCTTTTTGCTACTCCACCCTATTAGATATATAAGAAGCACATAAAGCACATTTTGTGGCTTAAGAAAAACGGAGAAACATAAACAGAGATGCTTGTATCAGAAATGGAACATTGGACTGAATGTAGGGTGGTGTTCAGAGAGAAAGTATACTTGAGTAATTGGCTTTAAAATGTATAAAATTATACACATTTGTGTTTGAAACAAGATGAAAGAATTCTAAACCAAATAATAGTATGCTATGTCTTCTAGACTGGCTATATAAAGGCCACACGCAGGAAAAATATAAATTCAGTTAATAGTGGGATTAATTAGGCAGGTACTGAAAGCTGAATGCCAGAGTAATGTCTATGCCTAGAAATCAGGAATATAATGAGGTATACAATAATAAGAACAGAGGAAAAATGAAGGGATCTTTTCCATGTGGGTGGTGGGGGGTGGGTGGGAAGAGTTTTCATGAAGAGTCCAAAGCCAACTAGGAATTGTAAATAAATATTTGAACACACTCTCCGTTTGATATCTGCACTGTGGATCAATGAGACTGCTTTCTGCACGAACAGTGTGTCACTGGCTAAGAAATGATCTGAATAAGGCCCATACAGCACTCAGATAGCTTGTTCAAGAAATCACTTTGGAAATCTTCCTGGGAACATGAACTAGTATCGATAAAACCACTGTCAGCTATGGCGGATAAATCAACTTTGAATATTGCATAAAAGACTCATCTCAAGTAGAACAATTGCTCTGTCTCTTCCACTCACTTCGTGAACCCCTTGACCTTAATCTTTCTCTCTATAAAATTATTCTCCAATTCCAAAACATCTCACTCTTCTTATCTCCATATTTTTTCACTGGCTATTCCTACTACCTAGAATGCTCTTTTACCTAGTCTACAATCACATAAAACAGGTAGTTTGGCATTAGAAAGGCCTAGTTGTTATACCCATTTAATCATTTACTAAATTCATGACCATAAAACAATCACTGAAACTTTCTGAACATGTCTTTTCTAATCTAAAAGTGGGAATAATGATAATACTATATTAGTTTTCTAGGATTGCCATAACAAAGTACTATAAACCAGTGGCTAAACAATAAAAAGATATTGTTTCTCAGTTCTGGAGGCTGGAAGTCTGAAATCAAGGTGTCAGCTGTTGGTTTCTTCCAAGGGTTGTAATGGAGAATCTGTACCCTATCTCGACCCTAGCTTCTGGTGGTTTTCCAGCAGTCTTTGGCTTTCCTAGGCTTGTAGCAGAATAGCTTCAGTCTGCACATGGCCATCTCCCTGTTTCTCTCTGTACCTATATTTATTTTTTATGAGAGCACAGTCATTTTGGATAGGGGTCCATTCTATTCCAGTACGGTCTCATTTTAGGAAAACTCTACATCTGCAATGATCCTACTTCTAAAGAAGCTCACATCCTGCCATAATAGGCATCAAGCCTTCAACATATGAATTTCCAGGGGATACAATTCAACCTATAATACCTAATTCACAGGGTTGCTGTGAAAAATCAATACTGTGTTTGACACATGATAAATGATGAAAAATTACCTGATACAAAATGTTGCAAGTATTTTTTTTCTTATTTACTGTTTGCATTCCCCACCTCACTCTCCCCAACACACACACACACACACACACACACACACACAGAGAAGCTCAGTCTTTTATTTTTAGGTAGCCAAATATTTCCATTTTTTCTTTTGTGTGCTTTTTAATTCGGCATCATCATGCTGCATTTCTTTACAGAGAGAAGGTAACGTATACTTCTTTCATCAGCCTTTGTTTTATGTCCTATAGCAAAACACTGTATGACAAGGAAATCATTGACACAGGTTATGCTTTACAAGTAACAAATTCTGTTCATCTTCTCTACAACATTCTTGCTGTCTTAACCTAAAAAAGACAGTTTAAAAGCTAAACATACCATCCTGAAAATGAACTGGGTTTATGAAATGGGTCATTTGTTAGACAACAGCCTTGGTCAATAATACAATGCTGTATAGAGAAGGCAAGTTCTCACATCAAAACGTCCCCACGTTTTCCTTCTTGCAAGGACTTGTTCATAATACTCTCACAAGAAATTGCTTTTGGTAGAGAATTCACTGTAGGCTGTCAAAATAAATGTGAAACTTTCTGGCTTGAAAGTCATTGTTAATACACATCTTGTTGCCACAGTGACAACTGGAGTAGGCAGAGGTGTCCATTATAAAAGGATCAACATTCGATGGGTTTTAATAAAAGACCCTTAGAGAATTATGTGGTCTTAAAGTGTTGCATAGACAACTAAAATTAAAATAACAACAAAAAATGGACATAGATGGTAAACGTTATAGGATTTATCAAATACATAATTTCGTGCCTTTTGTTTCCTTACTATAGACTTGGCTTTCATGTAAATGCACAGGAACTGTGCCAAAATTAAGTAATTTAAATGTTTTACTTCTGAACCAGATGAGAGGTTCTAGTAATCACCTTCCAAAACATGAAACAGCAACTTGTTTGAGAATGAAGTGATATATTCCACATAAAATCTTAGCATAGTGCCCAGCTCTGAAACTTGTCTTATTCATCACTGCCATTATCATTATTATATTAGAGATTTTTTTTTTTTACAAAACTTCTAAGTTCAAATTTGTGCTTTTTGCTTATCACCCAAAACACTACAAATAAAATGGAAATTTCCAAAGAACCTTTGTTTCTATAAATTGAAATTGGTTGCCATTCTTCTTTAATTGCTGCTCTCTCAACTGTCCAGTATCTCAGAATAAATCATCTCTTTTGTTTGTGTGTTCCCTCAAAGCATACAAAATTCTAGGATTCATTTTGGGATTATATGCATTTCAGAGATGAAGTCCCTGAGGATCCACAATAATTCTCAAAAACATTGACAATATAACAAGAATAATTTACAGCATAAATACTGCAGTCTAGTGGAACAAATGGTGAAATTTCTGAAAGCATAATCACATACAGCACAGCAGTGGTCAGTTAACAATATTACTTTCAGACACAGGCTTTTATTCCAAATAGTCTCAATGTAGCCACTATTAATTAGGAGCTAAGGGAATACGCCGGAGAAGGCAACAGCAACCCACTCCAGTACTCTTGCCTGGAAAGTCCCATGGACAGAGGAGCCTGGTAGGCTGCAGTCCATGGGGTCATGAAGTTGGACACGACTGAGCGACTTCCCTTTCACTTTTCACTTCATGCTTTGGAGAAGGAAATGGCAACCCACTCCAGTGTTCTTGCCTGGAGAATCCCAGGGACGGGGGACCCTGGTGGGCTGTTGTCTACGGGGTCGCACAGAGTCGGACACGACTGAAGCGACTTAGCAGCAGCAGCAGCTAAGGGAATAGGCAGAGGATAGAAGCCAGAAAGTTGGAGAGAATTTCTTAGCTTTATACAAAATATTCAGTCTAGCCTTTGGCTATATTTACTTGATTATGAGCCTGACCAGAAGCAAATACATTGAGCTTCTACTAAGGTTTGAAAATAATTTTTCTAAAGAACAGCTAAGTCAGGCTTATAATAGTCTCTTACTGTTAAATTAACACAACAATAACCTGCCTCCAAATCTCTACCAAGAGGAATGAAGTCGTTAAATCTATGTGGATCCCAGGGGGAACAACCTTGCCCATGCTTACCTTGTTGGACCATGAGAGAAAATGGGCGGATGTAGTTCTTGGATGAAATAGCCAGAGGCTGTGGAAAGAAATGGAAGGCAGTACAGAGATCACCAGATGAGTTACTCATAGAACGTACTTCACTGCTAGGAAGAGAGTTCCCACTCTTTCTTCCAAATAGGTTAAGCTTATTGTTCTGGCCCAGTGGTGGTGATATACTTCCTATTCAAATAGACATTTTTATTACATCTATTTGTTTTCTTTTTATACTTTCCCTGTCTTATATTAGGTACCTTTGGGTGGGAGGACAGATAAACATAATTAATTTACAATTGACCAGATCACAGAAGCTACATGGAGACCTGATATACTTGGGCATTGAGCTGGATGCACTTACCAAATGTAGAAACTGAGTTGTTACCTTTTGGCAAGAAAATAAGTACTTTTATTAATAGAAAAAGGACCTGTAAATATATGTGTAGTTAAATAGGGGCTGTCGCAGAGACTGTATAGGATATCAAATATTCCATTTCACCTTCATCTTTAAAACAGAATTCTCATTTTCCTCTGAACTGATTTTATTTATTGCTTAAAGTATGCAATTTTCCAGCTTCATTGAAGATGAAAATGGGAAAGAAATGTAACCAGAAGTTACTGGGTAGTGCTTCCAGTATTTCCTTTAAGGTAGTTGGTCCAGATTTGAAGACTGCCATTTTACTTTTCACACTTTATTTCCAATCTGGGATACAAGCATTGTGGCTAGAGTCTTGCAGCCCTCCTATGACTTTGAAGTTAGAAGCAACACACCAAAGGTGGTTTGCAAAAAGGGAGAAAGTTCTGGATCCTGACCAAGATGGCCATAATATTCCCTTCAAGTTGACTAAACTGTAGACAAGTTTTTTCCTGGTACTTAGCCTTTGAGTCCCCTTTTCTTACCACATTTATTTTAGAAAATTTGTAACTGTAAATCCTATCTTGCAGATTTGAAATGCATATTAATCTCCTTAAAAGTCTCTGTCAAGTTTTAAGACCCAAGAGATTCTTTCCCAAGGACCTGAGTACCATCTCTCTAAATTGTAAGCATCAAAGAAAGATAGAAACCTATATACCAGTCTCTGCTGAAGGATAGGAGCTGAACTTAAGCAGATGGCTTTTGCCTAGTTAAAAACTATGTCTTGCCAGGAAAAGAGGATTCGGTTTGCTTTTCCTCTGGGTAATGTTAATTAAGAAACACTGATGACCCTAGCTCTTAAAATCTCTCCTGATCTTTGTTTCAGCAGAACTGGGTATCCAGACTTGTGTGTAGTCTATTTTTTATTGCTGGCAATAGTATCTGAATAAATCGACTCTGTCCATCTTGTCCAGTACTATTGTTCTTTAACAATCTCTAATGACTTTATTGAATCACACACACACCTCTGGACTGCCTAGTTCCAAACTTCTTAAACGTGATAAAATTAACTCTTGATTTATTAAAGTCGCTGTAATCTGGCCACTGTGACAAGTAGTCCAAAATGATTTTTAACTGATTGGAAGCTTTGAGATGCAAGAATGAGTAACATAACTGGTAAAAGCACACAGACAGGTCTACAGATATCTTAAAATATATTTTGAGAGTGGGCCAATCAGAGTTAAAATATTCTAATCTTTTGTTTTCCAAGATAAATATATAAAGTACTAATTTAATTGGAGGTTTATAAGTTTATGTATGGGCTTCCCAGGTGGTGTGAGTCGTAAAGAACAGCCTGCCAATGCAGAAGACGTAAGAGATGCGGGTTCAATTCCTGGGTGAGGAAGATTCCCTGGAGGAGAGCATGGCTAACCACTCCAGTATTCTTGCCTGGAGAATCCCCATGGATAGAGGAGTCCATAGGGTTGCGATGAGTCAGACATGACTGAAGCAACTGAGTATGCACACTAATTTATGTTATGTGATAAATTTCAAAAGTAGCTACTAAAAGGCTGAATTTGGAAGTACGTAACTGTCAAGCCTGTAGAAATAAAACTTAGAATAAGAAAATAGGGACTCAATTAATCCAACCAAAAGTCAATAAAATAGAAATAAAAGCCAAATGTATAAAACTCCACAGAGATAGAATGCAAAAAAATCAGATAATCTTCCTTCAGATGCTATGTATGTGATGATTGTGGTAGTCATCTCACAGTATATATGCTTATTAAATCATCACACTGTACATTTAAAAATCAAATATACAACCTAAATACATACACCTTTAAATTCTCAATAATATCTCAATAAAGTCAGAAAAAAAATTAAAGTTCTATGTTAAACAGGGGATCTCAAAAGTAACTTCAAGATGCATGATGTAAAAATGTATGAAATTCACAACCAGCCAAACTCTTCTTTCAAGAACTGAGAAGTTAAGCAGAAGAAAAATACAAATACACACATACACACACACAATGTACATAGTGCAATTTGGCTTAATTTAGTATATTCAGAAATTCTTATTTAACAGAAATCAGAGACTATACAATTTTTTTTTCAAATACACAAGGAACACTTACAAATAATATCTTCATTTTAGGTTACAAAAGAAGATTTAGTCCAACTTGACCTAGGATTAACTGAAAAATATACATTTATATATGGTGGAATTGAAATAGGATGTGGTTCTTCCTCTCTGTGTTCCCTAAGTTATTAACAGCTAATATTTATTGGTTTCAAATCCAATCTTATAAATAAAGACAAAACAGAATCTGTTCTGGATTTTAGGGACAATCTGGGCTGTCCCAAGCTTTTTTCTTTTATTGGGGTATAGTTGCCTTGGGGCTCCCTGATGGCTCAGATGGTAAAGACTCTGCCTGAGATACAAGAGATCCTGTTCGATCCCTGGGTCAAGAAAAGCCCCTAAAGAAGGACATGACAACCCACTCCAGTATTGTTGTCTGGAGAATTCCATGGACAGAGGAATTTGGTGGACTGCTGTCTATGAGATCTCAGAGTCAGTCACAACTGCAGCGACTTAGCACACACGCAGTGTATGTATTAGGAAGATCCCCTGGAAGAGGGCATGGCAACCCCCTCCACTATTCTTCCCTGGAAAATCCCTGGACAAAGGAGCCTTGTCCATAGGGTTGCAAAGAGTTGGACATGACTGAAGTGACTTGGCAAGCACATATGCACAGTGTATATGTGTCAATCCCAATTTCTCAGTTCATCCCATCCCTACCTTCTCCCCATGGTATCCATATATTCTGCTTTGCAAATAAGTTCATTTGTATCACTTTTCTTGATTTCACATATGAAAGATACTGTACAATATTTGTTTTTCTCCTTCTGACTTTAGTCTTTAGGCTCTAGGTCCATCTACATCTCTGTAAATTTCACAATTTTGTTTCTTTTCATGGCTGAGTAATATTACAAACTTGTAAGGTATATCCAATATTAGGAGAAGAAAAAGACATATCCATTACCCCCTCTAATTTCTCTACAGATATTCAAGAACTTTCAATAAATTGAACTATGAAAAACCAGAACACTCTCTGACCTTCTACTTCTTCAGTTAAGTTGCAGGATACAGATCATTTTAGGATAGAATTGATTGAAGAAAGAGAAAACACCATAAAAAACTGATGGTCTTCCAACTTAAATAATTAGATAAATCATGAAGTGAAACTCTAAGTGAAAATATCTAACCAAAAAAAAAACCCAAAAAAACCAGATAAGAGCATGTGGTGATATTGTGAGAAAGAACCACTGGACAATTAATTGCCCAGAATTGGCTCAATAACACAGAAAATGGAAACAGAATAATGCCCTTTTCCTACATGAGGGCTGTCCAAGGAAGCAGTGTACTTTCTGTGTCCACAATTACCACTTTGTTCTGAAGGGAATATAATTTCTTCAGTTGTAGGTATGAGAGATCCCTTTCCTAGTGGACAAACAAGCTATAATTCAATCACTAATCCTACCACCATTAGTAGTCAGAAAGCCTTCTTGGCCCCATTAAAGAATCCTCAGCCATTTGATGATACAGATTAAGTACCCACTTTGTGATACTTCCCTTATTTAAAATGTAAGTTATCCCACATAGTCTCTGAGACAAAGGTGACCCAGATGTAGGACAAATACTCAAACCCTTAAAAGTCTCAACTGAACTGATTTTGCCTTTATGAAAACTAGCACCATGCCTACTAAAAAATTAAATCTTTATACAAGAGAATTAAGTTATAAAGATTATAAAAGTTATATAACTTAAACAGATATAATGTTTATAATCTGTCTAACTGAAGGAAGGAATGCTATCCCTTGTGTTATCTGTAGAAACACTCCTTTCTGCCTGTCAAATAGGCAAATGGGTAAGGATATTGCTCTGTACCAGACTAAAGAGAACTTGATAGGTTTGTACACTTCACTTTCCAATAGTATCAACTCTAATGTCACCCTCTTATCAATTCTCAGTACAGATGTTTATCTTACAGTACAAGATCTGTTTTCAGTATTAGAGCCAGTGTCATGAGCTTTTAATCTGTGCAGTAGCACAAGTCCTCACTCTGAGAAGGATCCTGTGCTTGGTTTCCAGCTGCTGTCACTATTTTGAATTTTTAAATAATATTTGAACAAAGAGTTTCTCATTTGCCTTCATGCTGGGTCTCACAAATTAAACTCCTAATCCTTGTCATCATTTTTAGCTTCTCCAGGCACCTAGATTCATATCTACTTACATAGTGGGGAATCAACAGTATAAGTGTACAGTAATTTATTAAGGTTTTAGAGATGCACTGTCTTCCTTTTCTGTTATAATCTTAAAGATAAACTCCAGTTTTTTCAAACTCAAGTGTATTACTTAGGCCATGGAAGTACACAGGGCAAAGTGGGAAAACTGATCACCAGATGTCCCATACATTTGGGAATCCATGACTTGGCCTACCCATGACTTGGCTCTTTTATAGATTCATATGGATAAACACTGTAAAAGAATAATTCAGTATACTGAAGTTTATAATCAATAGTTGCAAGTGAGTTTTCTCAAAGATAAGCTATAGGAACCACTGCACCTTCTTCAGCTTGAGGATTTGATTTACTAGAAATGACACCGACATTAGAGATAAGAATACTGGTGAACTTCATAGAACTTGATACAATACTGCAAGAAATATCCAAGAAACAGAATATTGTCCTGTTCCTCATTTAAAAGAGCATCACATACCTCATCAATATTAAAAGTACTTGCTTTTTGAGAAACCCTATGAAGAAGATAAAATGACAAATTACAGAGGGGATGGCAGTATTTGAAAATCACATGTTCAACAAAGAACTTGCATTTAAAATATACAAAGAACTCTCAAAAATCAACAGTAAAATGAACAAACAAAATAAAATCCAGTTATAAAGTGAGCAACAGATAAGAGCAGACATTTCACTAATAAGGACAAACAGATAGCAAATGAGCACATAAAAAATGTTTAGCATCATTAAACATTACAGAAATATAGATTTAAACCACAATGGTATACTACTACACACTCTCAGAATGTCTAAAATTTTTAAAAATAGTAGCAATATCAAATAGGGTGAAAATAACTCATACATTATGGGTGAGATTATAAAATTGTATAATAATTTGGGTAGTAGTAAAATGTAATTAAAACAAAACTTTTTTGGGTGTTAGTTCTAAAAAGTCTTGTAGGTCTTCATAGAACCATTCAACTTCAGCTTCTTCAGTGTTCCTGGTTGAGACACAGGCTTGAATCACTATGAGATTGAATGGTTTGCCTTGGAAACGAATAGAGATCATTCTGTCATTTTTTAGGTTGCATCCAACTACTGCATTTCAGACTATTTTGTTGACCATGATGGCTACCTCATTTCTTCTAAGGGATTCCTGCCCACACTAGTAGATATAATGGTCATCTGAGTTAAATTCACCCATTCAGGTCCATTTTAGTTCAATGACTCTTAGAATGTGGACATTCACTCTTGCCATCTCCTGTTTGACCATTTCCAATTTGCCTTGATTCATGGACCTAACATTCCAGGTTCCTATCCAGTATTGCTATTTACAGCATTAGACCTTACTTCTATCACCAGTCACATCCACAACTGGGTATTGTTTTTGCTTTGGCTCCATCCTTTCATTCTTTCTGGAGTTATTTCTCCACTGATTTCCTGTAGCATATTTGGCACCTACCGACTTGGGGAGTTCCTCTCTCAATATCCTATCATTTTGCTTTTTCATACTGTTCATGGGGTTCTCGAGGCAAGAGTACTGAACTGGTTTGCCATTCCCTTCTCCAGTGGACCACATTCTGGCAAATTTGGCCTTGGAATACAGAATGAAACAGGGCAAAGGCTAATACAGTTTTGTCATGAGAATGCACTGGGCATAACAAACACCCTCTCCCAACAACACAAGAGAAGACTCTACTCATGGACATCACCAGATGGTCAACACTGAAATTAGATTGATTATATTTGTTTTTTTTTTTTTTATTCTTTGCAGCCAAAGATGGAGAAACTCTATACAGTCAGCAAAAACAAGACCAGGAGCTGACTGTGGCTCAAATCATGAACTCCTTATTGCCAAATTCAGGCTTCAGTTCAGTTCAGTTCAGTCACTCAGTCGTGTCCAACTCTTTGCGACCCCATGAATTGCAGGACACCAGGCCTCCCTGTCCATCACCATCTCCTGGAGTTCACTCAGACTCACGTCCATCGAGTCCGTGATCCCATCCAGCCATCTCATCCTCGGTCATCCCCTTTTCCTCCTGGCCCCAATCCCTCCCAGCATCAAAGTCTTTTCCAATGAGTCAACTCTTCACATGAGATGGCCAAAGTACTGGAGCTTCATTGAAGAAAGTAGGGAAAACCACTAGACCATTCAGGAATGACATAAATCAAATCCCTTATGATTATACAGTGGAAGTGAGAAATAGATTTAAGGGACTAGCTTTGATAGAGTACCTGATGAACTATGGACGGAGGTTAGTAACACTGTACAGAAGATAGGGGTCAAGACCATCCCCATGGAAAAGAAACGCAAAAAAGCAAAATGGCTGTCCAGGGAGGCCTTACAAATAGCTGTGAAAAGAAGAGAAGCAAGCAAAGGAGAAAAGGAAAGATATAAGCATCTGAATACAGACTTCCAAAAAATAGCAAGGAGAGATAACAAAGCTTTCCTCAGCGATTAATGCAAAGAAATAGAGGAAAACAATAGAATGGGAAAGAATAGAGATCTCTTCAAGAATATTAGAGATACTAAGGGAACATTTCATGTCAAGATGGGCTCAATAAAGGACAGAAATGGTATGGACCTAACAGAATCTGAAGATATTAAGAAGAGGTGGCAAGAATACACAGAATAACTGTACAAAAAATTCTTCACGACCAAGATAATCATGATGGTGTGATCACTCACCTAGAGCCAGACATCCTGGAATGTGAAGTCAAGTGGGCCTTAGAAAGCATCACTATGAACAAAGCTAGTGAAGGGGATGGAATTCAGTTGAGATATTTCAAATCTTGAAAGATGATGCTGTGAAAGTGCTACACTCAATATGCCAGCAAATTTGGAAAACTCAGCAGTGGCCACAGGACTGGAAAAGGTCAGTTTTCATTCCAATCCCAAAGAAAGGCAATGCCAAGGAATACTCAAATTACCACACAATTGCACTCATCTCACATGTTAGTAATGTTCAATATTCTCCAAGCCAGGTTTCAGCAATATCCGAACTGTGAACTTCCAGATGTTTAAGCTGGTTTTAGAAAAGGCAGAGGAACCAAATATCAAATTGTCAACATCTGCTGGATCATGGAAAAAACAAGAGAGTTCCAGAAAAACATCAATTTCTGCTTTATTGACTATGTCAAAACCTTTGACTGTGTGGATCACAATAAACTGGAAAATTCTGAAAGATATGGGAATACCAGACCACCTGACCTGCCTCTTGAGAAACCTATATGCAGGTCAGGAAGCAACAGTTAGAACTGGACATGGACTAACACAATGGTTCCAAATAGGAAAAGGAGTACGTCAAGGCTGTATATAGTCACCCTGCTTATTTAACTTCTATGCAGAGTACATCATGAGAAACGCTGGGCTGGAAGAAGCACAAGCTGGAATCAAGATTGCCAGGAGAAACATCGATAGCCTGAGATATGCAGATGACACCACCTTTATGGCACAAAGTGAAGAGGAACTAAGAAGCCTCTTGATGAAAGTGAAAGAGGAGAGTGAAAAAGTTGGCTTAAAGCTCAACATTCAGAAAACGAAGATCATGGCATCTGGTTCTATCACTTCATGGTAAATAGATGGGGAAACAGTGTCAGACTTCATTTTCTGGGCTGCAAAATCACTGCAGATGGTGAGTGCAGCCATGAAATTAAAAGACACTTACTCCTTGGAAGGAAAGTAACGACCAACCTATATAGCATATTAAAAAGCAGAGATATTATATGCCAACAAAGGTCTATCCAGTCAAAGTTATAGTTTTTCCAGTGGTTATATATGGAAGTGAGAGTTGGACTGTGAAGAATGCTGAGCACTGAATAATTGATGCTTTTGAACTTTGGTGCTGGAGAAGACTCTTGAGAGTCCCTTGGACTGCAAGGAGATACAACTAGTCCATCCTGAAGGAGACCAGTCAGGTTCATTGGAAGGACTGATTCTGAGGCTGAAACTCCAGTATTTTGGCCCCCTCATGCAAAGAGTTGACTTATTGGAAAAAACCCTGATGCCGGGAGGGACTGGGGGTAGGAAGAGAAGGGGACGACAGAGGATGAGATGGCTGGATGGCATCACCGACTCGATGCACATGAGTTTGGGTGAACTCTGGTAGTTGGTGATGGATAGGAAGGCCTACTGTGGTGTGATTCATGGGGTTGCAAAGAGTCAGACACGACTGAGCGACTGAACTGAACTGATTTGAAAATGTAATGAAATATCTTTGGACATAATACCTTAGATAAATCTGGCTGTAATTATGCCGAGTCACTAAAGGTCAATCAAAAGATTATATAATTATTCAGTATGTGTATATATAATTACATAATCTAAAATTTCAAATATAACATTCTTCACGTGACAAGAATTAAGAAATGAAGAACACACTAGTAAATGCCAGGGCTTTAGACCATGGCAGGTAGATATAGAAGGTATGCAGGCATGACTATAAACAGACAACACCAGAGATCCTAGTGGTGATAGAATCTTGACATTAATACTAATGTTGATAGCTGTGATTTGTCCTAGAGTTTTGTAAAATGTTACTCTTGGGGAAAAATGACTGAAAGTTCCAAGGAATCTCTCTGTAGCATTTCCTACAACTGCATATGAACACACAATTATCTCAAACTAAAAAGTCAAAAAGATATATTCTTTCACATAATCTCCTGAAATTGTTACCATGGTACATTTTAGAAATTGATTTATCTAATCTTTCATTTTGCCCATATTCCAATCAAGAAAGACTCATCAGTAATTTAGGAATCTTGAAATAAGATGAAGTCAAAGTTGTCTCTTAAGATTCAAGTTCAGGTTGTAATTTCAGCTATGCTTATGGTCTGATAATTAATGGGAGTCATTAAATTAGGCAATTAATTATGTCTTTAGAGGCTTAGTATTAGTAATCTTTGTTCAGTTCCAGGTCTCTGCTATGGGTAAAAGTGTTATGTTTAAATGTTTTGTCTGACCTTCTTTTTTATTTAGCAGATAAAAGATTATTAAAGTAGTTATGAAGAAACATGACATCTTTAGCTGATCTAATAATTGGTATCTTTGATTCTCCAAAGGAATATTTGTGCTGATTCTCATTCAGATCAGTGTGGAATGGAAGAGGAAACCAGTATCCTTACTAGAGGGTAATGCAGAGTTAAAGAAACAATTATCTTGTTCAGGGGAGCAATAAACAAGATTGGGTGGCTAAATATGTAGTGACATTTGTGATGTGGTAGAAAGTAAATGCTCAGTTCTATAGCTTACATCATCCTGTACAGGCACTGAAAGTACAGCCACAAAAACGGAATGGTTTTCTTTACTAAATAAGTTTATAATTGATTTTTATTTTCATTTTTGTACTTTATATTAGTATAATATAAAAAGAATTTAGTAAAAAAATAAATAAATTTTATTAATAACAAAGAAAG
>SJYQ01002685.1:297383-316136 GCA_006410935.1 Redunca redunca
TGAAAAATCTTTACCCAACTTTCTTATTTTTTTTGTTTTGTTTCATTTTAATATATATAAATTTACTCTTGTTCTTATGTTATTGAAGCTGTGTTCTTGCATTCTGTTGACAATAGTAAACTGTCCTCTAAATTTGTTCATAATCATATTTAGAGCTATTCCTTCTCTTAACCTTCAGAATTATTTTTCTTTCCCATCTAATATGATCTTTCTCTATGTCCACTTTTCCTGTTACTCATCCTCCAGAAAAGAGATAGAGAGACAGAGATAAAGAGAGAGAGAGAGAATGAGAAATCTATCTAGACTCTGTGGTGACCAAAATAAATTGAGTGGCTTGCCCTTAAACATCACTCTGTATGCATTTGATGCTAGTCTCATCCTCTTCTCAGAATTACAATAAAAAAGAGATAGATGCAGGCACATCTCTCTGCCAGTCCCCAACTTCCAGGAAAAAGAAGTCTGTCAGATTTCATCAAATGTAGTCTTAGTGACCCTAGATGGAGCCTTCTCTTTATCATTCTCTCATTATATGGTACTCTTAGCAGTTAAAGTACATTAATAAAAGCAAATACCTCCCCCCAAATGAAACAAAACTAAAACTTAGTTTTACTTCTGCTCTTTTTTGTTGTAGTTCTCTAGTGCTTGCAGATCTTTCATTGTTGGGTCTATACCATTGTTAGTTTTCTCCTTTATTTTCTGCTCATTTGTGTATAAAAATAGATATTGATAGAGTGTGTTTGTGTGCTTAGTCACTCAGTCATATCCAACTCTTTGTGACCCCATGGACTGTAGCCTGCCAGGCTCCTCTGTCCATGAGGATTCTTCAGGCAAGAATACTGAAGTGGGTTACCATGCCCTCCTCCAGCGGATTTTCCCAACCCAAGGATCAAACTCAGGTCTCCCTCATTGCAAGCAGATTCTTTACCATCTGAGCCACCAGGGATGAAGTAGAGGACATAACTGATGGAGTAAAGGACATAATTTTTGCTTCAACAATCAACAGCAATGCAGCGGGATACTGTAGTAAATCATATTATTATTGGATATTTGAAGTTTTCAACCAGGGTTCATATATATGGGGAATCATGAAGAATCTTGCTACGTGCCATTTAATTGCTGGCTTTGCTTTCTTTCTGATGAGGTGGCCACAGACTGAGTTGTCCAATTAGTTCCATTGACCTTCAGGTTAATGATGTTATTTCTTGTTTTCATCTTAAATTTGAATCTTCTTTATCTCTGTTTCCAAGCATTTCAGTTGAACATTGAGAAATGCTTCACTGGTATCCACAAACCACCTTGTACTAAACAAATTAATTATTTAACTCTTACTGATAAGATTTGATTTTTGTCTTGACTATCTGTAACTGTATTAAAGCTAGAATAAATCTTAAATTTTATTTGTAGATAATTTCTTATGTGATATTTATTTGTTAGTGATACCATTTTTCATTAAACAACACTCTAAGGGAACTTTTTCTTTACTGCAATCATGTTCATAAGATGGTGGTGTCCTTAGATTTACACAGGAAGCATTTGATGTTGTGTAAATATCAAATATCAGTATTTTGTTCATTTTATAATTAGTAAATAACACTACTAGCTTCATTGCTTCCCAAAAATCTTTCTTTGACTTTGTTATAGAGCTATGGAAGAAGGGAATAGTTCACTAGTTATGGGGCAAATGTCCTGTAACTATTCCTCTCAATAGCAGGAAAGCACATTTCCTTTCCTCTTCTTTGCCTGCCTGTTGATTTGAAGCTAAAGAAACTGGATGTTGAAAAGATTTTTGCTCTGCCACTTGGTCAGCTTTCATCTAGTTTTCTGGATCTGTTTACTCATCTGTAAGACACGTATAATCCCTTTGGAAGGCTGATGAAAGGATTGCTTGAGAGAACAGCAAGTGAGAATTGCAGTGACTGTAAGTTTCATTTTTAATTCCTTGAACATTGGAAACAGCTCATTGTCTTAAAATGTGAAGTGATTAGAATTGGAAAATAATAATCATTAGTGTGCCTTTTTTTCTTCAACCTTAGGATATTTGCTTTCCAAAGAAACTGGCAGAAGAAACCTGATAAATAAGAGCAAGAACTCATACATGTACCATTCTCTTATCCTTTCCAAATTCCCTCTTAGAAGTGGAAATATATACTTGCTCTGAAATTTGCTCAACACTTTACACACCAAGATTTAAATCTTTCAGTTCAGTTCAGTTTAGTCACTCAGTCATGTCTGACTCTTTGACCCCATGGACTGCAGCATGCCAGGCCTCCATGCCAGTCCATTACCAACTCCAGGATTTACCCAAACTCAAGTCTGTTGTGTTGGTGATGTCATCCAACCATCTCATTCCTCTTTCAGCCCCTTCTCCTCCCACTTTCAATCTTTCCCAGCATCAGTGTGTTTTCAAATGAATCAGTTCTTCACATCAGGTGACCAAAGTATTGGAGTTTCAGTTTCAGCCTCAGTTTTTCCAATGAATATTCAGGACTGATTTCCTTTAGGATGGACTGGGTTGATCTTGCAGTCCAAGTGACTGTCAAAACTCTTCTCCAGCACTACAGTTCAAAAGCATAAATTCTTTACCGCTCAGCTTTCTTTATAGTCCAACTCTCACATCCACGTATGACTACTGGAAAAACCATAGCTTTGACTAGACAGACCTTTGTTAACAAAGTAATGTCTCTGCTTTTTAATATGCTGTTTAGCTTGGTCATAACTTTTCTTCAAAGGAGTAAATCTTTACTGAGTAAATCTTCCAAAGAGTAAATCTTTACTGAGCATCTAATATGTTCTTGGATCAGATGGTCAACACTGAAACCAGATTGATTATATCCTTTACAGCCAAAGATGGAGAAGCTCTATACAGTCAGCAAAAACAAGACCGGGAGCTGGCTGTGGCTCAGATCATGAATTCCTCATTGCCAAATTCAGAGTTAAATTGAATAAAGTGGGGAAAACCACTGGACCATTCAGATATGACCTAAATCAAATCCCTTATGACTATAGAGTGGAAGTGAGAAATAGATTTAAGGGACTAGATCTGATAGACAGAGTGCCTGATAACTATGGACGGAGGTTCGTGACATTGTACAGGAGACAGGGAGCAAGATCATCCTAAAGAAAAAGAAATGCAAAACAGTAAAATTGCTATCTGAGGAGGCCTTACAAATAGCTGTGAAAAGAAGAGAGGTGAAAAGGAAAGATATACCCATTTGAATGCAAAGTTCCAAAGAATACCAAGGAGAGATAAGAAAGCCTTCCTCAGCAAAGAAATAGAGGAAAATGATACAATGGGAAAGAATAGAGATATCTTCAAGAAAATTAGAGATACCAAGGGAACATTTCATGCCAAGATGAGCTCAATAAAGGGCAGAAATGGTATGGACCTAACAGAAGCAGAATATATTAAGAAGAGGTGGCAAGAATACACAAAAGAACTGTACAAAAAAGATCTTCACGACCCAGATAATCATGAAGGTGTGATCACTCACACTCACCTAGAGCCAGNAATTAGAGATACCAAGGGAACATTTCATGCCAAGATGAGCTCAATAAAGGACAGAAATGGTATGGACCTAACAGAAGCAGAATATATTAAGAAGAGGTGGCAAGAATACACAAAAGAACTGTACAAAAAAGATCTTCACGACCCAGATAATCATGAAGGTGTGATCACTCACACTCACCTAGAGCCAGACACCCTGGAATGTGAAGTCAGGTGGGGCTTAGGAAGCATCACTACAAACAATGCTAGTGGAGGCAATGAAATTCTAGTTGAACTATTTCAAATCCTAAAAGATGATGCTGTGAAAGTGCTACACTCTATGGCAGCAAATTTGGAAAACTCAGCAGTGACTACAGGACTGGAAACAGTCAGTTTTCATTCCAATCCCAAAGAAAGGCAATGCCAAAAAATGCTCAAACTACTGCACAATTGCACTCATCTCACATGCTAGTAAAGAAATGTTCAAAATTCTCCAAGCCAGGCTTCAGCAGTACTTGAACCATGACCTTCCAGATATTCAAGCTGGTTTTAGAAAAGACAGAAGAACCAGAGATCAAATTGCCAACACCCACTGGATCATGAAAAAAGCAAGAGAGCTCCAGAAATACATGTATTTCTGCTTTATTGATTATGCCAGAGCCTTTGACTGTGTGGATCACAATAAACTGTGGAAAATTCTGAAAGAAATGGGAATACCAGACCACCTGACCTGCCTCTTAAGAAACCTGTATACAGGTTAGGAAGCAACAGTTAGAACTGGACATGGAACAACAGACTGGTTCCAAATAGGAAAAGGGGTACGTCAAGGCTGTAAATTGCCACCCTGCTTATTTAACTTATATGCGGAATACATCATGAGAAACACTGGGCTGGAAGCTAAAGCTGGAATCAATATTGTTGGGAAAATATCAATAACCTGAGTATGCAGATGACACCACCCTTATGGCAGAAAGTGAAGAAGAACTAAACAGCCTCTTGATGAAAGTGAAACAGGAGAGTGAAAAAGTTGGCTTAGCCCAACATTCAGGAAACAAAGATCATGGCATCCAGGCCCATCACTTCATGGCAAATAGACAGGGAAACAGTGGCTGACTTTAATTTTCTGCACTCCAAAATCACTGCAGATGGTGATTGCAGCAATGAAATTAAAAGACGCTTACTCCATGGAAGGACAGTTATGACCAACCTAGACAACACATTAAAAAGCAGACATTACTTTGTGAACAAAGGTCCATCTATGTTAATGGTTTTTTTCAGTAGTCATGTATGGATGTGAGAGTTGGACTATAAAGAAATCTAACCACAGAAGAAATGAAGCTTTTGAACTGTGGAGTTGGAGAAGACTCTTGAGCGCTCCTTGGACTGCAAGGAGATCCAATCTGTCCATCCTAAAGGAGATTAGTCCAGGGTGTCATTGGAGGGACTGATACCTAAGCTGAAACTCCAATACTTTGGCCACCTGATTCAGAGAGCTGACTCATTTGAAAAGACACCGATGTTGGGAGAAATTGAGGGCAGGAGGAGAAGGGGACGACAGAGGATGAGATATTTGGATGGCATCACTGACACAATGCACATGAGTTTGGGTGGACTCCGGGAGTTGGTGATGGACAGGGATCTGGAGAGCTGGGGTTCATGTGGTCGCAAAGAGTCAGACATGACTGAGCGACTGAACTGAACTGAACTGCAATAGTTGACTTCAGCTCTTGATGGAGGGTAGTCAATAGTTATGACTTCAAATATTGAGTATCCAATGCTTAGCACAGACACAAGTGGTTTCTTTTTGAGGCTAAATGTTGAAGAGGGAAATCATACACACAAATATAAAAGTGTAATTTTTAAAAGTGCTAAAAAGACATTTCTGGCTTATTAGATACTATAATTTTGGGATATGATCTAAGTGAGATAGGTAAGGAAACATTTTTTACTTGAGATTTGAATATTGCAAAGGTTTAGCAATGTGAATAGTAAAAGGATATAGCAGAGGGAAGCAGCCTGTTCAGTGGTCATATGGTGAAAGGGAGCACTCCAAGTTCAGAACCAGAGAGATTATGTCTAGAGAGTAAAAATGAAGAGGAATATGTTAGATGAGGCAGGATAGCTTGATAAGAGGGAACTTGCAGTGACTTTCAGTTTGTTTCAGTTATCTATAACAGCATAACAAACAACCCTATAACTTAGATAATCATTTTATTAGGCTCAAAGATAGTGCCTATCAGTAACAGAGAGAGCACAGTGAGAACGGCCCTTCTCTGTTACATGGTGTCTGAATGACCTGAACAGTTGGAGAATGAAATTGCTGGGCTTGAAACATCCCCTTCCAAGATCCTTTCTTTATTCACATTATCTAGCAACTGAAGTTGGGTGACTGAAGAATGACACAGCTGGGGCTGGCAAAAGGTGTCTACATGTGGCTCCTCTAGCAAATCAGTCTTGGGGTCAAACGACTTCCTACTTGTCAGCTTAGTACTCTAGAAGTAAGTGTCTACCAACAGGAAAACTGCATGGCCATATGTGATCTAGCCTTGGAAGCCATATAATGTCACTTCTAATGTACTCTATTGGTTGAGTAATACCCAGATACAAGAAAGAAATATTGACTTCAGCTCTTGTTGGAGGGTAGTCAAAGAATTAGTGGCCATGATTAAAAATTACCAGACAGGAAATGTTAAGGACATGTGGCTTTTATCAAAAGAACAATGAAAAAAGTTTTAAGCATGAAATAATCATGCTTGCATGTGTATTTTGATAATAACACTGGAGAGTAAGGAAGAATTTTAGAGGAGAATTGGAGTAGAGTCAGGTGGACGATGGATGCTAAAGACGCAATTTAGGCAAAGTACAGCTTTAGACTAGACAAAAGTGATACTGGTGGAGATGAAGGGAAGCCAATGACTTTGGGTGATATATTAAATGTTAAATCTGAGAACTTGGTGGTGAATTAGGAAAGAGAGGTATAAGAAAGGGAAATGACAAGGATAATTCCCAGGTTTTTTGGTTTGCACAGCCAAATATTTAATAAATCTCTTTTCTATGACAAGGAACAAGACTAAAGATGAGACATGAACAGGACTAGAGAGGAATATGATGCAGTTAATTTTATAGATGATATATTCAGGATAACTTTAATATATCCAAAAGGAGGTGCTAAGTTACTAATAATTATATGGTTCTGGAAAAGTGAGGATAATATGAATAGGGAAAGATAATCTTGCATCTTAATAACTGTGTCATTTTACCTAGATTTGATGTTTCTCAGTAAGCCATTAAATATGTTTGAAGCATCTACTGTGTGAAACCAGTATAGTAGGAGAGTTATAGATAAGTTTCTTACATTTAAAGTAATTTTATGTAATTCAGATAGGATAGGCAAAGACATGAAATGTTAAGAAGCAAATAATAAGGCACAACAATTCAGTAAATACTGTGATATAATGTTTTATATAGTTTTGAACTATAGGGAGGCCTAGCTTAGCCTACTAAGATTTGGTAAGTCAGGTTCCAGTGGATCATCTGAGGCAGAGCTACATTTTAGGTGGATAGGTGTTCAGTAAAAAACATTATAAAATAAACATGCAGAGCCCCTACTCAGAGCTAATAATCACTTTATTAGATAGATCCTCATAATGACATAACTTTATTTACAATAATGTATTTTGCTTGATGCTTGGTAGATAAGCTTTCACTTCTGGGTTGCCACCACCTCCACTATAACCTCTGCTCATGACTCTCAGGAAATTTTAGTTTATGGCTGGCATTCTAAGAGAAGTTCTTAAAGTGAATGTCAGCACCCCTCGGATTCTGATTCTCTCTAATCTGGTACCTTTCCTGAAATATTAATCTCATTTTCCAGAAATTTCTTGGAATTGTGTGAATGACCCTGTGACAGAAGAATGATGTGTTATCAAATAGAAGATGCAGATAATATGTTATAGAACAGCACATGTTGTGACATGTTATTGAGTTATTAAGTTGACTTACTGTGCCATGATCAGAATTTTTAAAAAGTGAAATAAAATATGATAGAATAGAAAATAATAGAAAATAGAAAATTATATTGCACCAGAATGGGTGCAATATAATAGCATGTACTGAGGTGGGTTGCTATTATTACCACTCAGACAAAATCTTTACATAAGCTACAGTGGACATGTACACTTTGACCCCACTAAAAATTAAGAAAAGAAACAAGCTCAAAAATGCACCAGATTCACATATAACATTGTCTTCATGTGTCCTATGCTGGATTAATTTATAATCTAGCTAGCANAAATTTTATATTAATGTTTTAATTTACTCATATACTACAAGGGAAATTACTGTTTTGTAGAATATATCAATATCTCTACAAAAACAGTGTTGTTTCAGAGTGGAAAACTGATTTTAGTCTTATTTGGATACCTTTTTCCTATCTTGAGGGCTTTACAGGTGATGCAGTGGTAAAGAATAAGCCTGCTAATGCAGGAGAATCAGGAGGCATGAGTTTGATCCCTAAGTCAGGAAGATCTGCTGGAGAAGGAAATGGCAACCCACTCCAGTATTCTTGCCTGGAAAATTCCTTGGACCGAGGAACCTGATGGGCTCCAGTCCATGGGGTTGTAAAGAGCTGGGCATGACTTAGCTTGATAAATTTTGATTATTTAAAAAATGTTTGTTACAGCCATTGAATATGTGAATTGATTCAGTAATAAAAACATGCTAGGACAATTATCAAGCTTCCCTTGTGGCTCAGCTGGTAAAGAATCTGCCTGCAATGTGGGAGACCTGGGTTTGATCCCTGGGTTAGTAAGATCCCCTAGGGAAGTGAAAGGCTACCCACTCCAGTATTCTGGCCTGGAGAATTCCATGGAGTGTATATCCCATGGGATCGCAAAGAGTTGGACATGATTGAGTGACTTTCACTTTCAGGACAACTATCAGTTTGTATAATCTTTCAGCTTCAGCACAAGAGAAAGAAGCTGGCACTTAAGGGGCTTGGCATGATCTTAGAGGAATTCTTCTCTGTGATAACAATTAGGTAAATTCTGGCTTTATGGCAGCACATTATTTCCCTACTTCAAATAATGTGCCCCAGGCTTCAGCCTGTCCTTTTGAGAACATTATTCTGTTCCTCTGGCTCAACAATTTAGAACTATGTTACCATTGCCCATGTGGATGATAATGACAACAAATTAACCAATGAGTCTGAAAATATCTTGTCTGAAGCTTTCCCGTAACCAAGATTTTTTGGGAAACCCATCCTTTCACCTAGAGAAACTCCAGTGCCCTTCAGTTATGAGATAGCAAGGAATGGACCTCAGGTAGATGGTTACACTGAGTTGCTGTAGTCAGGGTATAAGAAATGTCCCTAATGCATGTATTACAGTGTGATTTCCAGGCCCTGAGGGATTCCATCTACCCTAATAGAATTCCCAGGCCCAGTATTCCCTACCTGCATGCCTGTGTGCACATGCTCAGTCACTTCAGTTGTGACTGTTTGTGATCCTATGGACTGTATCTGTCAGGCTCCTCCTTCCATGGGATTCTCCAGGTAAGAATACTGAAGTGGGCTGCCATGCCCTGCTCCAGGAAATCTTCCCAACCCAGAGGTTAAACCCATGTCTCCTGTGGCTCCTGCACTGAAGGCATATTTTTACTGCTGAGCCACTGGTGTAGCCCATTCCCTACCTACACTAGGCCAATAATCCTCCATGAAATTTTATCAATACAGTGTCTCCCCATACTTGAGTGATAAAATAAGAAATTTTTTCTTAGAGGTCACATTTATAACTCATCTACTACTTAAGAAAGATCTAATTTTCATTGTTTGGCTTACAATTTCAGAGGAGATTGTTGATTTAGCCACTTATTATTTCAGAAACAAAGAAGAGAGTGGCAAGTTGAGCATCAGTGAAGAGAAACTCTTGCTTGTGTTTACATCCCACATATTCAAATATCTCAACAATATCCCTGCCCCTTCTGGCCTTATTCTAAACTCAGATATTGAGGTTTTCTTTTTTTATGTTGAAGCAGATTATTAATTTTCTTTCACTGAGGGATTAGTTGTTCAGAGAGATTTTTAAATATCACTGGGATTCCCTTGTGGCTCAGTGGTAAAGAATCTGCCAGCAGTACAGGAGATATAGTGCAGTTCAAGCCCTGGCTCAGAAAGGTCCCCTGGAGAAGGAAATGGCAACCCACTCCAGTATTCTTGCCTGAAAAATCCCATGGATAGAGGAACCTGGTAGGCTACAGTCCATGAGGTTGCAAAAGAGTTGGACACAACATCAGTTCAGTTCAGTTCAGTTCATTTCAGTTCAGTGGCTCAGTCTTGTCCAACTCTTCGTGACCCCATGAATCGCAGCACGGCAGGCCTCCCTGTCCATCACCAACTCCCGGAGTTCACTCAGACTCGCAACCATCGAGTCAGTGATGCCATCCAGCCATTGCATCCGCGGTCGTCCCCTTCTTCTCCTGCCCCCAATCCCTCCCAGCATCAGAGTCTTTTCCAATGAGTCAACTCTTCGCATGAGGTGGCCAAAGTACTGGAGTTTCAGCTTTAGCATCATTCCTTCAAAAGAAATCCCAGGGTTGATCTCCTTCAGAATGGACTGGTTGGATCTCCTTGCATATTGACTAAATACCTACAACAATTTTTAAATACTTATTTATAAAGAATCCCTCTGAGACCTTAGGTTTGTTATAACAGTTTGGATCCCAACAATATCAAACAAAATAATTTTATTTGGGGATGTGGGAATACAAGGGAGCTGATTTATCTAAAATATTTATGAAATCCTGTGGAAACTGTACTCTTGGAGATTAGAAATAAGGATATGACATTTTAATTGGTATTCCTTGTATTCATCAGGTTAAGATTTCTCAAGACATCCATCTGTTTTAGTGACAGAAAATTCAACTAGATCGAAATGACAGGGTTTGCAGCAGAACTATAAATCTGGCAAGTTATATGTAGATTCCTTCCAACAGTGGTAGTAATTTGCTTTTATGTCAGACAATCTCAAGGATTCTGTCATAATGGGGTTCTAGTGAGCTGTTGGGATTCTGTAAGGCAAATAGGACATGGATTAGCTGATATTTTCTATGCTGATGTATCACTCTTATTTGATCAAATGTTGATAGATTGAAGAGAAGCAGGTCACAGCTGGGTTTTTGGAATTGAATATGTGTTCCTCTGCCAGGCTTATTCCTTTACAATATGTTTGGCAATGTCTTAAAGGAGTGTTGACTCCTAATGACTAAATTATTTAAGGTAACACTTAATTAGATTGAAGTGCTAGGGATAAGTGAACTTAGAGAGAGTATATCAGCAAACTTTGGGCACCAGCACATATTTCTTCTGTTTATTGAATGCTGAAATTATGTTCAGGAGAGGTTATTTCTGTTGAGTTTAGAGCTTTCAGGAAAGAAAAATGAGAAAATTTGCCAACAAGAAAGGATATTGGGATTATGAAAATAATGCATTTTTTGCATATAACCCCTCTAGCAATTTTAGGTGAAAGGAAGAGGGGAGTGAATAGCTTAACCAGATCTGTCAGGGTTCGTGCAATGTTCTGCTTAGTACTGTAGTTATTTGCATATATAAAATAATTTTCCTAATCATATTATTTTCACCCATTATTATTTCTACAAAAGTCTTTGCAATACAGTAAAATGTCAGAGTTTGGTGGGGCAAAGATTGATACATGATTCCTTATATTTTTAAGGAAAGATTTTGTTATGGAGCTAGTTTCTGCAGGATATAATGTGAGAGTAAACCTATCNAACCTATCAACAGATTATAAACTAAAAAGAGAGTTCAAGAGAAACATATTATTAAAACTTCTTGAAATATAATGTAGTTCTAGTTAAAGAGAGCAGATTGCACAAGTATGTTGAGTTCTTCTCCATTTTGACAACAACTAAATGACAAGGAAATTTTTTAAAAGACATATACTTTCAAGAACTAAAAGAGATTAGTGAAGACAAACTAGCAGAAAATGTCAGAAGCTGGAAAATATTTGCCTAATGGCAATGACTTAAAAGAACTAAGAAAATGGAATCTGAAGTTGAAATAGGGAAATCTAATATGCAACATAATATCTATGGAGGGCTTAACCCTCCAAGGTGCCGTAGTATGGAAGGACTAGTTACTTTTGGAAGCAGTGATAAAAATGCGTTTAAAAACAGAAGAATTGGTTCAAAGTCTGTTTACAAAACAAATACTGCATGCCCTCTTGAGCTCTCTACTGCTAGGACATTCCCTTCCAGTCACTAATTCTCTGGGAAAAAAAATAAAATAATAAAAAAATTAAATAATAAAACAGGCTGTGTGACAGATTGGGATAGATATTTGCATTGTCTACAAATAACCAAGAAACTTGGAAACTCAACCATAAAAATACATAAGATATGGTAGAATTGAAATTGCAAAAAATATGTGAATAAATCTCCATACAGGAAATAGCAATAGGGCTATCAAATAGACATTCTACTTGATTGGTTATCAGAGAAATAAAAATTAAATTAACATGGAAAGAACATTTACTTTTCATGTTGGTAGAAAAAATGGATGGTCAGCTTCTGGAGTTTAAGGCTGGTGGGATTGTTAATTAGTGTGGTCAGTCTATAAAGGAATCTGGCCCTTCCTAGACAATGAAATAGAATATTTGCAATTCTATCCTATCTGTACAACCTAAAGAAGTTCTGACACTGATGCACAGAGGTGTTCACAGGATATTTGTGTCAGACTTGTCTGTTCTAAGCAGAGTTGAAGTCTTTATTCCATCACATAACATGTAGAATATGCATTTCAACTAGTTTTAGATTTTGGTTAGTGGGATTGTGTGTTACTTATCATTCTGTGTCTAGCTTGTTCTACTTAATACAAGGTCTTCCAAGTTCAGCCATGTTGTAGCAAAGAACAATATTACTTATTTTTAAGGATGAATATAGTCCACTGTATGAATATATCATATACTCATTATACATGCATTCAATCATAGATCAATAAAAATTAAGTAGAATATGCCTGTCCTTGGATGCCACACAGCTGTCAGAAGAAACTGGGCAAATCTATATTAAACATTATGTAGTGTGAAAAAGTAGCATATAGAATGAGACACATAGCACAATACCAGTTACTACATTAAAGCATATATTACCAAAAATAATACTAAATACAACATTTTCTTTTGGATTAAATATACAAGTATATAACCAAAGAGAGTGAGTATGCTCTGTGTAGGGCAACTGCTGGGGTTAGAAAAGGGATTGCAGTTGCAGGATGAATGACTGATAAATTGATAAAAATTAAGATAATATATAATTAAATAAGTATAATGATTAGCACAATTCTCAGTACCTGAAATCCTTTCAGTTCAGTCAGTTCTGCCGGGGTCCAGCCCCAGTGGATCCAGGGTAATTCGAAGGTGGGGATGGAACAGGCGTCCTAGGAAAAAACTTATTTAATTACAGAAATAGAGAGAGATATATAGAGAGATTAGAAATGGATACTGTAGTAGGAAAAATTAGTGGAGAAAAAGAGGCTGAATAACTTGGTTTACATGGAATACCAATCACCAACTACGTAGGCCACAGGCGTCTTTCCGTTCTTCTGAAGGAAAGGAGGCACTGAGGCCTCCCTGGTCTGATCTTAGAAGCTCAGGCAAAATTAGCAGGCTTGGTGAGTACCCACGTACCAGGTGGGAATACAGCCAGAAAAAAGGGGAGCAAGAAAGAAACGACATGGGGGAATCAGTCTTTCCAGAAACTGATCCCATTTCTTTATTTTTTAGGTTTGCTTATATACCTTTTGTTATACGTAGGGATGAATACAGAGTCACATGGGGGTCAGCAGTCCTGACCTTTATCAAAATCAGGTGCTTCACATAAATGTATAAAAAAAGGTCTTAGGGGTTTTACATCATCTTCTGGCCATGAGACCCGCTGACGTTTTACAACCCTTTCTTTCTGATAACCAAAAAGGTTATTTTTTTCCAAGGGTGTTTTTTCTTAAACCAGGCACCACCCTCCAAATAAAGTTGCATTCTTATAGGGTGAGGGTGTAGTGGGTTACAGTCAAGAAAGGAATTTATTTAACCTAAGGTTAACATGATTAATCTTAAAGATTAATACTTATTTCTCCTAAATGCTAGTTATATTCATTATAAGGGAAGAGAATATGGAGATTTAGCAGCAAACATCAACCCAACAAATGAAAACCCTTCACCAATGTTCCCCTTAAGATCTATTTAGTCTTAAGATAGTGATAAAGTTACATTTTTGCATAGCAAGGACACAGTGATTTATAACAAAAGTACAGTGATCTATAACAAAAGAGAAAATTCATTAACTCAAAAAGTCTAGTATTGCTAACATCAAAAACTACTATATTCCCTTTTCTATATTCCAAATACATTGATTAATATATTCTCAGGTGCCTAAGGATATGGAGGCCTGGCGGCAATCATTGACTCAACAATGAGAAAAAGCCCTATGCTAATTAAGACTTTCAAAATACTCCAAACTCTCTGTGCTGTTTATGGTTGAGAGGTTGTCACACAAGCTAGTCTGTCAGCAGAGAGGTTTGACCTGAGACACCCTTGTCACACCCAGGGCAGGGAATTAGCAGCAATTATTGGCACAACAAATGAAAAACCCTTTACCAATATAATTCCTAACCAACCCACTATACTAATAGTTTCTAACTTCCCCAAAGAATATGCCTTCAGCAAGTCCAAAACATCTCGTGCCTCTCACAGCTGGGACGCTTCAAACAATCACATGTGGCCAGACAAACCTGTACAGGCAGGCTAGATAACCTTCAGAGTAGTTCGTAAGTTGAAATACTCTTGTCACGCCCAGGAATTTTTATTGACATGGAGCTGTAAGTTAACTCCTTCTCTGAGAGAGGTAATGGGGGTCAGTCCCCCATAAAGTCAAAGGTATAGGTGAGAGCATAAAACAGTAAAGTAGGTAGACTCTGGCTTGGGAGTAGATGCTCGGGCACAGGGGGTTTCCTGAGGCTTGATCCCCCGCTTTGCGTAATGCCAAGCCTCCTTCCTCATGACCTTTGCCATGGGCGGAGTTCCTCATGCTGGCTCCCAGCACAGTTCAGTCTCTGTCATGTCTGACTCTGTGACCCCATGAATCGCAGCATGCCAGGCCTCCTTGTCCATCACCAACTTCCAGAGTTCACTCAAACTCACGTCCATTGAGTTGGTGATGTCATCCAGCCATCTCATCCTCTGTCATCCCCTTTTCCTCAGCTTTCTTCACAGTCCAACTCTCACATCCATACATGACCCCTGGAAAAACCATAGCCTTGACTCGACAGACCTTTATTGGTAAAGTAATGTCTCTGCTTTTCAATATGCTATCTAGGTTGGTTATAACTTTCCTTCCAAGCAGTCTTTTAATTTCATGGCTGCACTCACCATCTGCAGTGATTTTGGAGCCCCCCAAAATAAAATCTGACATGGTTTCCACTGTTTTCCCATGTATTTGCCATGAAGTGATGGGACTAGATGCCATGATCTTAGTTTTCTGAATGCTGACGTTTAAGCCAATTTTTTCACTCTCCTCTTTCACTTTCATGGCAAACTATAAAAAAAGCAAGCCACAAAATGTAATCATGACTAGGGAAAATTGCTGAACATGGTACTTGATGCATAATTACTGTTTCATAATTGCTTTTTGAACAACTGAATGAATAAACAAATTTGTGAATGAACAAATAAAAATGAATGAATGATACATTCTATATGCTATGAAGTTTATGATATGAAATATAAAGTGTGTATAAAAATAGAATGCAAGCAACAATCATTTTCTCCTATATAATCCAAATAGATGTGTGCTACAATGATTGATAATTGACTTGGACTGGGGCTTAGCTTTGATTATTTATGAAACTGAGGAAAAATGCAGAATTGATTCAGATGATGTTATTTGTGCTTTAAAAGCTTGATGGCATTTGGAATTCAATTCTTTTTTCATTCTAGAGGCTTTTAGGTCTTATCAAGAGAAAAGGAGACTATGATCAATTTAGAAATCTCTGTAAGGCAAACATCTTTCAGTGGGAAATACATTTTCCTATCTACAATGTTTAGTTCAGCATAATTAACATGAATAATTCAGGACAATTTCCTGATACTTATTATATTTAAGAGCTTAGCTAGTTTCTAACTGCCCTCGAAATGTAGTCAGAATGTAAATTTCTCAGCAAAGAGTGGGAAGTAGGTGGTTTGATTAAAATGTAATATGTATTTAGAATTAACAGTATTCAGGGTCTTAACAAAATGACCTTAACAGTATTATTCTACAGAAATACATTTGCATAATTGCTGAAATGACATCTCCCTCTCTTCCCAACTCTTCCCTTACACCTCCTTACATGTTTAATTTCTCCCTTGATCAATAGAAAGGAACATAGCTTATTTTACAGTTCATTTTAAGTTGAATGCCAACTAAAGGGATATAGTAATTTTAACCTAAGTAGAGTAGACAAAAACTCTACTTTTATAAAAACTTGAACAGTTGAATCAATTATTTGTAGTGGTCCTTGTTTGCCGTATTTACTTCATTATTTCAGCAAGATATTCACCTTTAAGAATGCAAGTCCAATTTTGTTCACTCTCAGCTGTCTGTAAAAATCCAGAAAAAAGGCATTATAGTGTGGGTTATAAGAAAATAAACTATATATGTTAAAGTAAGGTTAAAAAAATCAAGATCTGTGAATCAATTTGAAATCTTTTTAGTATGAAATAAAATATCTGAAAAGAACTCAATGGTTGGTAAATGGGAACAAAACTACAACTCAGTGCTTCTCCTGACTTGGGGGATAAAGAGGTTTTCTTCCACTAGCCTTTTACAATTTGGCAACAGTTAATTACTGATCTGCAGGAGAGACGTGGCTCAGATGGTAAAGCGTCTGCCTGCAATACGGGAGACCCAGGTTTGATCCCTGGGTTGGGAAGATCTCCTGGAGAAGGAAATGGCAGCCCACTCCAGTATTCCTGCCTGGAGAATCCCAGGGACGGAGGAGCCTGGTATGCTACAGTCCATGGGGTCGCAAAGAGTCTGACAAGACTGAGCAACATCGCTTCACTTCTTCACTTCTAGTTGCTGATCTAGCCTTAGAGAAAGAACTACTTTGATCTGGTCTTGGACAGACCAAGAGAAGAGTTTGGAACTGTTTGAGGGTGGGCAGTTCAAATGGAATGGAACAAAAGGGAGAGGGGCCAGAGGCAGCTCGCAGTCCACTGACATTAGCCAAGGAAATGATAATGAGACTACCAATTTAGACAATTGTGCTTAACTTTTGGGGCTCATGGCCCTTTGGAATCCGATTACATCCATTGAAGAAGGTACATTCATCTCTGCTTTCCAGTTACATGGAAATAAATGAAATAAAATATTAAAAAATTAAAAATTGAAAGAGATGAAATAAAATATAAGCACCTGATACCTTATTTTCAGTTTTGTTACCTTTAAATTACATGGTTCTTTTAGATAATCATTCAGTTCAGTTTAGTCGCTCAGTCTTGTCTGACTCTTTGCAACCACGTGAATCACAGCACACCAGGCCTCCCTGTCTATCACTAACTCCTGGAGTCCACCCAAACCCATGTTCACTGAGTCAGTGATGCCATCCAACCGTCTCATCCTCTGTCATCCCCTTCTCCTCCTACCCTCAATCTTTCCCAGCATCAGGGTCTTTTCAAATGAGTCAGCTCTTTGCATCAGGTGGCCAAAGTAATAATTATCACTAATTATTATCATATGTATGTTGAAAACATTTTTCTTAGTTTATATTTTATCTTTTTTACAGTGTTTTCTAAAAATCTTGTATATATTTAAGGCTTACATAAAGAGATTCATATTTTATCGATATAAGTTCATGTTAGTGGAACATTTGAGTTTCATTTTTTTTTAAATCAATAAATATATGATTTGTCTAGTAAGTCATTAGCTAGGAATATAACTGACTCTAAGTATTATTTCACCATGTAATAAGGTCTTAAAAGAAATTTTAGTTTGGAATAACTTTAAATTTACAGAAAAAATGTAAAGTAGTACAGAGAGTTTTCATTCTGTCCTTTATCCAGTTTATTCTAGTGTTCAGTTCAGTTCAGTGGCTCAGTCATGTCTGACTCCTTGCAACCCCATGAATCGCAGCACGCCAGGCCTCCCTGAAGTCACCATCTCCGAGTTCACTCAAACTCACGTCCATCGAGTCAGTAATGCCATCCAGCCATCTCATCCTCTGTCGTCCCCTTTTCCTCCTGCTCCCAATCCCTCCCAGCATCAGAGTCTTTTCCAATGAGTCAACTCTTCACGTGAGGTGGCCAAAGTACTGGAGTTTCAGCTTTAGCATCATTCCTTCCAAAGAAATCCCAGGGCTGATCTCCTTCAGAATGGACTGGTTGGATCTCCTTGCAGTCCAAGGAACTCTCAAGAGTCTTCTCTAACACCACAGTTCAAAAGCATCAATTCTTCAGTGCTCAGCCTTCTTCACAGTCCAACTCTCACATCCATACATGACCATATAGCCTTGACTTGACGGACCTTAGTTGGCAAAGTAATGTCTCTGCTTTTGAATATGCTATCCAGGTTGGTCATAACTTTTCTTCCAAGGAGTAAGGCTCTTTTGTTTTTAATTTTAATTTTTATTTTATGTTGCTTTACAATACTGTATCGGTTTTGTCATACATTGACATGAATCAGCCATGGGTGTATATAAGTTACCAATCCTGAACTCCCCTCCCACCTCCCACCCCATATCATCTCTCTGGATCACCCCCGTGCACCAGCCCCAAGCATCCTGTATCCTGTATTGAACATAGACTGGCGATTTGTTTCTTACATGATAGTATACATGTTTCAATGGCTGCAGTCACCATTAACATCTTGCATAATTATATTTGACAAAATTGAAAAATTAATATTAACTAAATTATAGACTGTTAGAATTGCTTTTGTTTCATTTTTATACCTTTTTTTTCTCCTTTATATATTCATCTACTACTATGTCAACACTGATGTCTTTATTATTGTTAATTTATAAACAATTTCAGTGTCATGTAAAGTCAAAGTATTATTCCTAACAGATTTTGCTTAGTTGGTCTGGATGACATATTTATTTTTTCAAATGAACTATAAAATTATGGGGCAACATTCAAGAAAATGTAATATTGAACTTCATTCAACATTGTTAAACAACTATATTTCAATATAAAATAAAATTTTAAAAATTAAATAACATA
>SJYQ01002685.1:319041-350353 GCA_006410935.1 Redunca redunca
CAAGCAAGTTATGCAGCTCAATTCCAGAAAAATAAATGACCCAATCAAAAAATGGGCCAAAGACCTAAATAGACATTTCTCCAAAGAAGACATACGGATGGCTAACAAACACATGAATAGATGTTCAACATCACTCATTATCAGAGAAATGCAAATCAAAACCACAATGAGGTACCACTTCACACCAGTCAGAATGGCTGTGATCCAGAAGTCTGCAAGCAATAAATGCTGGAGAGGGTGTGGAGAAAAGGGAACCCTTTTACATTGTTGGTGGGAATGCTAACTAGTACAGCCACTCTGGAGAACAGTGTGGAGATTCCTTTAAAAATTGCAAATAGAACTGCCTTCTGACCCAGCAATCCCACTGCTGGGCATACACACCGAGGAAACCAGAATAGAAAGAGACACATGTACCCCAATGTTCATTGCAGCACTGTTTATAATAGCCAGAACACGGAAACAACCTAGATGTCCAACAGCAGATGAATGGATAAGAAAGATATGGTACATATACACAATGGAGTATTACTCAGCCATTAAAAAGAATACATTTGAATCAGTTCTAAGGAGATGGATGGAACTGGAGCCGATTATACAGAGTGAAGTAAGCCAGAAAGAAAAACACCAATACAGTATATTAACGCATATATATGGAATTTAGAAAGATGGTGATGAAGACCCTGTATGCGAGACAGCAAAAGAGACTCAGATCTATAGAGTGAACTTTTGGACTTTGGGGGAGAGGGAGAGGGTGGGATGAGATGGGAGAATGGCATTGAAACATGTATAGTATCATGTAAGAAACGAATCGCCAGTCTATGTCCGATGCAAGATGCAGGATGCAGGATGCTTGGGGCTGGTGCATGGAGAGGACCCAGAGAGATGTTATGGGGTGCGAGGTGGGAGGGGATTCATGTTTGGGAACGCATGTACACTCGTGGTGAATTCATGTCAATGTTTGGCAAAAGCAATACAGTATTGTAAAGTAAACTAAAGTTAAAAATTAAAAAAATAGATCATAAGAAAAAAAAAAGATGCAGATTAATTTTGAAGAAATATCTTAGTGTGAGATTCAGTTACATCTTCTAAGTGAATTCCCAAACTAAGCAAAGTTACCGAACAAATTGCAACAATGTTAGACCAAAGCAAGACCCTCATACAGAGGAAGTAATGTTGGACCAGAGAAGAGCCCACTATGGAAAAGTAGATTATGATATGGTTAAATTCAGTAGTCAGTTTAGTTACAAAAGGAGAAAAAAGCTGACCCAAATACCTGTCTCCGTCTATTGGTATCAAATATGCCAGTCAAAGAAACCACCTCATCTCACTGGAGTAGAAAGAGTACCTGGACAGAATAAGGACAGGAGGCATGCAAACTGTGATTGGCTAGAGGGGAATATTTAAAGTATGAAGAAAAGATGCTCCCTCCAAAATTTCATGTATAAAATTTACCTTTTTTTTTTTTTTTTTTTTTCAGAAATGAGGTGCCTTCTCATTAATGGTAATTTCCCTAAAGTCCATATGTGCATTTGTTCAGTCGTGTCTCACTCTTTGTGAGCCTATAGACTTGTAGCCCACCTCGCTCCTTTGTCCATGGAATTCTCCAGGCAAGAATATTGGAGTGGGTTACTCCAAGGGATCTTCCTGACCCAGGGATCAAATCCACCTCTCCGCATCACCTGCATTGGCAGGTGGATTCTTTATCACGACATCACCTGGGAAGCATTTCATACGTAAGGGATATTACATACATATTACACACAAACATATATACAATTGCTCTGGCTTCTACGTTAATGAAGACATCACAATATCAATTTGAGATTATCCCCTCTAAACTCTGAAGCTTACATAACTCAATACCCAAGGACTTACTTGAGCAACCTCAACCCCCAACTAATTTGCTAGTTAGTGCAAAACTCAGACCAGGACCTGAGATGATCATTATCATGGTAGTGCTGCCTTCACTACAGAATATAGGGCTTCTTATAATATCTATTAGTAACTAATTGTTCAATGGACATGAATTTGGGCAAACTTTGTGAGACAGTGAAGGACAGGGAAGCCTGGCATGCTGCAGTCCACAACTTAGTAACTGAACAACTAATGGAATTGTCTTTAAAACAAAAATGTGAATCATCCTTCCAACATCTTTGGTGCTACTCTTTTCCATTATATTGAGATAGCCGTATATTCATCTGTACTCTGTTTCTGATTATCCTATTTAAAAAGCCCTAGTGTGTACAACAGAAGGCTAGCACTGTTTCCCACTTAGTGCTAAAATCTAAGTGTAAATGGATTTTCTTATCATAATGCTCCATAATATTGCCTAACCATGGATAATAAGAAAATAAACTATTAGAAACATCTGCTTACTACAAAAGCATTTTTACTACAGTTTTCCCACATTTTTAAGAAACATCTGGGCATTGAAATAGTAATGGTGTCAAATATTACAATTTGCTGAACAAGGCTGACTAAAGAGGTTTGGAGAATGATATATAAACCCACAATTCCAATACAGCAATCTTAGAAATCACTGATACAGACAGAAATAATACTATGTTTTGTAAATAAGCTGTGAGAGAACAGGCCAGTGGGAAGCAACCTCTAGCTTCCAAAGACAGAAATAAGACAGGACCCCATGATAAGAAGTCTGAGGCTGGCCATAGTTCAGGGCTGCTAGAATGTTCATGCTGCTAGTTGCTAAGATTCTTTGGGAATTTACAATAGAAATATAATTGAAGTGAAAACCTAGAAATAGGTAGTCCCTCTCTTAAAGGAATCATTAACTATACTCCATCCTGAGCCTGTACTGGTGCCAGTTCTTGCCTTTTTTTCTGTCTGCTTAACCTCCAATAAAATGGAGTTTGTCTAAAAAGCTTCAATGACAGAATGACTAACCAATGCCCATAGTTATGCATTTCTCTTCTCTGTCTTCTCACATATCTTACCACCTACTTTTATTCCAAGGAATATTTGAACTTCATATCTTTCTTCCTTCTGGACTAATGCCCATCTCTTGCCTTCCCAGCATTAACATTCATATCACAAGAGCCAACATAAACGTTAGTGAATCATCGTACAGAGCAGATGTGCTCCAGATAGAATGTGGATGCATGTAACAGAAATCTAAACACAAAACTGTCCTAAGGTCACATGAACATGTGGTGAGACATGAGGCAGATTTTAAAACTGGGTGAAATCTGTGCTTTCATGGACTAAAGTACATCTATAAGCATTCAGGTCTTTGGTGTCCCTCTCCACTCTGCTCTTCTCTTCTCAAGGTTCTTGCTTCTGATTGAAGGAAAAACTTTCCCTGAAGATTACTGTCAGCTTTTCTTAGATTCTTGGGCAGACTTTGGTCTTATGTTTATTCTTAAACAAATGCCTGCAAAAAATGATGGGATTATCTTTAAATCAAGGTTTCTCAACCTTGACACTATTGACATTTGGAACCAAATAATGATTTTTTATAAAACATTTCCCATATACATGGTAGGAGATTTAGCAGTATGCCTGGATGCTACCCAGTAAGTATCATGTCCCCTTCCCAATCTGATAACCCAAAATGTCTCTACATGCTTGCTAAGCTGTGTCCAACTCTTTTCAACTCTATAGACTGGAGATTGCCAGACTCCTCTGTACATGGGATTCTCCAGGCAAGAATACTGGAGTGGGCTGCCATTTATTCCTCCAGGAGATGTTCCCAGCCCAGGGACTGGACCAGTGTATTCTATGCCTCCTGCATTGGCAGGAGGATTCTTTTACTACTAAGCCACCTGGGAAGCCCCAAAATGTTGTACACATTACAAATTATCCCTGAAGGCAAAGCTGTCCCTTGTTTAGAACTACAAGTTTAGACTAAAAGAATTCAATCCTGAACCTAAAGGTGAGCTGAACTTCCATTGCATCACTGAGCTACAGGAGAGAGAGGTAGCTACTTTATTCAAAGCAATATTCTTTTAAGAATGAACTAGATAGAATACAGTGGTGACATGTGGGTAATCCACAGTGAAAACTTCACATTTAAGTCAAGTAATATTGCTGATAATCAGTTCAGAATTATCAGCTTGACTGATTGCCCAGTCAAGTTGCTGTCTGTTGTCTTACTGACTGTTGACAGGCTATGTGTATAATGGACAAGATCTGGATGGGAAGAAGGAAGCTTTGATATGGAGTAAACTTTTCTTCTTATGAAAGATATCATTTCTGACATTGGCCATGATTGCTCAGTGGGACTACAGCCTACAATTCCTACTAACTGGGCAAATTAATCTATTGCCAGTTATTTCCATTAACATGCCACTGTTAGCATCTGAGATTTGTTAGCAGTTACAGGATTTTAAGAAAATTTGGGAGTTAGCTGTGGACAGTTGAGATTGTCACTGTACCTTTTGAACAAATTGCATTACTTGGTGGCCCTTGAACTAATCAGTGCTTTTGTGCATCTATGTGATATAATATCTAGGAGAAGGATCTATCTTGCAGCCATTGCCAATCTTTTGCTATTCCCCTCATTTAGGTGTGAAGGGGTGCCCCCTCCTAAGTAGCCCATGAATAATACAGAAGATGTCTTCTAAATTCCTTTACCATGAAGATGACAGGTACAAGATACATGTTAATTATTTGTTTACTGGCTTAGTATAACCCTACATGTAGCTTGTGAAGTACTATTACATGCTGGTATTAATCTCTTTCTTTTGTAAGCCTTTCCCAGTTACTGATCTGAATGCCTGGGGCATAGATTTCTGTTTAAATATTAGCAGTTTCAGGTTTAAAACTGTTTTCCTCTGGACTTTTTGTCTCTTGTATGACTAATCCTGTATTTTAAAGCAAGCAAAAGTGGCTTTTGGCATGGCTTAAATTTTTTACTGAAATGTGCCGCTGTGGAATGGAATTAGAAATGTGTGTATTCATTCATTCACCTACCACACATTTGTTTAGTAGGTATTGTGTAAACTCCTAAAGGTATATTGATAATTAAAGTTCCTTGATCTCTGCCTTCAAGTAACTCGGGGTCTAATGGGAGAGAAAAATATGTAAACAGATGATTAAAGGAGGTTATAAAATGTATCATTAAAAGAATGAACAAGATGTTGGACAGATGCAGTAACTTCTAAATTTGATCTATCAGTCAAATTCGCGTCAATAAACAAGATGCGTTCAAAGAATAACTTGAAAAGAATTTAGTGAAGTGACCCTTTTACAAAGATGTGGGCTGCATTTGGAGAAGCAGAATAGAATGACACATCCAGGGATAGCAACAATAGAAACCATGGGGCTTGAAGATGCAGGAGGAGAATGTTACTAGAACTGGCAGACATTGCTGACATTGGAAAGAGACTTCCCACATCATCTGAGGTCTTGGGTAGAAGAACAAAAGAAAGACAACACTGTCCGAACTGTGGTCCTGGAGGGGCAGCAAGCAGTCTGCAGAATAAGTAACCTGACCTTCCCCACTTGCTACATTTGGTTTCGTGTTGCTACTTCTCTTTGATTGTTTTCTAACTAGAAAACAAGGTATGGTGATATATTCTATAGAAATCAGGTACTTGGTAAACAGGGAAGGAAATAAAGGGAAAGAACGGTACATCCATTACCCACCAGCAGGGTAAGATGCATGGAGAGACTGCTGCTGGTTGGACACAGGCAGCTGAAAGCATTCTGAGAAGGGCTTTGGGCTTTCATCTCACTTCATTTAGTAGAGATGAAAAGACACTGGCAAGGTGAAGACAATTGAGTTTCTTCCTTTAATTTCTCATTATATAAGGCATTTCAGTGAAAGACTCTGTGTGTGTGTGTGTGTGTGTGTGTGTGTGCATCTGTATGTGAGTGTGGCTGTGCATTTTGCTTTCTCATTTGCATACAGCAAGATTTCTCAAAAGTCAAGCTGATCTTAGAAAGTATTTTTAAAGGAAACTTTTAATATTCTTTATTAGAAGCAACCATTATAACTAACAAGAAAATATTTTTTAATAGGAAAAAATGTAGCTAACCAGGATAGACAAATTCTTAGTCATAGAAAAATGCAAAGTACTGCAGCTCTGTTGATCTTGAGGTACCTAGAGAACTCAGAGGAGATTAGTAAGCCTAATATCAATGCAGATTTTAGTTTTTAGTTCCTAACATCATACGTCAGGTTGATCAGAGATGCCCAGACTTTTCAAGTCACCATTAAAATAGAGGTGGTTTACAGTGTTTTGAGATACGCTATTTTGTTCCCACTCATTTCATCTAGGCACCAGACAACTGAGTTTTTCTTAAAAGGTGCTTAGACTAATTGGCCAAGTACTTATGTATTTCCATCAATTTTTATAGTTAGGGTGGCTTTTCCCTCAGAGCTTAATTGGAAAAATGACAAAGGATGAGCTCTTTGTGTTTCATTAATCTGTATATCTTCGTTAACTTAAGATCTTTAGTCAACAGAAAAAGATTGGACTAATGATGATTTCTGTCAGTGTGATTGTTTATCCCTCTTTTTGTCATTTTTTACTCTCAACATTCCCTTTATTGAGCCAATCATGAATATAAACAATCAATAAAGCCCCAGGTGTCATTATTGCACACTTCAGTTGCCTTTATTATGAAGATGGGAAAAATGAAACTATTTTAATCAATAAAGTCTTTAAGAAAAACAACCAAACCTTGGACATTTTTAAGCTAACATAACACAATTGTATTTTGTGGGTACATATTGGTACAGAATTATGACTGCAGTATAATTCAGTTCAGAAGTATCAATTCTTCAGTGCTCACCTTTCTTTATGGTTCAATTCTCACATCCATACATGACTACTGGAAAAACCATAGCTTTGATTAGTAGAACCTTTGTCATAAAAGTAATTTCTCAGCATTTTAATGTTCTGTCTAGGTTGGTCATAGCTTTTCCTCCAAGGAATAAGCATCTTTTAATTTCATGGCCGGAGTCACCATCTGAAATGATCTTGGAACCCAAGAAAAGAAAGTCTGCCACTATTTGCATTGTTTCCCCATCTATTTGCCATGAAGTGATGGGACTGGATGCCATGATCTTTGATTTTTAAATGTTGAGTTTTAAGCCAATTTTTTCACTCTACTCTTTCACTTTCATTAAGAGGCTCTTAGTTCCTCTTTGCTTTCTACCATAAGGGTGGTGTTATTTGCATACCTGAGGTTATTGATATTTCTCCCAGCAATCTTGATTCCAGCTTGTGCTTCATCCAGTCCAGCATTTTGCATGATGTACTCTGCATATAAGTTAAATAAACAGGGTGACAATATACAGTCTTTATGTACTCCTTTCCTGATTTGGAACCAGTCTGTTTTTCCATGTCTGTTTCTAACTGCTGCTTCTTAACCTGCATACAGGTTTTTCAGGAGGCAGGTAAAGTGGCCTGTATTCCAATCTCTTGAATAATTTTCCACAATTTGTTGTGATCCACAGTCAAAGGTTTTAGCATAGTCAATGAAGCAGAAGTTGATGTTTTTTGGGGATTCTTTTGCTTTTTCTATGATGCAACAGATGTTGGCAATTTGATCTCTGGTTCTTCTGCCTTTTTTAAAATTAGTTTGAACATCTGGAAGTTCTCTGTTCAAGTACTTTTGATGCTTGGCTTTTGAGAATTGTTTTTCTAGCTTGTGAAATGAATGCAATTGTCCAGTAGTTTGAACATTCTTTGGCATTGATTTTCTTTGGAATTGGAATGAAAATTGACCTTTTCCAGTCCTATGGCCATTGCTGAGTTTTCCAAATTTGCTGGCATATTGAGTGCATCACTATAACAGCATCATTTTTTAGGATTTGAAATAGCTCAGCCTGTATTCCATCACCTCCACTAGCTTTGTTTTTAGTGATGCTTCCTAAGGCCCACTTGACTTCACACTGCAGGATGTCTGGCTCTAGGTGTATACTTAGTCATACACAGATTATATATACCAATATATGGTCCATTATCATCAATTTTGGCTTCCCTAACAGCTCAGTTGGTAAAGAATATACCTACAATTCAGGAGACTCTGTTTTGATTCCTGGGTTGGGAAGATCAGCTGGAGAAGGGATAGGCTACCCACTGCAGTATTCTGGGCTTCCCTTGTGGTCAGCATGTAAAGAATCCACTTGCAATGAGGAGAACTGAGTTTGATCCTTGGGTTTGGAAGATCCCCTGGAGAAGTGAATGGCTACTCTAGTATTTTGGCCTTGATTGGGTCACAAAGAGTCATACATGACTGAGTGACTTTGACTTCAACATAAATTTTACCTATAAATCATGGGCATGTAGGAATTTTTTTCAAGTTGACAATTTTTGAAGAATTTCTGTAGATCTTATCCCTTTTTACATACAAGAAGCAAAAAAGATATTTTTGGTACCTAAGATATCAATCATCCAGCAAACCCTTGGTAGACAGAAGTGGAGATCTCTTTAAGAAAATTAGAGATACCAAGGGAATATTTCATGCAAAGATGGGCTAAATAAAGGACAGAAATGGTATGGACCTAACAGAAGCAGAAGACATTAAGAAGTGGCAAGAATACACAGAACTATTCAAAAAAGATCTTCACTACCCAGATAATCATAAAGGTGTGATCACTCACACTCACCTAGAGCCAGACAACCTGGAATGTGAAGTCAGGTGGGCCTTAGGAAGCATCACTATGAACAAAGCTAGTGGAGGTGATGGGATTTCAGTTGAGTTATTTCAAATCCTAAAAGGTGATGCTGTGAAAGTGCTGCACTCAATATGTCAGCAAAATTGGAAAATTCAGCAGTGGTCACAGGACTGGAAAAGGTCAGTTTTCATTCCAATCCTAAAGAAAGGCAATGCTAAAGAATGTTCAAACTACTGCACAATTGAACACATGGCATATGCCAGTAAACTAATGTTCAAAATTCTCCAAGCCAGCCTTCAACAATACGTGAACCATGAACTTCCAGATGTTCAAGCTGGTTTTAGAAAAGGCAGAGGAACCAGAGATCAAATTGCCAACATCCACTGGATCATTGAAAAAGCAAGAAATTTCCATAAAAACATCTATTTCTGCTTTATTGACTATACCAAAGCCTTTGACTGTGTGGATCACAATAAACTGTGGAAAATTTTGAAAGAGATGGGAATACCAGACCACCTGACCTGCCTCTTGAGAAACCCATATGCAGGTCAGGAAGCAACTGTTAGAACTGGCCATGGAACAACAGACTGATTCCAAATATGAAAAGAAGTATGTCAAGGCTGTCTATTGTCATCCTGTTTATTTAACTTATATGCAGAGTACATCATGAGAAATGCTGGGCTGGAAGAAGCACAAGCTGGAGTCAAGATTGCCAGGAGAAATATCAATAACCTCAGACCTGCAGATGACACCACCCTTATGGAAGAAAGTGAAGAACTAAAGATCCTATTGGTGAAAGTGAAAGAGGAGAGTGAACAAGTTGGCTTTAAGCTCAAAATTCAGAAAACGAAGATCATGGCATCCGGTCCCATCACTTCATGGGAAATAGATGGGCAAACAGTGGAAACAGTGGCTGACTTTAATTTTCTGGGCCCCAAAATCAGCCACTGATTTCCTTAGGATGGACTGGTTGGATCTCCTTGTAGTCCAAGGGACTCTCAAGAGTATGTTGTACTTTACTATAGACCTGTTCATACCACAGTATTGCAACTTTCTGTCCTATTACCAACATTTCCCCGTTTCCTCCACCTCTCCACCCTGGTAACCACCATTCTACTCTCTGCCTCTATGTATTCAATTTTTTAAGATTATATACATGATATCATGTACTTTCATCCTTTTTGTCTGGCTTATTTTAATTATCATATTGTCTTTCATTTTTATCTATGTTGTTGCAAATGGTGAATATATACAAAGGAATATTTTTCAGCCTTAAAAAATAAAATGAATTTTCTTAATTTCAATTATAATACATGTTTTAAAGTATTTTTAAGTGAGTGCTAATAAAATAGAATGAATAAAATAAATAATAAGCCAATAAAAAGAAATTTGCCATACTTACATAGTGTATGGTAACTATAACAGCTCTTAACTGGTAGTGATTAAATTTTAGAGCTCAGCAATGAAAAAAGTCACCAGAGATACCAAAGATTCATCCTAGGCTTTAGATAATTACCACCTTTTCAACCAGTATGCCTTCAATTTCAGATATACCTCATATTCATAATGGAAAAAATTCTTCTAACTTCTAAAATCAGTTAAAAGACTAAAGTCTGTAGTTGAGCTATGACACAGTCTAGAATCAGTATTTGAAGTCAGTAAGGTTGAATCTGAGAATTTTCCTAAATTCAGCCATTCCATGGCACCATGAGGAATTCCACGCTCCTTTTTCCACCTCATGCTTCAGGGTAGAGGAGTAGAATTGAAAACTGGTATAGATTTTTTTAGCAGCCCTATTAAACAGGAGCCCTGAGACCTGCTCCTGAGAAGTAACTCTGTCACCATGGTTGTATGAATGACAAGCAAAATAGAGAGACACTGAGAAAGCAGATATTGTTGCCCTGTCCTTGTTGCATGACTAGGAAGCAGGGAGAAAAACAGCTGAATAGCAGTGTCCACTGAACATTTGGAGTTGATCTTGTTGACTGTGCCTAAGAATCATTGGCTGATTCTCTCACTGCTGTAATAATTGTGATAGAACAAATCCAAGCAGCTCACTTCCCAGTCAGTTCTGCTTTAATGGGTTCAGTGGGGAGCCACCTGGAGTTTTGTTTCCTGTTTCTTATAAAACTCCAAATGTAGACTTGTCAAGATTGTGCAAGAAGCTTTTAATCATATGAATTCCTCATTTCTTCCTCCTTTCTTCCTTTCTCCCATTACCTTCTTGCTTTCTTCCCCCCACCTTCCTTTCTTCTCTTTTTCTTTCCTTTTCTTCCTTTCTTTATTCTTTATACATTCAAATTATGAATCACTCCCATGAATTAGATAATGTTGAAGCATCAGGGATACAGCAGTGAATAAAAATAAGCAAATTCCCTGCCAGTCTGAAGCTAGTGAGAGGGAATAAAGCACATAACATAAACAAGGTATAAAACATATCACAATATATGTACTAGACACAAAATAAAGGAGATGAGGAAATAGAAAGTATTATTTTAAATAGGGTGGTTGTAAAAGTTTCTTAAGACTGCTGTAACAAATTACCAAAATCTTGGTGGCTTACAACAGCATAAACTTATACTATAGCAGTTCAAAGGCTAGAAATCCTAAATCAGAGGGTGAGTAAGGTTGTGCTCTCTCAAAAGGCTCTAGGGGGCTTCCCTGGCTATCCAGAGTTTAAGACTTCACCTTCCAATGCAAAGGGTACATGTTTGAGACCTGGTTAGGGAGCTAAGATCTCGCATGCCTCACAGCCAAAAACCCAAAATAGAAAACAGAAGTAATGTTGTTATAAATTCAGTGAAGACTTTAAAAGTGGTGCACATCCAAAAAGAAGAACAAATCTTTAAAAAAGACTCTATAGGAGGATCTTTCCTTGTTTATTTTGGTATCTGATGCTTCCATATATCCAAAGCTTGTCATCGTACAACACCAGTCTCTATTTTCATCTCCTTCTGTTTCTTATAAGTACATTGTAATTGGGTTCAGCTGGGTCATTCAGAATGATGCCGCCTCAATATTCTTAACTGAATTACATTTGCAAAGATTTTTTTTCCAAATAAGTTCACATTTATAGTTCTGATGATTAGATCACTGACCTATCTTGTTTGGGTAGACAGATAACATTCAATCCATTACAGTGGTTAAGAAGGGCCCTTCTAATAAGCTGGTCAAGAAAGGGCTTTCAGATATAGTATTTGCACTGAGCCCAGGAAAATAGTAAAGAAATGAGCCAAAATGGAAAATTACACAATTGAAAATGTATAGTTCCCATAGTTCCTCCTAATGCAATAATCAGTATGCCAAGAGTAAATGGGAACATTGGTTTCCTCCCCTTTATTATAATTTTTCTTTATCAGCTAACACAGACCATTAAAGCCAGAAGGCATCTTCTATATTATATATTGAAGAAAAACAAGCTATGTGATCAACAGTCATAAAGCCTGATTTCTAAATGTCTTTCTGAAATTCCATTTCCTCATTTAAAATATAGCTAAAAGATTGTTTTCATAAGATATGCACAAATATTTTTCTTTTAAAATTCGAAATATTAAATAGAATTAAAGATAACCACCTGAATAACTACCTGATAACCACCTGAATTTAGCTTTTTTGAGAATCCTCTATATGCTGAAATAAGTCCTCTCAACATTTATCTTTCATAATCTTTCTTTCCCCATAATTCCTGGATGCCACATGCATAATTTGGGTTCATTTTGATATACTCTAACTAAGTTAATATCCTTAATATTTATTGGAACCCATGATTGTCAAGGTTGGTTGCAGATATATTGGTTAGCACAAGGAAATGAATTGTTAACACCTTTAATGCTGTTAAATCAACCACTGAAGGCATCTTGATGTTGAAGTCAGAGGGGTAGGGCCCCTTGGAAGGCCCTACCCCTTGGAAGAATATGATAGTCAAATGAATACTGTATAGCATCGTTAACTATAGTAAAGATGTTATACATTAGATCCGAGAACTCATTCATTTTAAGACTGAGTTTGTATTCTTTGACCAATATTTCTCCATTTCCCCCAACCTCAAAATCCTGGGAACCACCTTTCTACACTATAACCACTTTGGCTATTGTTGTTATATCCTACATATATTTGATACCTTAAAGTATTTGTCTTTATCTGATCTCATTTAGCATAATACCCTTAAGATTCCTTCATACTGTCTCAAATGGATGAATTTCATTCTTTATTGTAGCTGAATAGTATTCCATTATATGTATCTACATGTATCTATATCATATACATTTATATCTGTATTATCTAGGTACATAATTCTATGTATCTGCATATCTATATATCTACATCTAAAGACCACATTCTATATCCATTTATCGGTTGACAGAAACTTAGGTTGTTTCCATGTCTTGGCTATTGTGAATGATGGTGAAATAAACATCATAGTATAGATATTGCTTTCAAGTAGTGATTTCATTTACTTACTATACATGTCAATACTAAGAAGCAATATTGCTAGGTCATATGGCAGTTATTTTTAATTTTTGTTTTTAATTGGAGAATAATTACTTTAAAATATTATGTTAGTTTCTTCTATGCTGCTGCTGCTGCTAAGTCGCTTCAGTCATGTCGGACTCTGTGAGACCCTGGAGATGGCAGCCCACCAGGCTCCCCCGTCCCTGGGATTCTCCAGGCAAGATCACTGGAGTGGGTTGCCATTGCCTTCTCCAATGCATGAAAGTGAAAAGTGAAAGTGAAGTCGCTCAGTCGTGTTCGACCCTCAGCGACCCCATGGACTGCAGCCTTCCAGGCTCCTCCGTCCATGGGATTTTCCAGGCGAGAGTGCTGGAGTGGGGTGCCACTGCCTTCTCCTGTATAACAATATAAATCAGCTATAAATGTATTCAGTTCAGTTCAGTTCAGTTGCTCAGTCGTGTCCGACTCTTTGCGACCCCATGAATCGCAGCACGCCAGGCCTCCCTGTCCATCACCAACTCCCGGAGTTCACTCAGACTCACGTCCATCGAGTCCGTGATGCCATCCAGCCACCTCATCCTCAGTCGTTCGCTTCTTCTCCTGTGCCCAGTCCCTCCCAGCATCAAAGTCTTTTTCAATGAGTCAATTCTTCTCATGAGGTGGCCAAAGTACTGGAGCTTCAGCTTTAGCATCATTCCTTCCAAAGAAATCCCAGGGCTGATCTTCAGAATGGACTGGTTGGATCTCCTTGCAGTCCAAGGGACTCTCAAGAGTCTCCAACACCACAGTTCAAAAGCATCAATTCTTTGGCGTTCAGCCTTCCTCACAGTCCAACTCTCACATCCATACATGACCACAGGAAAAACCATAGCCTTGACTACATGGACCTTAGTCAGCAAAGTAATGTCTCTGCTTTTGAATATGCTATCTAGGGTGCTCATAACTTTTCTTCCAAGGAGTTAGCGTCTTTTAAGTTCATGGCTGCAATCACCATCTGCAGTGATTTTGGAGCCCCCCAAAATAAAGTCTGACACTGTTTCCACTGTTTCTCCATCTATTTCCCATGGAGTGATGGGACCAGATGCCATGATCTTTGTTTTCTGAATGTTGAGCTGTATGCCAACTTTTTCACTCTCCTCTTTCACTTTCATCAAGAGGCTTTTTAGTTCCTCTTCACTTTCTGCCATAAGGGTGGTGTCATCTGCATATCTGAGGTTATTGATATTTCCTCTGGCAATCTTGATTCCAGCTTATGTTTCTTCCAGTCCAGCGTTTCTCATGATGTACTCTGCATATAAGTTAAATATCTCCTCCCTCTTGACCCTCTCTCCCACTCATCCCCCAATTTCACTTCTTTAAGTGAATACAGAGAACCAAGCTGAACTCCCTGTGTTATATAGCAACTACATGCTAGTTATCTATTTTACATATGGTAGTATATATATTTCAATGTAACTTTCTTAATTTTTCCCACTCTCCCCTCTCCCTGCTGTGTCCAAAAGTCTGTTTTCTACACCTGTGTTTCTATTTCTGCCTTACTAATAAATAGGTTCATCAGTACCATTTTTCTAGATTCCGTATATATGTTATATATGATATTTGTTTTTCTCTGTCTGACTTACTTATAACAGGCTCTAGTTTCATCTATGTCAGTACAACTGACTCAAACTCATTCACTTTTATGGTTGAGCAAAATTCCATTATATATATGTGTGTGTGTGTGTGCGTGTGTATGTATCACTGTAAAATATTTACCCATTCATGTTGATGGACATCTAGGTTGCTTTCATGTCCTGGGTAGTGTAAATAGTGCTGCAATGAACATTGGGGTATGTATCTTTTTGAATTATGTTTTTCTCAGGGTATATGCCCAGTAGTGGGACTGCTGGGTCATATGTATTCTTAGTTTCTTAAGGAATCCCCATAATGTTCTCCACAGTGACTATCTCAATTTACATTCCCACCAACAGTTCAAGAGCATTCCCTTTCTCCACATCCTCTCCAGCATTTATTGTTTGTACATTTTTTGATGACCACCCCTCTAATTTTGTGTAATGTTATACCTCATCATAGTTTTTAATTTGTTTTTTTTTTTCTAATAATGAGCAATGTTGAGCACCTTTTTATGTGTTTGTTGGCCATCTGCATGTCTTCTTTGGAGAAATGTCTGTTTAGGTCTTCTGCTCATTTTTTGATTGGCTTGCTTGTTTTTCTGACTTTGAATGCATGAACTGCTTATATATTTTGGAAATTAATCCTTTGTCAACTGCTTCATTTGCAACTAATTTTTCTAGAACAATTTTTTCCCACTATTTGAATGGAAACAAAAAAACTAACTGAGTATCCAAAGCAATGTTGAGAAAGAAAAATAAAGCTGGAGAAGTCAATCTTTCTGACCTCAGACTATACCACAAAGCTAGTCATCAAGACAGTAGGGTACTGGCACAAAAATAGGCATATAGATCAATGGAACAAGCTAGAAAGTCCAGAGATAAGCTTACACAACTACAGGCACCTTATCTTTGACAAAGAAAGAAAAAATACACAATGGGACAAAACAAAACAAAACAAAACAAACAAACAAACAACAAAAAAAACAGCCTCTTCAATAAGTGGTGTTGGGAAAACTGGACAGCTACATGTAAAAGAATTAAATTAGAACATTTCCTAACACCATACACAAACTCACAGTGGATTAAAGACCTAAATGTAAGGCCAGAAACTATAAAACTCTTGGAGGAAAACATAGAACACTCTTTGACATAAACGGCAGTAAGATTCCCTTTGACTCATGTCCTAGAGTAATGAAATAAAAGTAAAAATAAACAAATGAGACTTAATTAAACTTAAAAGGTTTTTCACAGCAAGCTATAAACAGCATGTCTCCATGCATATTAAATTGCTTCAGTCATGTTTGATTCTTTGTGACCCTATAGACTGTAGCCTGCCACACTGCTCTGTCCATGATATTCTCCAGAAAAGAATACTGGAGTGGGTTGCCATGCCCTCCTCCATCTTCCCAACCAAGTGTTTGAACTTTTGTCTCCAGCAGCTTCTGCATTGCAGGTGGATTCTTTATGCTGAGCCACCAGGGAAGCCCATAAACAACATATGGTAGATTAAAAAAATTTTTTTTCATGGATTCTCCATATTCTTTTCTATTGTGGCTATACCAATTTACATTAAAACCAACAATGCACACCTGCTTTATTTTCTCCACATCCTCATTAACACTTGTTACCTCTTGATTTTTTGGTAATAGACACTAAAACGTATGAGGTAATATCTCATTATGGTTTTGATTTGCATTTCCCTGATAATTACTGATGTTGAGCAACTTAGTCCCTTTGATGACTTGTCAAATATTAGTTGATCATATACACATGGGTTTATATCTAGGTTTATATTCTATTCAATCAGTTTATGTGTCTATTTCTATGTCAGGGCATACTGCTTTGATTACTAAAGTTTTGCAATATATCTTGAAAGCGTGGAGCATAATTGCCTCCAGCTTTGCTCTTCCTTTTCAAGATTGCTTGGGCTATTAAGGATCTTTTCTGATGTCATATGAATTATAACATTGTTTATTGTTTTATTTCTGTAAAAAGTCATTGAAATCTTTATAGAAATTGTATATAGTCTATAAATTTCTTTGAGTAGTATAGACATTTTAACAATAACAAAGAATTATTAATTCTTTCAGTACATAAACATGAGATATCTTTTCTTTTTATGTCTTCAGTTTGTCTCATCAATGTCTTATAGTCTTTACTGTATTGTATACTTGAGTTTAGTAAAAGAGTAGATTTTGAATGTTTTCCCCCAACATAATATAGAGCTTTGTACAAGGTGATTGGTGTGTTAATTGACTTTATTGTGATAATCAATTCTTTATCATCATCTTTTATACCTTAAATTTATATAATTTTATTTGTATATCTTAATAAAACTGGGAGAAAAAGTCAGATGTAAAACAACATTGGGAAATAAACTTAGCCATTAAGTTGAAAGGAACAGATGAAACATAGGAGCTGAGTGGATAGTATAATACAACATGGAGCAAAAGACACAAAGAAACATATCAGCCTAAATGCAGCACTGGAGTAGCTTCCCATGTGGGTGGGAATTCTGGCTAATATTCCCAATTTATAAATAAATATAATATTTCACTCCCAATAGATACTTATCTTACTTTCTTGGATTTACCTTAAATCAGCCATATTGATTATAAATATTGATAATGTGAAACTCAATTTAAATAGAGTGAGGAAGTCAGAAGGGGATGCTTTCATGACCCATACAATGGCAGAACCCAAAAGAAAAGAAAATTTTCTTCTTGTCTGACAACAGTTCAGTCAATAAATCAAAACTACAGCAAGGCATCCTCTTACACAAATCAGAATTCAGTTCAGTCAGTTCAGTCAGTCAGTCGTGTCTGACTTTTTGTGACCCCATGAACCATAGCATGCCAGGCCTCCCTGTCCATCACCAACTCCGGGAATCTACCCAAACCCATGTCCATTGAGTCAGTGATGCCATCCAACCATCTCATCCTCTGTCGTCCCCTTCTCTTCCTGTCCTCAATCTTTCCCAGCATCAGGGTCTTTCCAAATGAGTCAGCTCTTTCCATCAGGTGCCCAAAGTATTGGAGTTTCAGCTTCAACATCAGTCCTCCCAATGAACATCCAGGACTGATCCCTTTTAGGATAGACTGGGTGGATCTTCTTGCAGTCAAGGGACTCTCAATAGTCTTCTCCAACACAACAGTTCAAAAGCATAAATTGTTTGGTGCTCAGCTCTCTTTATAGTCCAACTCTCATATCCATACATGACCACTGGAAAAACCATAGCCTTGACTAGACAGAACTTTGTTGACAAAGTAATGTCTCTGCTTTTTAATATGTTGTCTAGGTTGGTCATATCTCTCCTTCCAAGGAGTAAGTATCTTTTAATTTCATGGCTGCAAACACCATCTGCAGTGATTTTGGAGCCCCCCAAAATAAAGTCAGCCACTGTTTCCCCATCTATTTGTCATGAAGAGATGGGACCAGATGCCGTGATCTTAGTTTTCTGAATGTTGAGATTTAAGCCAACTTTTTCACTCTCCTCTTTCACTTTCAACAAAAGGCTCTTTAGTTCTTCACTTTCTGCCATAAAGGTGGTGTTATCTTAATATCTGAGGTTATTGATATTTCTTCTGGTAATCTTGATTCCAGCTTGTGCTTCCTACAGCCCAGCGTTTCTCATGATGTACTCTGCATTTAAGATATATAAGCAGGGTGACAATATACAGCCTTGACGTACTCCTTAGGACTATACAGTTTAAGTAAGAAATATATTTAAGGGACTAGATCTGATAGAGTGCCTGATGAACTACGGATGGTGGTTCATGACATTGTACAGGAGACGGGAAACAAGCCCACCCACAAGAAAAAGAAATCCAAAAAAAAAAAAAAGGCTGTTTGAGAAGGCCTTACAAGTAACTGTGAAAAGAAAAGAAGCAAAAAGCAAAGGAGAAAAGGAAAGATATACCCATTTGAATGAAGAGTTCCAAAGAATAGCAAGAAGAGATGAGAAAGCCTTCCTCAGTGGTCCATGCAAAGAAATAGAGGAAACAACAGAATGGGAAAGACTAGAGATCTCTTCAAGAAAATTGGAGATACCAAGGGAACATTTCATGCAAAGATGGACTCAATAAAGGACAGAAGTGTTATGGACCTAACAGAAGCAGAAGATACTAAGAAGAGGTGGCAAGAATACACAGAACTGTACACAGAAGATCTTAATGACCCAGATAATCACAATGGTGTGATAACTCACACTCACCTAGAGCCAGACACCTGGAATGTGAAGGCAAGTGAGCCTTAGGAAGAATCACTGCGAACAAAGGTAGTGGAATTCCCGTTGAGCTATTTCAAATCCGAAAAGATGGTGCTGTGAAAGTGCTGCATTCAATATGTCAGCAAATTTGGAAAGCTCAGCAGTGGCCACGGGACTAGAAAATATCAGTTTTCATTTCAATCCCAAAGAAAGGCAATACCAAAGAATGCTCTAACTACCACAAAATTGCACTCATCTCACATGCTATTAAAGTAATGCTCAAAATTCTCCAAGCCAGGCTTCAGCAATATGTGAACCATCCAGATGTTCAAGATGGTTTTAGAAAAGGCAGAGAGACCAGAGATCAAATTGCCAACATCTGCTGGATCATCAAAAAAGCAAGAGAGTTCCAGGAAAACATTTATTTCTGCTTCACTGACTCTACCAAAGCCTTTGACTGTGTGGATCACAGTATACTGTGTAAAATTCTGAAGGAGATGGGAATACCAGACCACTTGACTTGCTTCTTGAGAAACCTATATGCAGGTCAGGAAGTAGCATTTAGAACTGGCCATGGAACAACAGACTGGTTCCAATCAGAATGGCCATCATCAAAAAACCTACAAACAATAAAGAGTGGAGTGAATTTGGAGAAAAGGAAATCCTCTTGCATTATCAGTGGTAATGTAAATTGATACAGCTACTATGGAGAACAGTATGAAAATTCCTTAAAAACTAGGAATAAAACTGCTATAACCTCAGCAATCTCACCACTGGGCATATACCCTGAAAAAATATATGGTTCAAAAAGACACATGTACCCCTATGTTCACTGCAGCACTATTTACAATAGAAGTTTTGGTGCATATATACCACAGAATGGGATGGAATATTACATGTCTGCCTGCTCAGATGCTTAAGTCATATCTAAGTCTTTGTAACCATATCGACTGTAGCCCTCCAGGCTTTTCAGTCCATGGATTTCTCTAGGCAAGAATATGGGATTGGGTTGCCATGCTCTCCTCAAAGAGATCATTCTGACCCAGGGACTGAATCTGTGTCTCCTGTATCTTTGCATGGTAGGTGGATACCTTTCCACTGAGCCACCAGGGAAGCCCACAACTGAATGTTACTTAGCCATAAAAATGAACATTGTAGTGAGGTGGATGAACCTAGAGCAGGGTGAAGCAAGTCAGAAAGAGAAAAAGAAATATCATATACTAATGCATACATATGTAATCTAGAGGAAAGGTACTGATGAACCTGTTTGTAGGACGGGAATGGGGATGCAGACATAGAAAATATTCTTGAGGACACTGTATGTGAAGAAGAGGGTGGGATGAACTGAGAGACTAGCATTGATATGTACATACACTAGCATGTGTAAAATAGATAACTAGAAGTAAACTGTGGCATAACACAGGGAGTCCAGCTTCATGCTCTGTGAAGACCCAAAGGGGTGGGATGGCGGGATGAGAAGGAGGCTCATGATGGAGGAGGTAGATGTATACTTATAGCTGATTCATTTTGCTGTATGGCAGAAACCAACACAACATATTGTCAATCGTCTTCCAAGTTAAAATTTTTCTTAAATTAAAATTTTTTAAAAGGCACTACGCTGGGCACAAATATTCAAATTAGGCACAGCCATGAGGTTTGCTTTAGCCAGTCAATTGTAAGCAGATGGGGCATGTGTCACCTCTGGACAGAAGTTTTAACAGCTGGTGTGCACCTGGCTGAATTTCCTTCCCCTAAGGTGGTCCACTGGAGAAGGGAATAGCAAACCACTTCCGTTTTCTTGCCTTGAGAACCCCATGAACAGTATGAAAAGGCAAAAATGATAGGATACTGACAGAGGAACTCCCCAGGTCAGTAGGTGCCCAATATACTACTGGAGATCAGTGGAGAAATAACTCTAGAAAGAATGAAGGGATAGAGCCAAAGCAAAAACAATACCCAGCTGTGGATGTGACTGGTAATAGAAGCAAGGTCTCATGCTGTAAAGAGCAATATTGCATAGGAACCTGGAATGTCAGGTCCATGAATCAAGACAAATCGGAAGTGGACAAACAAGAGATGGCAAGAGTGAATGTCAACATTCTAGGAATCACCGAACTAAAATGGTCTGGAATGGGTGAATTTTAACTCAGATGACCATTATATCTACTACTGTGGGCAGGAATCCCTCAGAAGAAATGGAGTAGCCATCATGGTCAACAAAAGAGTCAGAAATGCAGTACTTGGATGCAATCTCAAAAACGACAGAATGATCTCTGTTCATCTCCAAGGAAAACCATTCAATATCACAGTTATCCAAGTCTATGACCCAACCAGTAACGCTGAAGAAGCTGAAGATGAACGGTTTTATGAAGACCTACAAGACCTTTTAGAACTAACATCCCCCAAAATGTCCTTTTTATTATAGGGGACTGGAATGCAAAAGTAGGAAGTCAAGAAACACCTGGAGTAACAGGCAAATTTGGTCTTGGAATGTGAAATGAAGCAGGGAAAAGACTAATAGAGTTTTGCCAAGAAAATGCACTGATCATAGCAAACACCCTTTTCCAACAACACAGAGAAGACTCTACACATGGACATCACCATATGGTCAACACTGAAATCAGATTGATTATATTCTTTGCAGCCAAAGATGGAGAAGCTCTATACAGTCAACAAAAAACAAGACCAGGAGCTGACTGTGGCTCAGATCATGAACTCCTTATTATCAAATTCAGACTCAAATTGAAGAAAGTAGGGAAAACCACTAGACCATTCAGGTATGACCTAAATCAAATCACTTATGATTATACAGTGGAAGTGAAAAACAGATTTAAGGGCTTAGATCTGATAGATAGAGTGCCTGATGAACTATGGAATGAGGTTCGTTACATTGTACAGGAGACAGGGATCAAGACCATCCCCATGGAAAAGAAATGCAAAAAAGCAAAATGGCTGTCTAGGGAGAACTTACAAATAGCTGTAAAAAGAAGAGGCGAAAAGCAAAGGCGAAAAGGAAAGATATATCCATCTGAATGCAGAGTTCCAGAGAATAGCAAGAAGAGATAAGAAAGCCTTCTTCAGTGATCAATGCAAAGAAATAGAGGAGAAGAACAGAATGGGAAAGACTAGAGATCTCTTCAAGAAAATTAGATCACTTTCTAACACCACACACAAAAGTAAACTCAAAATGGATTAAAGATCTAAATGTAAGACCAGAAACTATAAAACTCCTCGAGGAGAACATAGGCAAAACACTCTCTGACATACATCACAGCAGGATCCTCTATGATCCACCCCCCAGAATTCTGGAAATTAAAGCAAAAATAAATGGGATCTAATCAAAATTAAAAGCTTCTGCACAACAAAGGAAAATATAAGCAAAGTAAAAAGACAGCCTTCTGAATGGGAGAAAATAATAGCAAATGAAGCAACTGACAAACAACTAATCTCAAAAATATACAAGCAACTTATGCAGCTCAATTCCAGAAAAATAAATGACCCAATCAAAAAATGGGCCAAAGACCTAAATAGACATTTCTCCAAAGAAGACATACGGATGGCTAACAAACACATGAAAAGATGCTCAACATCACTCATTATCAGAGAAATGCAAATCAAAACCACAATGAGGTACCACTTCACACCAGTTAGAATGGCTGCGATCCAGAAGTCTGCAAGCAATAAATGCTGGAGAGGGTGTGGAGAAAAGGGAACCCTTTTACATTGTTGGTGGGAATGCAAACTAATACAGCCACTATGGAGAACAGTGTGGAGATTCCTTAAAAAATTGCAAATAGAATTGCCTTATGACCCAGCAATCCCACTGCTTGGCATACACACCGAGGAAACCAGAATAGAAAGAGACACATGTACCCCAATGTTCATCGCAGCACTGTTTATAATAGCCAGAACATGGAAACAACCTAGATGTCCATCAGCAGATGAATGGATAAGAAAGCTGTGGTACATATACACAATGGAGTATTACTCAGCCATTAAAAAAAATACATTTGAATCAGTTCTAAGGAGATGGATGGAACTGGAGCCGATTATACAGAGTGAAGTAAGCCAGAAAGAAAAACACCAATACAGTATACTAACGCATATATATGGAATTTAGAAAGATGGGGATGATGACCCTGTATGCGAGACAACAAAAGAGACTCAGATCTATAGAGTGAACTGTTGGACTCTGGGGGAGAGAGGGAGGGAGAGGGTGGGATGAGAAGGGAGAATGGCATTGAAACATGTATACTATCAAGCAAGAAACGAATCGCCAGTTGATGTCAGACGCAGAATGCAGGATGCTTGGGACTGGTGCAAGGAGAGGACCCAGAGGGATGGCATGGGGTGGGAGGTGGGAGGGGATTCATGTTTGGGAACGCTTGTACACTCGTGGTGAATTCATGTCAATGTTTGGCAAAACCAATACAGTAATGTAAAGTAAACTAAAGTTAAAATAAAAATTTTAAAAGTAAAAAAAAAAAAAAAAAGAAAATTAGAGATACCAAGGGAATATTTCATGCAAAGATGGGCTTAATAAAGGACAGAAATGGTCTGGACATAACAGAAGCAGATGATATTAAGAAGAAGCAGCAAGAATACACAGAAGAACTGTACAAAAAAAAATCTTCACGACCCAGATAATCATGATGGTGTGATCACTCAACTAGAGCCAGACATCCTGGAATGTGAAGTCAAGTGGGCCTTGAAAGCATTGCTATGAACAAAGCTAGTGGAGGAGACGGAATTCCAGTTGAGCTGTTTCAAATCCTGAAAGTTGATGCTATAATCAAATTGCCAACATCCGCTGGATTGTGGAAAAAGCAAGAGAGTTCCAGAAAAGCATCTATTTCTGCTTTATTGACTATGCCAAAGCCTTTGACTGTGTGGATCACAATAAACTGTGTAAAATTCTGAAAGAGATGGGAATACAAGACCACCTAACCTGCCTCTTGAGAAATCTTTATGCAGGTCAGGAAACAACAGTTAGAACTGGACATGGAACAACAGACTGGTTCCAAATAGGAAAAGGAGTACGTTAAGGCTGTATATTGTCACCCTGCTTATTTAACTTCTATACAGAGTACATCATGAGAAATCCTGGACTGGAAGAAACACAAGCTTGAATCAAGATTGCTGGAAGAAATATCAATAACCTGAGATATGCAGATGACACCACCCTTATGGCAGAAAGTGAAGAGGAACTAAAAAGCCTTTTGATGAAAATGAAAGTGGAGAGTGAAAAAGTTGGTCTAAAGCTCAACATTCAGAAAATGAAGATCATGGCATCTGGTCCCATCACTCCATGGGAAATAGATGGGGAAACAGTGGAAACAGTGTCAGACTTTATTTTGGGGGGCTCCAAAATCACTGCAGATGGTGACTGCAGCCATGAAATTAAAAGACGCTTACTCCTTGGAAGAAAAGTTATAACCAACCTAGATAGCATATTCAAAAGCAGAGACATTACTTTGCCAACTAAGGTCCATCTAGTCAAGGCTATGGTTTTTCCTGTGGTCATGTGTGGATGTGAGAGTTGGACTGTGAAGAAGGCTGAGCGCCGAGGAATTGATGCTTTTGAACTGTGGTGTTGGAGAAGACTCTTGAGAGTTCCTTGGACTGCAAGGAGATCCAACCAGTCCATTCTGAAGGAGATCCACCCTGGGATTTCTTTGGAAGGAATGACACTAAAGCTGAAACTCCAGTACTTTGTCCACCTCACACGAAGAGTTCACTCATTGGAAAAGACTCTGATGCTGGGAGGGATTGGGAGCATGAGGAGAAGGGGACGACCGAGGATGAGATGGCTAGATGGCATCACTGACTCAATGAACGCGAGTCTGAGTGAACTCCGGGAGTTGGTGCTGGACCGGAAGGCCTGGCATGCTGCGATTCATGGGGTCGCAAAGAGTCGGACACGACTGAGTGACTGAACTGAACTGATGCTTTTTTTAATCTCAACTCCTTCAATGAGCTGTGCTTACTTCAGCCCTCCAAATTTCCTTTTCTCCTCTTTAAAAGAGTTATTTTCTCCTTGCTGTGCTGGGACTTACACATGACTCACCATGGTTGCAGACCCTGAATTGCAATTATTTGCTGATACTGAAAATCCCATTTTTACTGGAAATATATTTATTTTAGGTAATTTTTGTGACATGCATCTGGGTCCAGAGAAGACATTCAGTGACTCTGAGGCTGGTGAATAGAGAGGTCAACATTTAGTCCATTATTGCACAGTGCTTTTCCATCAACCCTGGGATTTGAAGGTAAGTCTTTCTTTTGGATCTGAGCTTCTGCCTTCTTTATGTTTTGAAGTTCTCCCAGGTTTTGTTTAGGATACATTTTAAGGCTCCATGTTTTTTATTTAAGCTTTGTTCTGTCTATAAGTAGTTGCTTGGCACTTCAGCCTGATAGTATTTTGAAATCAGGCTGTTTCAATTGGAACTCTGTTTGCTTTTGGGCCAATTTCTTTTGGAACAGGGGCTGTTTCACTGAAATTGTGACAGTTCAGGCTTTAGCTTGGTACCTTTTAGAATAGGGGCTGTTCTATTGGAATTGCACTGTTAAGCCTTTGCCCTGACTCCCTGGGAATTGGGCTGTTCCATTAAAGTTGTGCTGTCCTAATTGACACTGGAGTCACTCTAAGGGCTCAACCCCACTAACATAAAGCAGCCCTTGCCTCAGAGTACAGCAAGTTCAAATACTGGGATCTTTAATGAACCTCAAAAGGTTTCTGTCTCTGAACCTAGTTCCTTTTATTAAACCCTTGGAGACATGTGAGTCCTTTTGTCTTTTGCTCCTCAGCAATTGTCCATTTATTAGGCAAAGACTTCTTAGGAAAGCATCATACTGGAATTTCTTACTCTTGAAAGGGGGATATAATTCTAAAATTTTGTAATGCAGTTGACCCTTGAACAACACTGGTCTATAGTGCCTGGGTCCACTTATATGCTGAAGTTTTCCTAAATAAGTGCTATAGTAATACTTCTGCAGTTGGTTGACTCTGACTGTAAAGTTTTTCTCAAATTTTTTTTTAGCAGTTCAGAAATTCACAGCCCCGGGTTGAAAAGAGTTGGACACAACTAAGCGACTTCACTTTCACTTTTCACTTTCATGCATTGGAGAAGGAAATGGCAGTCCACTGCAGTATTCTTTCCTGGAGAATCCCAGGGACAGGGGAGCCTGGTGGGCTGCCGTCTCTGGGGTCGCACAGAGTCGGGCATGACTGAAGCGACTTAGCAGCAGCAGCAGCAGCAGCAGCAGCCACTATGTTGTTCACGGGTCAACTGTAGCAATCAAAGCAACCAAGCAGGTGAATCAAATGACTTTTCGATGTCTTTCATTTGCTCTCTCCCTGAGTATAGTAGAGCTGATTCTGGAAGCACTGATTATTTGGCTCTATTGATTCAACCACCATCCTTCTTATGGGAAAAATCTCCAAATGATATTGACAACATGCACAGTGTACTTCTCATCAGTGTTCAAATAGATCTTTCAAAATCTCTTCCCAGAGCTAATCGCTATCCCATAAGTGAGGAAGAACTTCAAGATTTAAAACCTGTAATAGATTATAAGGCTCAAGTCTTAATATCTGCAATGTTTTTATTTTAACAACATCTGGTAAAATACTCCTATTATACTAGTGAGAAAACCTAAGAACTGAAGGTAGAGTTTGTTCAGGACCTCTGAGTAATAAACAACATTGTAATAACAATAATAAACAACATTGTTATCTCTCAATGCATTACTAGTGTCCACTTCTATTGGAAGCAAATTCTTTACTACAATAGATTTATACAGTGCATTCTTCAGTATTCCAGTTGATAAAGCTAGCGGATGCTTTTTTTGCCTTCACTTGGGAAGAAAAGCCACCTCATGTGAAGAGTTGACTCATTGGAAAAGACTCTGATGCTGGGAAGGATCAGGGGCAGGAGGAGAAGGGGACGACAGAGGATGAGATGGCTGGATGGCATCACTGACTCGATGGACATGAGTTTCAGTGAACTCCAGGAGCTGGTGATGGACAGGGAGGCCTGGCATGCTGCAGTTCATGGGGTCACAAAGAGTCAGACATGACTGAGTGGCTGAACCGACTGAACTGGGAAGAAAAATAATTCACTGGGACAATAATGACTCAAGATTTTACTTGGAGTTATTATTTCTTATAAATCTTGAAGGCTGAGCTTGGTGTTAAAAAGTGCCCTATAAGTTCAACTGTGTTGCAAATTGTGGATGATTGTCTTCTTTGCTCACCTCAAGTTTCCTAACTGAAGACAGCATCCACTTGCTAAAGCTTTCAGTCTTCAGTGGAAAGATTGTCCCCAAAACTGTTTTCCCAAACCCAAGATCAATGTTTAGGGAATCTGATATCAAAACAAGGGCTTAACCTAGGTTCAGATATACTTCATGGTGTCCTAAGTTTCTCCAAACCCCAAACTAAACACCAACTCTTAGTTTTTCTCAGGCGAGTTGGTTATTGCAAAAAATAGATTTCAAATTTCTCTTGTAGCTAAATTTCTGCATTTTTCACTGAATAATAACAATACCAACCCGATGTTTATGAGGAGAAATGGATGACACCGCCTATAACTTAAAGGAGAATTTAATGAACCCACCTGCCCTTGAGTATCCAAATTATCAGATTTCCTTTTGTCTTTCTGTATATAAAATTGTTTGCCCTCAGGATATTCACTCAAAAAAACTGAGGTCACCAATTACCTATATAGGGCATTATAGCCAAAAAGGTACTATAGCAACTGGACTCTATGGTATGGCAATACCTGCCTTGTTAGAAACATTACTGCCTTTTCATTTAAAGCTATTGAGCAAATGATTGTGGGATTCCCATTTACCAAATCTGGACCAAATAACAACTCAGTCTTGCTACAGACTTTAAAAATTCCCACTCCTCCTGTGCTCGTGCTCATCGTTGTACTATCAGGTGGGCTGCGTGGCCAGCTTCCAGGCAAAGGGGACAATGCGGGGCCTGAGACACTCACTCCACATGCAGAATGAAGCCGGTGAGTTCGTGGACCTGTACGTGGCGTGGAAATGCTCTGCCAGCAACCGTATCATATGCGCCAAGGACCATGCATCCGTCCAGATGAACGTGGCCGAGGTTGACAAGGTGACAGGCAGGTTCAATGGCCAGTTTAAAACCTATGCTATCTGCGGGGCCATTTGCAGGATGGGTGAGTCAGATGACTTCTCCGGTTGGCCAAGGCTGATGGCATCATCTCAAGAACTTCTGGCTGAAGAGGATTCAGGACATGGAATATTTGTTACAAATAAATAGTGAGAACCTAAAAAAAAAAAACAAAAAAATTCCCACTCTTCCCAACTGTACATGCACTGAACTATTTGTCTATTAACAAAATGAAAGCATTCATGAGTCAATATTGGTGGAAAAATGTTAACAAGGTTGCAAAAAGTGCCTACCTTACTTGTCCCAGTTGTTAAACATACAAACCAAGGAAGTCAGATATTACATTTACTGAACATTTTAATGGCCTAATGGACCATTTAAGATCTGGCAAATAGATTTCATACAGTATCCTTCGTCTATATAAATATGTTTTTGGATATAAAAATCAAAGGATATTTATGTTTTTGTCATGGTCTGTATGCTTCACATACAGAAATTTTCCTTTGCACAGGCTACTGCCTCTTCTGTGGCTAAAGAGAAATATCAGCAACTTCAGATATGCAGGTGGTGTCACTCTAGTGGCAGAAAATGGAGAGGAACTGAAGAGCCTACTGATGAGGTGAAACAGGGGAGTGAAAACGCTGACTTGAAACTCAGCATTAAAAAAAGTAAGATCATCGCATCTGGTCTCATCAATTCATGGCAAATAGAAGGGGGAAAAATGGAAGCACTGACAGATTTTATTTTCTTGGTCTCTAAAATCACTGCAGACAGTGACTGTAGCCATAAAATTAAAAGACACTTGCTCCTTGGAAGAAAATCTATAACAAACTTAGACAGCATATTAAAAAGCAGAGACATCACTTTGCTGACAAAGGTCCATGAAGTCAAAGCTACTGTTTTTCCAGTAGTTATGTATGGATGGGCTATAAAGAAGAGTTGGACCATTAAGAAGTTTGAATACCAAATAATCGATGCTTTCAAATTATGATGCAGGGGAAGACTCTTAAGAGTCCCTTAGACTGCAAGCACTCAAACCCATCAATCCTAAAGGAAATCAACCGTGAACATTCATTGGAAAGACTGTTGCTGAAGCTGAAGCTCCAACACTTTGGCCACCTAATGCGAAGAGATGTCTCATTGGAAAAGACTCTGATGCTGGGAAAGATTGACAGCAAAAGGAGAAAGGGGCAAAAGAGGATGGGATGGTTAGATAGCATCACTGACTCAATGGTCATGAATCTGAGCAAACTTCGGCAATTAGTGGAGGACAGAGAAACTGTCATGCTGCAGTCCGTGGGGTTGCAGAGTCAGACACGACTTAACAACTGAACAACAACAACCTCCTTACACCTTGCACCATGAAGATTTCATATATTCAAAGAAACATATACAAGAGGATTCCCTTCAACCTTACTGAAAAGGCCTCTGTCTGATACTGTTAACCAACATTTGTACCACCACTTTCCAGGGAATAGACACTTTCTGGATTCATAGGACACTCCAAAATACCCATACGCAACACTGACTGTACCTGCACATCTGTTGGTGATCTACAGGAAAGACTTCCCAGAACTGAAGTGGCTGATATGATGAGAAAGCTTTCCTAAGACATCTGAACCAGGTGCATTGGAAGTTTGCCTACCAAACCTTTGATGATCACAAAGCTTTAAGTGATCTCCAATGTCTATAATTTAAAACATATGGACTTTAGATAGAAAGTGCCTGTGAGTTCTTCTTCCTACTCCTCTTTGTTACTCAAATATGATCTCAATAGTTTTCTGATCAGTGTGCTTTCCCTCTGACATGGGATACTACATCCAGAAAGGTTCTTCCTGGCTTTGAGGGTAAAATAAGCTGCTGAAACCAGAAAACCTGACTCTTGATCAGAGGGACTTTCAGAGAAAGATTTTGATCAAAGATGGAGGAATATAAAGATTAATAAATAGAAGTCATTAAAATAGTCAGGAGGCCAGAAAGGGGAACTCTCAAGCCATATGACAATAGCAAAGCCCAACAGGAAAGGACTTTCTCTTCTTCCTTGGCAGACTCAATCCATGAGAGACAGTGACAACTCAGAGAAACAAAATGTGCTGTACACTGAGCTCTCGATTCCTCTACTGGACTCTTTGCTTATTAAAGTCCTCCCAATATCCTTTACCACCTTTAAAAGAGTTTTCCTGTCCTTGCTCTACTGAGACTTATACATAGCTGGCCATCATTGCAGACCCCAAATTGCAATCTGCTGCTGATATCAATAGGCTTTTTATTGGAAAAAGAATCAGCAGTCTATTTAAGTCAACATGATCTCCCAGTTAGTGGCTTTTTTTTCAGAGGAAATAGCATCAGGAATTCTATTAAAAGCATACAGTGAGTATAGTACAGTGAAGTCGCTCAGTCATGTCTGACTCTTTGCAACCCCATGGACTGTAGCCTTCCAGGCTCTTCTGTCCATGGGATTTTCCAGGCAATATACTGGAGTGGATTGCCATTTGCTTCTCCAGGGTATCTTCCCAACCCAGGATTGAACCCGGGTCTCTCGCACTGTAGACAGACACTTTACCATCTGAGCTACCAGGGAAGTCCATTAAAAGCATAAGTAATTTTTTTAAAGCAATCTATGAAGAAAATTATACAGACCCTATAACCATCTATAAAACTATTACTCACCAATAGAAGATTGTTCATAATGATTATGTTTATTAGTATGCTGCAGAATCACATCATCTGTACTTAATTAGGTTTAAAATTGCAGGCTCTTGTCTTCTGTCAAATGTTTAAGACACAATACTGCATATATAATAATAAGAAATAAGTATTTATTACTGAATTTAATGTAGAAAATATTCTTGAAATTTTCAAGAAAGTAAGAGGCTTAATAATACATACATATCTGACTGCCACCTCAGTAGTTAGTTCCTACTTAAGAAATGTGAAGATAAAGGGGAAAATCTATTTGTGATAGAAGCCAGTTGAGAATGTTATCCAAACAGTGGCAACCTTCTGAAATTGTTTATTGTTGACATAAACAGATTGTAGAAGGTCTCTCATGGCTTTAAACGTGATTAATCTTCTTGAGAAGAAGTATAACTTTAAGCAAAGTAAATGGAAGGAATCTTGACCAGTGACTTGATCTTCACCCCAATTATGAGATATGAGTCTAGAAAAAAGAAATTGGATCATATTTCTCTTTTAAACATTAGGGACTGAAAGGTAATGAACCATCAGAAAACTTTGAAAAGAATTTGTGACTTCAGAATTCCATGTCTAAGTTATCATTTACATGTGAAGACAACTATATG
>SJYQ01002685.1:364008-380574 GCA_006410935.1 Redunca redunca
ATAGTCCCCTAATTTGTTTCTCTTCAGACACAATGTCTCTGTAAAGTTCATCTTCCTTATTGCAGCTAAAGAGATGTTCCAAAAATGGAAGTTATGCCATATCTTATTTGGGTTTTCCTTTGGCCTTCAAGTGGCTTTAGCTGGTAAAGTGTCTGTCTGCAATGCAGGAGACCTGGGTTCGATCCCTGGGTTGGGAAGATCCCCTGAAGAAGGAAACGGCAGCCCACTCCAATATTTTTGCCTGAAAAATCCCATGGATCACAGACCCTGGTAGGCTACCGTCCATGGGGTCACAAAGAGTCGGACACAACTGAGTGACTTCACTTCACTTTCGGCCTTCAGGTAAAACCACTAGCCCTTAACAGGCCCACAGGATGTTGGCTGACCTGAACCATTAATTTGTCTCTGGAATTGCAACAATTACAGCAAGTTCATCCCCCTCTAGAGAGCTTCATGCTTACAGTTCTCTTAAACCTGCTGCATCTAACACACAGCAAAATCAAACCCCTTTGTCACTCCCATTCGCCAAACTAAGGTTAATACACTTGTCAAATCTTCAGTTAACCCTCACATATTCATATAGCATTTTTCTGACCATCCTAACTAGTGAGGTCTTATTATTTTCTTCTGTAGAAGACACTGTGGCTCTGATAACATCACAATTCTACTTAGATGTAATGCAAATATACTTGTTTAGTGCCTGTTTCTCAACTTATGCTATGAGCTACATAAAAGCAGATAAAATGTTACCTTCCTGGATATATTCTCAGCACAAAGAATAACATCTTGAGGACAGACATGCTAGATGAATTATAGAATGAAGAAATAAAAATCCAGTGGTTTGAGAGAGAGCCATCACTTTCTCACTTCTAGGAACTAGACATGCCAGCAATATCTCCCTACCTTCTGGAAACTATGCTCTACTCTTACCTTAGTAAAAAGTCTAGCTTTTCAACTAGTCTGAAGTTCAATTATTAAGGTGAAAATCTAGTGTTCTTTATCATAACACTTTACTGTTATCTCAACAAATCAGTAGAGTTTGGGATTTATAATAAGGAGCTCTGGATTAATTAATTTTCTCTATAGACTTAAACAGTACCTGTAGTTAAAAAAAAAAGCATTATGAATATGGAAAGCTAGAAATATGTCACTTCAACAGTTTAGTAGTTTAGTTTTAAGCAAATGAAAACCCACAGCCTTAATTACTTAAAATACTTAGGCAATTTCATTACTTCTCTAATTCATTTATAATCAAGTTATTTTCAATCCAATTTTATTTAAAAGAAACACATCCAGAATTTTTCTTCTATTTAACACTAAATTTTATGAGATTTCATCTAGAGAAGATTCAGTGTTAGTAGATGTACATTTACATATTAGATCAAAATTACTTCTGCTGTCTCTCACTAATCATTTTTAGTTAAAAGCTACTTTTTGTTTTAATTTGATCAAATTGTTAACATTGGTTTCACCTTCTCCAAGTAGATTAGTTTGGCATAAATAATATGTCTTGTAAATTGGTGTTGTTTCATTTAGTGACAGAGACTTTCAACGGTTTCAGTTTTAAGAAAAGCCATTAGATAATGAATTGATCTTTTTCTTGGTTTTATAAACGGCCTTGGGAAGGCTTATCATAATGAAGTCAGTGATGTCCTTTTAGAATGAGAATTGAAAAGTGATGACAATCTTTAATAGGAATAAAAATCCAGAAAAGAATTTACTTGTAGAAATATTAGAAATGAAAAGTAGAACAGAAACCCCAAATGGCATATAGTCATAAGAAAGTGCAACAATAGGTAAATTAGAGGAAAATAATCTGAGTTTCTCAGGGCCATTTAGTATATCATTTAAGCTGAACTTAAGACACCCTGAGAAACTTCCCTGGTGGCTCAGAGGTTAAAGCGTCTGCCTCCAATGCAGGATACCCAGGTTTGATCCCTGGATTGGGAAGATCCCCTGGGGAAGGAAATGGCAACCTACTCCAGTATTCTTGCCTGGAGAATTCCATGGACAGAGGAGCCTGGTAGGCTACAGCCCACTGGGTCACAAAGAGTTGACTACACTTTCACTTTCACTTTAAGACACCCTTGATTCCACTACATGCTTTTTACAAGACAGTAGTTTTCTTATTAAATTTGGGGAAATTTTGCATTTTTAAAGTTTAAATTTAAATTTGTTTTCTCCTCTGACCTTTGTTTCACTAATAAAGGTAAAAATAAGTAAATTGTCAATTTGTCCAATCTTATATATACAAATTCTTATGGATGTGAATGTACTAGATTTCATATGGCATTTCCATCTTAATATGATACTATTTATTTAAATAAGCCCTAATTAATCTATGAAAGATAACAGTGTTATTGCATGCTAAGTCGCTTCAGTCATGTCCAACTCTGTGCAACCCTATGGACAGCAGCCCACCAGTCTCCTCTGTCCACAGGATTCTCTAGGCAACAATACTGGAGTGGGGCCATTTCCTTCTTTATTAGGATGATAATAATATTAACCTTTATTAAGCACATACTGCTATTAAATCATTTAATTTTAATAATAACTCTATGGTGAAGGTACCATTATTACGCTCATTCTTTTAGGATAAGCACAATATTTCAGTGATTTGCCATGGGACAAGCAGTTGGTAAATTTACTTGCAAAGCATTCATACTCAAGTATTCGCTCAGACGGTAAAGTGTCTGTCTACAATGCGGGAGACCTGGGTTCGATCCCTGGGTTGGGAAGATCCTCTGGAGAAGGAAATGGCAATCCACTCCAGTGCTATTGTCTGGAAAATCCCATGGACAGAGGAGCCTGATAGGTTACAGTCCATGGGGTTGCAAAGAGTCGGACACGACTGAGCGACTTCACTTTCACATGTTGTGTCAGGTAACATGCCACATAAGTTTACACACCATCTCATTTTGCTACAACAATACAAAACACAGGGAAATAACATTCAATTGTGAATTTTCTAAAGAGACTGAGATACAGAAACATTTAAACATCTTACCTAAGAAAGATTAGAACATGAACACAGCATCCAGGCTCCAAACCTCAATTCCTGTTACTATACTAGGTAGGCTCCTTGAATATCTTAACAGTACTGAGTTTCCCAAAGTGATAAAAGAATAATTTTCATATTATTGTTATTCTAAGGTCATAGTCAGCAGTATTTAAAGGTGATCTTCTGCTCAACAAATGCTGAAAAAAAGAAAGCAAAGATTTTATTTCTCTTCATTGGGAAGACTCGTTGCTAAAGTTTAAGAAGAAAAATAAAATCTCAATCTATGGTTTGTGCATTTTATTTTTCAATATGCCAAGTGAATTGGCCTTATGAAATCTTAGTTTTATAGCAAAAAGTCAAAACCTTTTCTATTAATATTTTTTATTTAGGCTTCAGATAGCTTTTGCTATTAGCCAGATAAAAGAATGGTCCTACCTCAGTATAAAGTTGCTGAAATGTCCAAACTGCAACCCTGTTTTATTGATGAGCTGACACCGAGTTTAAGAACTTAAAAATTGCTTCTGCTTGGAAAAAAAAAAAAGTGGTTCTACCTGGTAAAGATTATTCATTATACAGTCCCAAGTAAGCCTAATATTTTTTGGAGTTAAAAAGGCCAGTTAATGGGATCATGGCATGTCATGGAGTAGACCAAACATTTGGCTGAGAATTCCAGTTCTCAGTAATTCTCCGTCTAAGACAGTTTTGTAACCTCTCTAGTCTAAAGTTTCTCAAATGCTCACATACAGGAATCAGAGCAGACTATATTGAAGGTCACTTCCTGTTTAAAAGATTATGTTTCAATAGTTAAGATGAAATGGCTAATTTCTTTCCCTCCAGCTTTAAATAAATGTGAACCAGTAACTTAATAAATTTATGCCTCAGTTTTCTGGTATCGAACATTAGAAGTAAATTCATTTTTTCCCCATGCTTCTAAATCAGTGCTGTCCAGTAGAAATATGAATCATACACATGAGTTTAAATTTTCTAGAGATTACATTTAAAAAGTAGAAAGAAACTGGTGAAGTTAATTCTTATTAGCTGCTGAATTCGATATTATAACTTCAGCTTATAATCACCATAAAATATTTCTATATATTTCATATTATTTTTGTGACACTAAGTCTTTGAAATCTTATATATATTTTACATTTCAACACATCGGAACGCAGATCAGCCACATCTGAAATGCTCATTAGCTACGTGTGTCTAGTGGCTACTAGAGGAAGAGTTAATTACATGTATCTATTATAGGATGTTACACAGATAATACAGATAATAATACAGATAATGTTACACAGATAACACAGATGTTACACAGATAATACAGACAATCCTATATTATAGGATATTACACAGATAATACTGCAGTCAGCATCATGCTTATTTTTATTATCTCTCTCACTTTGTTTGTACCATATACTACTGCAGTGGCACAGTGACTTCCCAGGTGGTGCTGTGGTAAAGAATCCACCTCCCAAGGCAGGAGGTGCAGGAGATGCAAGTTCAATCTCTGGGTCAGAAAGATACTCTAGAGTAGGAAATGGCAACTCGCTCCAGTATTATTGCCTGGAGAATTCCATGAACAGAGGAGCCTACTCAGTTACAGTCCACAGGGTCTCAAAGAGTCGGACGCTACTTAGTGACTAAAACAACATGTGAATGATGCCACCTCCTGAAAGTGAGGACCAATGTGGCAGAGATGATGGAAGTTAGGCTTTAAAAATCTGAAAAACTTGAATCAAGGCCAGCTTTCCTCACATGGGAGGTTTGTGTATGCATTTGTAATGCGTGTATATTTCCTTTCATACAATGTTCCCTCTCTGAACTACATTTCTCTCATATATATGATGAGAAAAACACTTCACAGGATAGTAGTTATCATGATTGCTTGGCATATAAAAATTTCTCAACTATTATCCCCTTTGATCACCAAACTCTCCCATCTCTTGCATTTGAAAGATGATCTTTACCACTCTCCAGGATCTTATAGCTGGCTATAGAAATGTTGAGCATAGTTACACAAGTATTATATCTCATAATTTAAATACATTAAAAACTTATTTCATAGAATTTAAGAGCTGATTGCTATCATTTATTTATAAATAAAATCCATATAACTCCTTCAGCCAGATAATTTCATGAACTGCAACAGAATTAATCATATCAATATTGACATTAGTCATTACTGATTATTCAAGGTGTACATCTATATCCATCTGTGATCTATACTTGGAATTTTGTAGACACTGCATTTAATTCATAAAAATCATTTGCTAATATGACTATTGCTTTTACATTTTATTTAGATCTTTACACACATGTTGTCAATGAAATGTAAAATCCTGGGACCTTTAACCTTGTGAAGTTTAAATATTGTCACATGGACTCTCACTGTCTAGAGAAGAGTTGCATCAAAGTATCTTACTTCTTCCTAGAATCATAAATTGCCAGGGGGAAATGGTATCAAAATTCCTTTTCCTTTAATGACTTATTCAATAGTAGCATCTACCCTTCAACATTCTGGACATTTGGTGATCTAAGAATAGACTAAAAATATTTTTAAAATAAATAGGTATACACATATATAATGGTTATAATCCTTTAAACAGTACTGACAGTGATACATAGAAAATTTGTAAAAAATATAATTAATAACCAAGAAACAAACCCAATGAATATATGGATTTAATATTATATATCTTGAAGTTAGCATGTTAAGCCTAGAAGATAAAAATGAATTTTTGATACCTGTCATCTATTGCTGGAATAGTGAGCATTATTTAGACCCTCACGCTCAGTTCCTGGTGTTTTCTATGTATTGTCTCATTTTATTTTCACTCTGATGATAAGATTTAGATACAAATATTATTTAAAATTTATGGCTCAGGAGAAAAGCTGAGAGAGGTCCAGTGACTTCCCCATTCTCAAACAGATAGAAAATTGCAGAGCCCAAATCTATTTGATTGTAACTTTTTCTCCCTAAAGTCAGTAAGATATTTTTGTAATGTCTTGAAGAGATAGATCTTTTTCCAGGCCACTTAATTTTCTGCTTCTTTTTTAAAATATCATTTTGCTTCCTTTTCCCTTGTCACTTCATCTGCCTTCTTTTGTTTCACCTCCTCCTCCTTGCCCTCTCCTGCTTGATCTCTACCTGAACAAGACTCACCCCCACAGGCATCATCGTTCTCTTTTTCTTTTATGGAGTTTAGGGGTTTTGGCGAGGGGAAGAATGTTAGCTGGCATCCGCTCCTGATGCCCTGGATGTGCTTTGTCTTTCTATGTGTTAAATCACATGTCTGTTGGCTCCTATCTCTATCCTCTCTTGTCTGTACTTGCTTGAGATATAGATATGAAGATTCCAGCATGAAAATGGTATGGTAGACTGTATTTATGAAAAATGGCCACATGTTATTTTGTGGTTCACATGCACTTTGAGAGTACTGGTTATCCCTCTAAAGAGGGGTAGTGTATTTCCTTCCCAGCAAATCTGGTTGGGTTTTTATGATCTATGAATAAAATGGGTCAGAAGTGATTCTGTGTGAAAAATGAGCATTAGTTATAAAAGGCGATACAGTTTCTGCCAGGCTCTTTCTCTCTTTCTTTTGGGTTATTAGCCTCTGAAGCCTTGAACCACCACATAAAAGTCCAGCTGCTCCAAAGCTGCTGTCCTGAGAGGAACATGTGAAAAGAACATCTCGGTGGAAGGGTGTTTCTGAAGGGCCCCAGCTTTTCCAGTTTAACCAGCTTTCCCAACCCAAGTGCCAGATGCGTGTGTGAGGGAGCCTTCAAATGAGCCCATTTGACAGTTTATCATAACTATCACATAATCTAACATTCCCTGAGTATTGTTTGACAATACTCTGTTTGTATTTACCAAAAATGGCTACATGTTATTTTCTGGTTCACATGCACTTCCAGAGTATTGGTTATCTCCCTAAAGGGGGGGGGGGATAATTTATTTCCCTCCCAGCAAATCTGGATGGGTTTGACAGGAAATATATGAAACCCTGTGTGGGAACTATCTAGCTGAATTCAGTCTACTCCAGACCTATGAGCAAAAGAAATGGTTGGTATTGCTTTGAACCATGAAGTTTGGAGTTGATATTTTATTAACTAATAGATAACTGGAATATGGAGAAGGTAATGGAACCCCACTCCAGTACTCTTGCCTGGAAAATCCCATGGATGGAGGAGCCTGGTAGGCTGCAGTCCATGGGGTCGCTAAATCGGACATGACTGAATGACTTCACTTTCACTTTTCACTTTCATGCATTGGAGAAGGAAATGGCAGCCCACTCCAGGGTTCTTGCCTGGAGAATCCCAGGGATTGGGGAGCCTGGTGGGCTGCCGTCTATGGGATCACAGAGAGTCGGACATGACTGAAGTGACTTAGCAATAGCAACTGGAATATATGGTAACTTCTTAATGTTAGCATATGCATACAAGTTTCTTTTATAATTTTATTTATTTATTTATATTTGGCTAGGCTGGGTCTTCATTGCTGCACTGGTTTTTCTGTAATAGCAGCAAATGGGGGCTACTCTCTAGTTGCAGTGGGCAGGTTTCTCATTGTGGTGTCTCCTCTTGTTGCTGAGCTTGGGCTCTAGGGTGGATGAGCTTTAGTACTCACTGCATATGGGCTCAATAGTTGTGGTTCTCTGGTTCTGAAGCACAAGCACAATAGTTGTGGCCCACATGGTTAGTTGATCTGTGGCATGTGGGATCTTCCTGGATCACGGATTGGGCCCATGTCTCCTGCATTGGCAGGTGGGTTCTTTATCACTGAGTCACTAAAGAAGCCCAGGGATGCAATAAAAATAAATAAATAAATAAATAAAATAAAATTCCTATTCCTATTTCCATGATAATTTAGGAAAAGTAGAGTTATTTTATTTAGAGTACACAGTTTGTGCTATAAATCTCTCTAGTTTATTTGGCTAATTAGGTTAAAGAAAAGAGCTCTACTGATGCATTTTTCATCTGACTGTCATTGAATGGTACTTTACAGACTTTGCACAGCACTCATGTGGCTTCATAATTAAGCTTTTCAAATTAATTAGGCCAATAAAAACAGTTAAATCACAGAAAGACTTCTTGGGTCACTTGGTCCAAGATCCATCCCACATTAAATAAAGTTTTCAAAGAGAAGCCAATGACCACCAAGGGTCAGTATGTTCCTTGAAGTAAGGAGACTTCAAGGTCTGGGAAAGAATGAAGATCCTAAATTATGCCAATTAAACTTATGAATGCTTCACTGTTTAGGAGGGCTGCCATGTATATTGTTTCATTAAAAAATAATAGCATAGAATAATGAAGATGAAAAGGTGATTTCTATACATATGTGTTCATGAAGTCTAGCAGTTATAAATTTATGTATAAATTTAAGGAGTTTAGAGAGGAAACAAACGTTATTTCTATTCTGTTGTTGCAAGTCATTTTAAATGTCTTCTAATGCTGACTAAAGAATGACAAGACTTCAAGCTTTCACACAAAACATCTATGCTCTCACTTTTGTCCCTAATCTTCAACACCAGCTCTGTATTTCCTGTTGGACAGTCACATATAGAAGCCTAGCAGTTTTATTTATGCTCTGTCTGCTCAGGCTGCTTTGTTCATACAAATCTAGCATAAAATCTATCAAACAATAATCACAAAATGTTAGATTATGTGATAGTTATGATAATGGTTATGATGATGGAAGGGTATATTTTCTTAAATCTTCAGAATTTTAAAGTAAAGATCATTTATCTGGTTCTTTTGTTTTTGTTTGTTTTAATGGTACAGAAATTTGGAAATTTTAGAAAACTCTCAAACTGAAAAAGCCTCAGATATTCAATTTATTATATGCATTATAGATGCTGCATACATAAAAATTTATACACTAAAATAAAATAAATTATATAATGTATACATATTCCAGTTATAGATGTATAGTGGAATGTCTTGGTTTTTTCTTATGTACTTTTATTCATCATTCCAAATAATAAAGACATTCTTCTATTCAACTATCCTGAGATTTTAAGATTTCAACTAAGAAGACATATGCATTAAGGTGTCCAGAATCAAGCATTAATGGACTGAAACAGACTACAGTTCTATGGGTCCCAGTAATTTATGAGGTATGCATAATGTATGCTAAGACTAAGAGACTATCCTCTGCCCTAAATAAACCTAAAACATTAATTCTAGTGGGAATTTCCACTAAAAATAAACAGCAAAAAAAAATGAATAAAGAATGGGGCTTTCTTTAACTGTTAAGAAATTATAATTAAGTGTTGCAGTCCAAATCACACAGACTAAAATAAGTTTTCCCAAGAAGAAAAAAAAAATCTATGAACTGAAATAAGTATAGGTATTGTTCTCAGGAGTGTTGGGGCAAAGTTTATGTTTATAATTGCAACCTTAGCGATTGATGACTATCATCTTTTTATCTATGGTTTTTATAGGTCTATAAATTTTATAGATATAAAAATTATAGACTTTTATAGTTTACTAACAATTTAGATAATTAGATGGTCCAGTTCACTTTCTTAACCACATTTTATTTATAGCAATACCCATTCTAACACTATACAGGCAGTATTAAAAATATACAAACATTTTAAAAGCCAACTACATTTTTTCCTAAGCCAACTACATTTTTTCCTATTTTAAGTACAATATACATTAACACTTTTTTCAGTGAACAAAATATTATAAAGATTCTGTCTGTTCTATTTTTTATGGAAGAATATCAAACATACAAATAGAATCTTTCTCTATGGTCAGTTGTGTCTATCCACTTTTGTTTCAGATTGAGATTTACCTAATGAAAATTCAACCATTGATTTGGAGATTTACACATGCTTATGCATGTATTTTCTAATTAAATTTTCCTACTGTGAAGGCAATGTATTTACTCCCATATTGCTTAAAAGGAAATCGAGGAATTGTGATGGTTTGGGGCTCAGGGTAGGCCACCCCTAAATATGCCACAAGAGCAAAATTGATTATTTCAGATTAAAGTTATTTTAGAAATGGAAAATGCAAGAGTGACATTTTGACCCTTCTTTTAGTCTTCCTAAAAGTAGTAAATATATCTCCCATGTGAAAGGTGCCCTCTTTATACCAGGAGTTGAAAGACATCCTTATCACCAGACAAAGGGAATTCAGGGTTAAGAAGGTTATAGAAACAAACCTTGTTACTTCTTTAGTAATTTCTACTCACGTCCAAACTTTGCTTAAATTCCTTACTAAGTAAGCACCCAAAGCCTAATTTTCTTTGTCCTGTCAATTCTTTTGTTTAAAAAGTATAAAAGCTGTCTGTTTTGGCCACTTCTTAGGTCCCATTTCTATGAGACCTCTGTGGGTGCAAGTTAAATTTGTTTATTTTCCTTCTGCTAATCTATCTTGTGCCAATTTTATTACTAGTCTATCCACAAGAAATCAAGAAGGGTAGAGGGAGAAATTTCCCCCTCCATGATGGTTGGCAAGCCAGGCAGGAGGTTGGATGGACCCTAGACCAAGGCAGCTACAGCTGAGAATTTCTGCAACATCTGACAACTGCAAGCAGATGTAAAATTTCTTACCACATCAATCTCCTGGATCTCTGCCTGCAGGAAGTAGTGGAAGGAAAAGTGGAGAAAGTCCTTTTTTGCTTTTGCTTTATATTTAGAAAAGGAGAAAATATTTGTGGAACTAATTCCTTATGACACAGCAGCTCTGATATTCAATTAATGAGTATTGTTGGTTTGTATTGATCCTTTTCTTCCAGAGACAGTAACTGTTTTTGTTTGTCTCTGTTGTGTTGTTTGTCATGAGGAAGAACCATACAGCAGAACAGTGGCAAAGGCCCTTTGGAAGCTTGCTGTTTAAGCCACCCTCACAGATTGGTATTAATATCTCTCACCAGATCAACACCTATTTAGACAAATTTTGCTGTGGGCCCTCTATACAGAAACAAGATGAAGTTTTTCCTTCCACCTTGTTCTGTGTCTTGAAAGATTGGCTTTTTGTTCAGTGAGAATATTTTCTCTGGTCTTCAATATATGGAAGGTGCATTCACCATAATGCACCTAGTGAATCATCCATAGACTGGAGTCAAGACATAAAATCACAAGTAGTGCTTTGTCCTGCTGTGCCAGATCTCACAGGAATTTGTCATAAGAGGTCCCAGTCCATAAGGGTCCTTTGTTATTGTTGCCTTGTTAGCGCTGAAAAAGTCCAGTTCCATCAGTGTCACATACCTAATGTTATTGCTGATCTTGTTCGTGACACCAGTCATCTTGCTGTTCACACTGGGTACACTGTTCGCTGAACCCATGGTAGGCAAGACGTGAGCTAAGGGGCTGGAAGAAAACGCAAGGAGCCACAGAAACTACAGACACACTTATTCTCTCCTGGTTGGCACAGCCAACCGTGGCAGCAGACATGACATAACATAACATAATTGCACACAACCCTTCAGGGCTTTTTCCAGGTGAAGCTTATATAGGCATACCACACAAAGCAGCCTGTGACCAAGCAAGTACCTCATGACGCACATCCGCAGAGCTATAAGTGATCTCAACTGTTACATAACGGTGCCATCATTGTTTGCAGAACATGTGGCAAGAGAGCCTGAGAGCCTGGGCTGAGAGAGCCTGAATGATGCCTCTTGTTAATTTCCCCACACTTGGTCTGTGACTGGAGGCATGCATTTTCATGGGAAAATGGAGGCGCCATTTTTGCTTCATTCTTACCTCCTGTAGCAGCAAAGGGCTTTGAGTTTCTTTGGCTAACTCTGGAAGTGAACTTTCTGGGTCTAATGAGGGCAACATCTTCTCTTTTGGGATACCTCTTGTGTCTTTGGTTAAGCCATTAAAAAAAAAAAAATTACTGGTTTGAGTTTTTGTTTGAAATTATGTAAGATCTTACTTCTCAATGGCCAATGGATCTAATCTATATTTAATAGGAAAGTTTTTTTGAGAATGCTTATCATAAACTGCTGTCAAATTGGTAACTGCTAGAGGAATAAAATTGAAGTGAAAAAAAAGGATAATGGCTAGACATTAGACTTAAAATGTCACACGTAAATTCCTCTTCTAAATTGCCACATCTCCTCAACAATTCCCTAGGCCCTCTTACAAATAATTAGAAAATAAATCTGTTAGAGGCCAATATTCAAGGGTTAATAATAACAGTTGTATTTATCTTGAAATCTCTACAAAACTTGAATTATAGCTCTAAAATCAAATCAAAACCTACCTATCTTTACCAATGTCAAGTTCTCAGCTATCTCTCTGCAAATGCTTGCAGATATTATAAAAGATCAGGGTATAGCAAAATTGTACTAAAGAAGACCTTTTTTGAATAATAATTATCTTAAGACTTATGCTAATAGAGAAACATACTCCAACTCTCAGGATAAAATTTATGTTTTTATTCTCTGCACCTTTATTTATAAATCTTATCATGTCTTTGAAATGTAAATACAGCCTGTATTGCCTGAGACTGAGCCTGGATTAGATCAATTGGTAGAAACTAAAACAAACAAACAAATGAACAAAAAAAAAGAGAGAGAGAGAAAGAAAAACTTTTTTCCCCTTTCAGTTTTATTAAGATATAAATGACAGACAGCACTTTATAAAGTGTACTGCATAATGGTTTGACTTATATACATCATGAAACGATTATTACAGCAAGTTTAGTGAACATCCACATAGACGTAAAATTAAAGAAATAGAAAATTTTTTCTTTTGATGAGATATCTTAACATTTAATCTTTTAACAACTTTCATATATAACATATAGCAGTATTAATTGCATCTATTATGACACATTGCATCTTTAGTTCTTATATTTCTTATAATTGGAACTTTATACCTTTTTACTGTTTTTATCCAGTTCACTCAGTCTCCAACAACATCTTTCTGGTAACTGCAAATATGATCTTTTTCTATTAGAGTGTTTACTTTGAAATATTATTAGCCTATAACAACAGCATGATAGTTCCTTTTATACAACATAGTAATTCAATATTTCTATACATTTCAAAACGATCACTATGATAAATCTAGTTACTCTCTGTGAATATACAAATATATTACTTAATTATTGACCATATTCTCCCCACTACATTTCATACCTGAGACATATTTCGTTTTCAACTGGAAGTTAGTACCTCTTAATTTCCCTCCCACCTCACCTACCTTCTGGCAATCACATGTCTGTTTTTTGTATCTATAGCTCTGCTTCTATCATGTTATTTTGATATTGTTTATTTGTTTTGGTTTTCTGATTCCACATATAAGTAAAATTATACAGTATTCTTTTTTCTGTCTGATACCCAGTAGGTCCATTTATGTTGTCCCAAATGACAATAATTCATTCTTTTTTATAGGTGAGTAATATTGCATTGCCTATTTGTCCACAAATTCTTTAACAATTCATCCATTGATGTGCACTTAGGTTGCTCCCTTATCTTGGCCATTGCAAGTAATGCTGCAATGAACAAAGGGATGCATATATGTTTTCAAATTAGTGTTTTTGTTTTCTTTGGATAGATACCTAGCAGTGGCATTGCTGAACTGTATGGGATTCTGTTTTTGTCGAGGCTTATCTGCATTGTTTTTCATAGTGGCTGCATCAATTTACATCTCCATCAACAGTGCACAAGTGTTTTCTCTGCATTCTTGGAAACAATTACATTTTTCTTATAATGATAATTTTGACAACTGTGAGGTGATACCTCATTGTGGTTTTGATTTGCATGTTCCTGATGATTAGTGGTGTTGAACATCTCTTCATATGCCTGTTCGCTATCTGCATGTATGGATTCAGTTCAATTCAGTTCAGTCACTCAGCCGTATCCAACTCTTTGCAGCCCCATGGACTGCAGCATGCCAGGCCTCCCTGTCCATCACAAACTCTCAGAGCTTACTCAAACTCATGTCCATTGAGTCAGTGATGCCATCCAATCATCTCATCCTCTGTCATCCCCTTCTCCTCCTAGCTTCAATCTTTCCAAGCATCAGGGTCTTTTCAAATGAGTCAATACTTCACATCAGATTGCCAAAGTATTGGAGTTTTAGTTTCAGTATCAGTCCTTCCAATGAATATTCATTCAACATATGGATTAGTGCAATTGAAATTAAAGAAAAAAAAAAAAAGAGGAAAATAATCCTTTTAAAACACAAACTTCTAAGACACTCTTGCCCAGCAGTAAAGGTGGAGATTGATCAAGATAGTGAATTAGGAGAACATGGAACTCACCTCCCTCCACAAACACATAAAAAATTCATCTACTTGTGAAGCAATCTTGACTTAAAATGAATTGGAAACTGGCAGATGGGTTGTAAGAAAGAGCCACATGAAATTGGGTAGGAAAGAAAAAGAAGCAATCAGGAATATGATGACTCAGAAGGAGAGAGAAAACACACAGGAAAAGATCTACCCTAGGAAGAGTGTCCTATGATGGACAAAAGAAACAGACCTGAAATTGTATCTGAGGAGTTTGGAGGAAGCCACTACTGGTGGTAACACAGGAGGCACACCAGATACAGCTTGGTCATCTGTCTATGGCATCTCACTGAAATGTGCATGAGACCCTCTCGCTTCAGCACTGCTCCCCTCTGAGTCAAAGGTACCAATGCTGGCAGATGGGAAAGCACACACTTAAAATGGACAGAGGAAAACTGGACCCAACCCTTCATGGATTCTGCTCCAGAAACTTAGGATCCAACCCCACACCTGGGTAGTGATGGCCAGTGAGCAGAGGGAAAGTCCTGGCTCAAGCCTGGCCCCAGCATGTGTATTTCAACCTGCTACAGAGGTGAGAGCTGCCAGAACACCCTGAGGAAAGATGTGACTTGTAATTATATCAAACCCAGCTCTTCCAACAAAGGCACTGGGCACACACAGACTGTACACAGCTGTTTAAGGATACAACTTCAAAACCACAATAGGGGACTGGTTCACTTAATTCAAAGAGAGAAAAATTATCAAAAGAATACAAAGGTACTGCTTTCAACTGAAATAGTATGAAAAACAACTGAAAAAATAGATAATGATACAAATTACTCCAGAGGAATAATTCAAAGCATTAGTAATAGGAATGCTAGTGAAATTAAGGAAAATAGGTGAATAAAATGACAATTATTTAAATTACAATGTTACCAAAAAAATGGAATAAAGAACATTACATGTACCAACATTGGTATAATAGTGGTGACAGAGGAGGAAAAAAAAGAGAGGGAGGTTAAAATAGATTTAATAAAATATGGCTGAAAACTTCCCAGATCAGAAGAAGGAAACAGATAACCAGAGACAGGAAACAGAGAGGGTCCCAAACAAAATGAACGGAAACAGATCCACACCAAGACATACTCCTAATTAAAATAGCAAAAGTTAAAGATAAAGAGACAATTCTAAAGGTAGCAAGAAAAAACCAAAAAGTTGTATACAAGGGAATTTCTATATGGCTATAAGCTGATTTTTCTGCAAGAACATTGCAGGCCAGAGGAGAGAAGCATGATATATTTAAAGTGCTGAAAGGGGAAAAAAAAAAAAACATTCAAATTAGAATGTTATGCCCAGCAAGATTATTTTTAAAGTTGAAGGAGAGATAAAGAACTTCTCATACAACCAAAACTTCTCAAAACAACCAAACTCTAAGATTCCATCAATACTGAAATATGCCTAAAAGGAATATTAAAAGGATGTTCTTTAAGTGAAAAAATGCTATCTCAAGAAGTATCTTTAGAAAAGGAAAAATTCCAGTAGTAATGGTAAATATATAGCAAATGTTGAGTATAAACCACTTAAGTAAGGTAATGTGAAGATAAATGTATATATGTATACATATATATGTGTGTGTGTATATATATATACATATATATATATATATATATATATATACACAAACCAAATATAACTACAATAAAAAGTGAGGGAACAAACATTAAGATCTGAAATATGGCATCAAAAACATGAAGTCTAGGGGAAGAGAGTCAGAGAAGGCAATGGCACCCCACTTCAGTACTCTTGCCTGGAAGATCCCATGGATGGCGGAGCCTGGTAGGCTGCAGTCCATGGGGTTGCTAAGAGTCAGACACGACTGAGCGGCTTCACTTTCAGTTTTCACTTTCATGCATTGGAGGAGGAAATGGCAACCCACTCCAATGTTCTAGCCTGGAGAATCCCAGGGACTGGGGAGCCTGGTGGGCTGCCGTCTATGGGGTTGCACAGAGTCAGACACGATTGAAGTGGCTTAGCAGCAGCAGCAGCAGGGGAAGAGAGTAGAATGTGTAGATCTTTTAAAATATGATTGACTTTAAGTGACTAACAGATTAAAACAAATAAACATAGACATAGGCAACATGTATGAATGACATAGTAACTACAAATTAGTTTGCCATTTTTTTGTCAAATTAGTATGTCATTTTTTCTTTTTGTCCAGCCACAAGAATTCAAGAGGGATAGAGGGGGAAATTTCCATTCCCTAACAAGATTATGTGATTCACCCATTGCTATTTACTCAATGAAGGCTTGAATAATTATTAGGACCTATACTCACATTCTAACTTCATTGCTGTTTTATAGTATCT
>SJYQ01002685.1:382416-392933 GCA_006410935.1 Redunca redunca
CAGCCCGTATTTCCACTGTTGCTGGAAACATCTATTTCTCCATCTATTCACCATAAAGTGATGGGACTGAATGCCATGATCTTAGTTTTCTGAATGTTGAGCTTTATGCCAACTTTTTCACTCTCCTCTTTCACTTTCATCAAGTGGCTCTTTAGTTCTTCACTTTGTGCCATAAAAGTGGTCTCATCTGTCTATCTGAGGTTATTGATATTTCTGCCGGCAATCTTGATTCCAGCTTGTGCTTCTTCTAGCCCAGTGTTTCTCATGACGTACTCTGCATAGAAGTTAAATAAGCAGGGTGATAATTTACAGCCTTGATTTACTCCTTTTCCTATTTGGAACTAGTCTGTTGATCCATATCCAGTTTTAACTGTTGCTTCCTTAACTGCATATAGGTTTCTCAAGAGGCAGGTCAGGTGATCTGGTATTCCCATCTCCTTCAGAATTTTCCACAGTTTACTATGATCCGTGCAGTCAAAGGCTTTGGCATAGTCAATGAAACAGAAATAGATGTTTTTCTGGAACTCTCTTGGTTTTTCGATGATCCAGCAGAAGTTGGCAATTTGATCTCTGGTTCCTCTGCCTTTTCTAAAACCAATTTAAACATATGGAGGTTCACAGTTCACATAATGCTAAAGCCTAGCTTGGAGAATTTTGAGCATTACTTTAATAGCATGTGCCATGAGTGCAATTGTGTGGTAGTTTGAGCATTCTTTGACATTGCCTTTCTTTGGGATTGGAATGAAAACTAACCTTTTCCAGGCCTGTGGCCACTGCTGAGTTTTCCAAATTTGCTAGCATATTGAGTGCAGCACTTTCACAGCAGCACCTTTTTTAATTTTTTTTAAATATAAATTTATTTATTTTATTTGGAGTTTAATTACTTTACAATATTGTATTGGTTTTGCCATACATCAACATGAATCCACCACAGGTATACACGTGTCCCCACCCTGAAACCCCCTCACTCCTCCCTCCCTGTACCATCTCTCTGGGTTGTCCCCGTGCACCAGTCCCAAGCATCCAGTATCATGCATTGAACCTGGACTGGTGATTCATTTCATACATGATATTATACATGTTTCAATGCCATTCTCCCAAATCATCCCACCCTCTCCCTCTCCCACAGAGTCCAAAAGACTGTTCTATACATCTGTGTCTCTTTTGCTGTCTCGCATACAGGATTATAGTTACCATCTTTCTAAATTCCATATATACGTGTTAGTATACTGTATTGGTGTTTTTGTTTCTGGCTTACTTCACTCTGTATAATAGGCTCCAGTTTTATCCACCTCATTATAACTGATTCAAATGTATTCTTTTTAATGGCTGAGTAATACTCCGTTTTGTATATGTATCATAGCTTTCTTATCCATTCATCTGTTGATGGACATCTAGGTTGCTTCCATGTCCTGGCTATTATAAACAGTGCTGTGATGAACATCAGGGTACGTGTGTCTCTTTCAATTCTGGTTTCCTCGGTGTGTATGCCCAGCAGTGGGATTGCTGGGTCATAAGGAAGTTCTATTTCCAGTTTGTTTAAGGAATCTCCACACTGTTCTCCATAGTGGCTGTGCTAGTTTGCATTCCCACCAACAGTGTAAGAGGGTTTCCTTTACTCCACACCCTCTCCAGCATTTATTGTTTGTAGACTTTTGGATCGCAGCCATTCTGACTAGCATGAAATGGTACCTCCTTGTGGTTTTGATTTGCATTTCTCTGATAATGAGTGATGTTGAGCATCTTTTCATGTGTTTTTTAGCCATCTGTATGTCTTCTTTGGAGAAATGTCTATTTAATTCTTTGGCCACTCTTTGATTGGGTCGTTTATTTTTCTGGAATTGAGTTTCACTGGGACAAAGACAGAAATATAGATCAATGGAACAAAATAGAAAGCCCAAAGATAAATCCACACACCTATGGACACCTTATCTTTGACAAAAGAGGCAAGCATATACAATGGATTAAAGACAATCTCTTTAACAAGTGGTGCTGGGAAAACTGGTCAACCACTTGCAAAAGAATGAAACTGGAACACTTTCTAATACCATACACAAAAATAAACTCAAAATGGATTAAAGATCTAAACATAAGAACAGAAACTATAAAACTCCTAGAGGAGAACATAGGAAAAACACTCTCCGACATAAATGACAGCAGGATCCTCTATGACCCACATCCAAGAATATTGGAAATAAAAGCAAAAATAAACAAATGGGACCTAATTGAACTTAAAAGCTTCCGCACAACAAAGGAAACTATGAGCAAGGTGAAAAGACAGCCTTCAAATGGGAGGAAATAATAGCAAATGAAGCAACTGACAAACAACTAATCTCAAAAATATACAAGCATTATCTTTTAGAATTTGAAATAGTTCAACTGGAATCCCATCACCTCTATTAGCTTTGTTCATAGTGATTCTTCCTAAGGCTCACTTGACTTCACATTCCAGGATGTCTGGCTTTAGGCGACTGATCACACCATTGTGATGATCTGGCTAGTGAAGATCTTTTTTGTACAGTTCTTCTGTGTATTCTTAATATCTTCTGCTTCTGTTAAGTCCATACCATTTCTGTCCTTTATTGAGCCCATCTTTGCATGAAATGTTCCCTTGGTATCTCTAATATTCTTGAAGAGATCTCTAGTCTTTTCCATTATATTGTTTTCCTCTATTTCTTTGCATTGATTGCTGAGGAAGGCTTTCTTATCTCTCCTTGCTATTCTTTGGAACTCTGCATTTAGGTGCTTATATCTTTCCCTTTCTCCTTTTCTTTTCACGTCTCTTTTTTTCATAACTATTTGTAAGGCCTCCTCAGACAGCCATTTTGCCTTTTTGCATACACAAAAATAAACTCAAAATGGATTAAAGATCTAAACATAAGAACAGAAACTATAAAACTCCTAGAGGAGAACATAGGAAAAACACTCTCCGACATAAATGACAGCAGGATCCTCTATGACTTTTTCTTGGGGATGGTCTTGATCTCATGTACAATGTCATGAACCTCCATCCATAGTTCATCAGGCACTCTGTCTTTCAGATCTAGCCCATTAAATCTATTTCCCACTTCCACTGTATAATCATAAGGGATTTGATTTATTTCATACCTGAATGGTCTAGTTATTTTTCCCACTTTCTTCAATTTACATCTGAATTTGGCAATAAGAAGTTCATGATCTGAGCCACAGTCAGCTCCCAGTCTTGTTTTTGCTGACTGTATAGAACTTCTCTGTCTTTGGGTGCAATACATATAATCAATCTGATTTTGGTGTTGGCCATCCTGTGATGTCTACATATAGAGTCTTCTCTTGTGTTGTTGGAAGAGGATGTTTGCTATGATCAGTGTGTTCTCTTAGCAAAACTCTATTAGCCTTTGCTTCATTCTGTACTCCAAGGCCAAATTTGCCTGCTACTCCAGGTGTTTCTTGACTTCCTACTTTTGCATTCCAGTCCCCTATAATAAAAAGGACATCTTTTTTGTTTGTTAGTTCTAAAAGGTCTTATAGATCTTCATAGAACCTTTCAACTTCAGCTTCTTCAGTAATGCTGGTCAGGGAATAGACTTAGATTACCGTGATATTGAATGACTTGCCTTGGCAATGAACAGAGACCGTTCTGTCGCTCTTGAGATGGCTTCCAAGTACTACATTTCAGACTCTTTTGTTGATGATGGCTACTTCATTTCTTCTAAGGGATTCCTGCCCACAGTAGTAGATATAAAGGTCATCTGAGTTAAATTCACCCATTCCAGTCCATTTTAGTTTACAGATTTCTAAAATGTTGACATTCACTTTTGTCATCTCCTCTTTGACCACTTCCAATTTGCCTTGATTCATGGACTTAACATTATAGGTTCCTATGCAATATTGCTCTTTATAGAATCAGACCTTGCTTCTATCACCAGTCACATACAGAACTGGATATTGTTTGTCTTTGGCTCCATCCCTTCATTCTTTCTGAAGTTATTTCTCCACTGATCTCCTGTAGCATATTGTGCACCTACCGACCTGGGGAGTTCATCTTTCAGTGTCCTACCTTTTTGCCTTTTCATATTGTTCTTGTGGTTCTCAAGGCAAGAATACTGAAGTGGTCTGCCATTCCCTTCTCCAGTGGACCACATTCTGTCAGACTTTTCCACCATTGCTTGTTCATCTCAGGTGGCCCCACATGACATGGCTTAATTTCACTGAGTTAGACAAGGCTGTGGTCCATGTGATCATATTGGGTAGTTGTCTGTGACTGTGGTTTCAGTCTGCCTGCCCTCTGATGCCCTCTCTCAGTGGCCTATCATCTTCCTTGGGTTTCCCTTACCTTGAACATAAGGCATCTCTCCCCAGCTGCTCCAGCAAAGTACAGCCACTGCTCCTTACCTTGGACCTGGGGTTGAAAGGAGCTACGCCATATCCGAGGTCAGGAACAGTGGCCAAGAGGAGTTACCCCATGTCCAATGTTAGGATCCATGGCCGAGAGGAGATACCCCACGTCCAAGGTCAGGAGCGGTGGCCATGAGGAGAACCCCATGTCAAGGTAGTTAATGCTCAGAAGGGTCTTAGTTCCTCTTTTGCAAAAAGCATTAGTTAAATACAAGTAATTGAACAAGGAGACTGAATTATCCAGATTAAATATTGTTCTAGTTGTTTGCCAAATGGTCTAAAGTTTGGGCAAGCTGCAATGAGACAATGGATGACATGGACAGAAGTAAATAGTTTACCTATCACAATCTTTCTCTTTCCCTATAAAATTTCCAATTGATATTTAACCCTCTAATTGCAGATATATTTCTATTATTTATCATTAGAAAAAACCCAAACAGCATTAGATAAAGTCTATCTGAACTATCAGATACTAGGCCACAAGACTGTGTTGAACTGAATGACCTCTTAGATTCAGTAAATATCATAGTTTTGTAAAAGCTAATACAGCGGTTATACCTGGAATTTGGAGAAGGAAATGGCAACCCACTCCGTTACTCTTGCCTGGAAAATCCCATGGATGGAGGGGCCTAGTAGGCTACAGTCCATGGCGTCACTAAGAGTCCGACATGACTGAACGACTTCACTTTCACTTTTCACTTTTCATGCATTGGAGAAGGAAATGACGAACCACTTCAGTATTCTTGCCTGGATAATCCCAGGGACAAAGAAGCCTGGTGGGCTTCTGGGGTCACACAGAGTCGGACACGACTGAAGTGACTTAGCAGCAGCAGCAGCAGCAGCAGCAGCATACTTGTAATAGTTTCCTAACATCATTCCTAATATTAGTTTCAAATTACTGTGAACTTCGAGCAAGGCAGATTTACATTTTTAGAGTTATGGAAGTCAGACTTTTGGAATGGGTGTCCCTGGACTAAAATCAAGTCATTAGCAAGGCTGCATTCTTGTATTAGAGGTGCTGGGGGGAATGCATTTCTTGCCTCTTATCTCAGAAGCTGCCCACATTTCTTGGCTCCTGGACCTCTTCCGCTTCAGAGTCTGTAATGCGTAACTGAAGCTTTCTTTCATGACATCACTTCAACACTGATTCTTCTAACTCCCTCTGCCATGGTTTAAATGCACTGTGAATGCATGAAGCCCACCTGGATAATTCTGGAGAATTTCTCTACCTTAAAGTCAACTGATTTAATTCTATTTGCCACCTTAATTCTTTCATGCCATGTAACATAATATGTGTATATGTCCCAGGGGCTATCTTTAGGAAGAACATCAAGTTTGCCTATCACAACACTCAAATTGGAAAAAGCTAGAATAAGAAAGAGCTGACTCGCACTAACTGAATATAAGTGCAAAATAACAATTTTTATTGTTTCAAATTAATTAATTATAGAACTACCTTACATATATAATATTGTGAGTATTATACATAATGACAAGTAAAGTTTGTTTGGGAAAATTAAGGATAGACAAAATTTATCAATATAATTCTCCACCATTAAAATATATCAAATACATGGAAATTTAAATTGATTCAACCAGTTCATTCAGTAAAATGTAGAGTTAACTCATGATTTAAAGGAGGACACAATGCATTCTTAGCACAACTACTATGTCACGCACCCTAATTTTAAAGGTGGTACAAGGAGAAAAAACAGAAACAACTCAGAACTGATCAAATTCATTATTTAGGTAAATTACAATCTTTTTCTTTCTAAGTTACACTCAGTTCACTTGAGTTCAGTTGCTCAGTCGTGCCCGACTCTTTGCGACCCCAAGAATGACAGCATGACAGGCCTCCCTGTCCATCACCAACTCCTGGAGTTCACTAAGACTCACGTGCATAGAGTCAATGATGCCACCCAGCCATGTAATTCTCTGTCGTCCCCTTCTCCTCCTGCCCCCAATCCCTCCCAGCATCAAAGTCTTTTCCAGTGAGTCAACTCTTCACATGAGGTGGCCAAAATACTGGAGTTTCAGCTTCAACATCATTCCTTCCAAAGAAATCCCAGGGCTGATCTCCTTCAGAATGGACTGGTTGGATCTCCTTGCAGTCCAAGGGACTCTCAAGAGTCTTCTCCAACACCACAGTTCAAAAGCATCAATTCTTTGGTGCTCAGCTTTCTTCACAGTCCAACTCTCACATCCATACATGACCACTGGAAAAACCATAGCATTGACTAGATGGCAAGGTAATGTGCCTGCTTTTCAACATGCTATCTAGGTTGGTCATAACTTTCCTTCCAAGGAGTAAGCGTCTTTTAATTCATGGCTGCAGTCACCATCTGAGTGATTTTGGAGCCCAGAAAATAAAGTCTGACACTGTTTCCACTGTTTCCCCATCTATTTACCATGAAGTGATAGAACCAGATGCCATGATCTTAGTTTTCTGAATGTTGAGCTTTAAGCCAACTTTTTGACTCTCCTCTTTCACTTTCATCAAGAAGCTTTTTAGTTTCTCTTCACTTTCTGCCATAAAGGGTGGTGTCATCTCCATATCTGAGGTTATTGAAATTTCTCCTGGCAATCTTGATTCCAGCTTGTGCTTCTTCCAGCAGAGCATTTCTCATGATGTACTCTGCATAGAAGTTAAATAAGCAGGGTGACAATATACAGCCTTGACATACTCCTTTTCCTATTGGGAACCAGTCTGTTGTTCCATGTTCAGTTCTGTTGCCTCCTGACTTGCATACAGGTTTCTCAAAAGGCAGGTCAGGTGGTCTGGTATTCCCATCTCTTTCACAGTTTTCCACAGTTTACTGTGATCCACACAGTCAAAGGCTTTGGCATAGTCAAGAAAGCAGAAATAGATGTTTTTCTGGAACTCTCTTGTTTTTTTTGATGATCCAGCAGATGTTGGCCATTTGATCTCCGGTTCCTCTGCGTTTTCTAAAATCAGCTTGAACATCTGGAAGTTCATGGTTCAGATATTGCTGAAACCTGGCTTGGAGAATTTTGAGCACTGCTTTACTAGCATGTGAGATGAGTGCAATTGTGTGGTAGTTAGAGCATTCTTTGGCATTGCCTTTCTTTGGGATTGGAAAGAAAACTGACCTTTTCCAGTCCTGTGGCCACTGCTGAGTTTTCCAAATTTGTTGGGATATTGAGTGCAGCACTTTCACAGCATCATCTCAGGATTTGAAATAGCTCCACTGGAATTCCATCACCCTCACTATTTTTGTTCGTAGTAATGCTTTCTAAGGCCCACTTGACTTCACATTCCGGGATATCTGGCTCTAGGTTGAGTGATCACACCATCGTGATTATCTTGGCCATGAACACCTTTTTTGTACAGTTTTTCTGTGTATTTTGCCACCTCTTCTTAACATCTTCTGCTTCTGTTAGGTCCATATCATTTCTGTCGTTTATTGAGCCCATATTTTCATGAAATGTTCCCTTGGTATCTCTAATTTTCTTGAAGAGATCTCTAGACTTTCCCATCATGTTGTTTGCTTCTATTTCTTTGCATTGATAGCTGAGGAAGCCTTTCTTATCTCTTCTTGCTATTCTTTGGAACTCTGCATTCAGATGCTTATATCTTTCCTTTTCTCTTTTGCTTTTTGCTTCTCTGCTTTTCACAGCTATTTGTAAGGCCTCCTCAGACAGTCATTTGCTTTTTTGCATTTCTTTTCTATGGGGATGGATGGTCTTGATCCCTGTCTCCTGTACTATGTCATGAACCTCCGTCCATAATTCATCAGGCACTCTGTCTATCAGATCTAGTCCCTTAAGTCTATTTCTCACTTCCAATGTATAATCATAAGGGATTTGATTTAGGTCATACCTGAATGGTCTAGTGGTTTTCCTTACTCTAATTTAAGTCTGAATTTGACAATAAGGAGTTCATGATCTGAGCCACTGTCAACTCCTGGTCTTGTTTTTGTTGACTGTATAGAGCTTCTCCATCTTTGGCTGCAAAGAATATAATCAATCTGACTTCAGTGTTGACCATCTGGTGATGTCCATGTGTAGAGTCTTCTCTTGTGTTTTTGGAAGAGGGTGTTTGCTATGACTAGTGCATTTTCTTGGCAAAACTCTATTAGTCTTTGTCCTGCTTCATTCCATACTCCAAGGCCAAATTTTCCTGTTACTCCAGGTTTTTCTTGACTTCCTACCTTTGCAGTCCAGTCCACTATAATGAAAAGGATATCTTTTTTGCGTGTTAGTTCTAAAAGGTCTTGTAGGTTTTCATAGAACCTTTCAACTTCAGCTTCTTCAGCATTACTGGTTGGGGCATAGACTTAGATTACTGTGATACTGAGTGGTTTTCCTTGGAAACAAACAGAGATCATTTTGTCGTTTTTGAGATTGCTTCCAAGTACTGCATTTCAGACTCATTTGTTGACCATGATGGCTACTCCATTTCTTCTAAGGGATTTCTGCCACAGTAGTAGATATAATGGTCATCTGAGTTAAATTCACCCATTCCAGTCCATTCTAGTTCTCTGATTCCTAGAATGTCGACGTTCACTTTTGCTATCTCCTATTTGACCACTTCCAATTTTCCTTGATTCATGGACCTAACATTCCAGATTCTTAAGCAATATTGCTCTTTACAGAAATATTGCTCTTTACAGTATCCGACAGCTTCTATCACGTCCACAACTGGGTATTGTTTTTGCTTTTGCTCCATCCCTTCATTCTTTCTGGAGTTATTTTTCCACTGATCTCCGGTAACATATTGGGCACCTACTGACCTGGGGAGTTCCTCTTTCAGTATCCTATCATTTTGCTTTTTCATACTGTTCATGGGGTTCTCAAGGCAAGAATACTAAAGTGGTTTGCCATTCCTTTCTCCAGTGGACCACATTCTGTCAGACCTCTCCACCATGACTCGCCTGTCTTTGGTGGCCCCATGAGCATGGCTTTGTTTCATTGAGTTAGACAAGGCTGTGGTCCTAGTGTGATTCGATTGACTAGATTTTGTGATTATGTTTCAGTGTGTCTGCCCTCTGATGCCCTCTTGCAACACCTACCATCTTACTTGGGTTTCTCTTACCTTGGAAGTGAGGTATCTCCTCACGGCTGCTCCAGCAAAGTGCAGCCGCTGCTCCTTACCTTGGACGAGGGGTATCTCCTCACCACCGTCCCTCCTCACCTTGAACATGGAATAGCTCCTCTAGGCCCTCCTGTGCCCGAGCAGCCATTTCTCCTTTAAGTTGCACTAAAGATTGGCAATAAAATTCTTCATGCAATAAAATATACTCAAATAAATGGAATATTATTAGATAGGAAATACTGCTATTTTAATTATGTCAGTAATTCCTAATTTTTCTAAAAATATTCAGTGCAATCTTAAAAACTATCAAAACAAGAAATTTCATGAAAAATTCAAAGTATCCTGAAATCCACATGAAAGAGAGTTCTTAAATGAGCTAAGTTAATTTTAAAGAAGAATATATCGAAATTGTGTACCTTATCAATATCAACACTAATGATAACTTATGCAATGCTAATAATATTTGACATTGTCACAGTGATAGACAAATAGATCAATGGAATAGAATTGGGAAAAAAGATGCAGATCCACATAAGTATGGAAATTATATATGACAGGGGTGATACTATAAACCATTGTGGAAGGGAAGCATAAATATAAGGTGCTCCAGAAAGCATCATACTTATGATTGAAATGTTCAATTCCTACTAAAATTAGGAATGAGATAAGATGTCTGGTAAAAGAGATTTTATTTAAATATGTACCACATGACTGAGCCACTGAACTGAACTGAACTGACAAGATTTTAAAAAAGTAAATAAAGGATAAAGATAAAATGAAACAGAAGAATGAATCTCATTTAACAGCAAATGATATGATTTGTTGTACAAATATCTTGAAAGTATGTGAGTGAATTTTTAGAATGAGTAATAAAATTCAGCAAATTTGCTGCTTATCAACATTAAACAAAATTTTAATACTAATAAAACTATTATATGACAACTTGGAATAAATATGATAATAATTGTGCAAGAATTACATGGAAAGTTATTAAACTTTATTAAAAGATCTTAAAAGATAAAGGTCATAGAAATATTTACTGTGTCAATGTTTGGGAAGTCTCAATATGATAAAAATATTATCTCCA
>SJYQ01002685.1:396222-414659 GCA_006410935.1 Redunca redunca
ATTGATTTTTCTCCCTTTGTTTCTTGATGAGTCTGGCTATTGGTTTGTCAATTTTATTTATCCTTTCAAAGAACCAGCTTTCGGCTTTGTTGATTTTTGCTATGGTCTCTTTTGTTTCTTTTGCATTTATTTTTGCCCTAATTTTTAAGATTTCTTTCCTTCTACTAACTCTGGGGTTCTCCATTTCTTCCTTTTCTAGTTGCCTTAGGTGTAGAGTTAGGTTATTTCTTTGACTTTTTTCTTGTTTCTTGAGGTATGCCTGTATTGCTACGAACTTTCCCCTTAGCACTGCTTTTATAGTATCCCACAGGTTTTGGGTCGTTGTGTTTTCATTTTCATTTGTTTCTCTGCATACTTTGATTTCTTTTTTGACTTCTTCTGTGATTTATTGGTTATTCAGAAGCGTATTGTTCAGCCTCCATATGTTGCAATTTTTAATAGTTTTTCTCCTGTAATTGAGATCTAATCTTAATGCATTATGGTCAGAAAAGGTGCTTGGAATAATTTCAATTTTTTTGAATTCATCAAGGTTAGATTTATGGCCCAGGATGTGATCTATCCTGGAGAAGGTTTCGTGAGAACTTGAGAAAAAGGTGTAATTCATTGTTTTGGGGTGAAATGTCCTATAGATATCAATTAGGTCTAACTGGTCTATTGTAGCATTTAAAGTTTGTGTTTCTTTGTTAAGTTTCTGTTTATTAGATCTATCCATAGGTGTGAGTCGGGTATTAAAGTCTCCCACTATTATTGTGTTATTGTTAATTTCCCCTTTCATACTTGTTAGCATTTGTCTTACATATTGTGCTGCTCCTATGCTGGGTGCATATACATTTATAATTTTATATCTTCTTCTTGGATTTATCCTTTGATCATCAAGGTTCTTCTTTGAAGACAAAACAAAACACAGAAATGTCCCCTTCCTTATCCTTCCCAAATTTATGTAATATGATTAAATTCCATTTGCTATAAATCATAAAGTTTATCTGCCAATCCACATAGGTAGACTATATCCTTGGAAGAAGGAGGGGGACATAAGTAACAGAAATATCTCAATTTAAAAATTAATTTAATTCTTGTTTCAATTCTAATGAGAGGGTAACATACAGAAAGGCCAGGGGTCTCCAGAAGGAGGAAATAGGCTGCAAGTGTCAGACAATTTTTTCTCTCTCCCTTAAGCAGCAGCAGGAAGCAAATTACAAGTTTCAAATTTTTTTCTCTTAAAATTCTGTGTTGTCTTGATGATACCTGGTTCCACCTGAATTTAACTTTTCTCAAACTTTGAGCTAACCAATGAATTTTTTTTATGGAAATGTTTTTCTTAAGTTATGTTAATGAAACTATGTATTTGCTTTGGAATTTGGTTTTCTTCAAAATGGTTCCACCTAAGACTAACATTTTTTCTTTTCACAAATCTTGGGTTGATAATAGCTCAACAAATCAGTATTCATATCAAATTGTTTTATGGCTGAGGGATGACACACCTCCTCGTGCCACCCATCTCAAAAATGCATATTGTGGGAGAGGGGCTTGGTGAAACTCCATCAGTGTTGAGGTGTCTCTCTTATCTGATTAATAGCTTTCAACAAACAGAAAACATCAGACTAAAGACTAGCATAGGAGGCACTCTTTCTGCCCCCTTCTGATGTCTGTGTCAGAAGCTTTCTCTATCTTTTTTATACTTTAATAAAATTTTATTACACAAAAGCTCTGAGCAATCTAGCCTCATCACTGGCCCCAGTTTGAATTCCTCTCCTCCAGAGGCCAAGAATCCCAGTGTCTTTCACTTCTCAACAACAACTTTCACTAATCAATCTAAATACTAATATTATCAAACTAATGCTATGATATTTGCAATAACATTTGTGTTTCATAGATAAGAAAACTGAGACTTAGACTCAATAATTTGACCAAGATGGCAAATGGCAGAGCTGAAACTCAAAACTTTTTCATAATTATGAATTGGTCATCATAATCATTAAGTGAAATAATGGATATTTGGTGTCAACAGCTTTAATCATGTGTGCTTGGCACCAAGCTAGGTGGACTCACCTCTCACTCTTTTCCCAGCAGGGAATGTAACTCATAATGTTCTTAATACGCAGGGTCATAAGGGGCTGTATCAGCATGGGTGGATGACAAACTCACCTCAACTCAGACACACAAGGCTTCCAATATTCTTCCAGGACCCTCTTCTGGAACATACCCCAAAGTATATCCAGCAACCCTGATCTCAGCACAATGCCAGCTCTGGGGACTAAATGTTCTACTTTGCTAAATCTCTGTTTTTGGTTTCTTCAATAAAGTCCATTTCTTTTTCATCAGTTCTTTCTGTGAGTTAGGATTTTTGGCTTCAGTCAAAGCACATAGCATGTTGAGAACTTGGTGAATTCTTGATGCATGTTGGAAGTCAGGGTAACTTGTAAAAAATTGTTAATATTGTCAAAATGAATTATTAACTGGTATTTTTTAACCTCTGTTTTACTTTTGCTATGATTCTAAGTATTTTCTTGAACTCTTTTCTATGCTGAGAAAGTCTTCCTTACTTCTCTCTCTCCCCAGAAAACTCTTAAAACATTATTAAAACCCAGCTGAAGTTTCCTCTCTAACTTCCCCCCGGGTGAATTTAAATGCCTACTTTTCTGTGTGACTATTGTATGCCCTACATGGTAATATCTCACAATGTTCTATGTAAATACAATGAGTCCCCTAGGCTGTGAGTGCCCTCTGGTAGAAGTATGTAGACTTTCTGGATTAAAAGTAGAAAGGTAGCCTCTAACCAATATAATGCATTTGTTTTTCTTTTAACCCTTTAACAATTTTATTTAAACCTTCATTTATTAAAATTCTTAATCCTGTGTGTTACATACAAGAAATTAAAGCATTTATGACAAAACTCATTGATGTGTAAAACTTTCTTCCCAATGTTTTAAATTGTCCTTAAAAATAGGGTTTTGTAGTTACTTTAAAGATTCCTCGTGAAACTCCTTTTAGTGATCTTTTAGAATGAATGTATTTTCTCTAAAAATACAAAAGTCGTTACTTTCTCTAGACTGGTAGCATTTTGGAATAATAAATATGGAATGTTTAACTCTGGGTATACATTATGCTCTTTGCCATGGCTCTGGCATAGTATGTGTTAATATATTAATTTTCTTCAAATCCACTCCAGTACTATCTGAAATATATTCCACCTCTTTGGAAGAACAAAAATTTACTTTTAACTTATGGCAATAGGTGGGATAGCATTTGTCTTTTCATTATTTGAATAAGCATTATTATTTTGAGCAAATACTTGAGGTTGTCAAATAAAAAGTAAGAAAATAAAAACAGTGGGTGAGCACTGAGTATATATACAAAAGATAAACAGATGATAGACAAAGAGATTCAGGTTTTGATATTTCAAATATAATGATCATAATTATCACTGGAACATGATTTTTTGAAATGGTGAAAGATCCTTTCTAAATTAAAAAAAAAAAATGAAGTACAGTATTCCCTAGATTTATAGGCAGCTGGGGCTCCCCTTGTAGCTCAGCTGGTAAAGAATCCACCTGCAATGCAGGAGAACTCAGTTCGATTCCTGGATCCAGAAGATCCCTTGAAAATGGGATATTCATTGACTTCCCTGTTGACTCAGATGGTACAGAATCTGGCTGCAATGCAGGAAACCTGGATTCGATCCTTGGGTTGGGACAATTCTCTGGAGGAGGACATGGCAACTCACTCTGGTACTCTTTTCTGGAGAATCCCCATGCACAGAGTAGCCTGGTGGGCTAGACTCCATGGGATTGCAAAGAGCTGGACATGACTGAGTGACTAAGGACAGCATAGCACAGGCAGTTGCCTTTCTGAAAATTTATTGTATATTAAAATAATTCCAAAAATATTAATTGTATATATAACAGAGTTAGATTACATATGTACTTTTTAGAGATTTTTTTAAGACATTTCTTCCTTTTGGATACAGCCTTGAGCCAGGACATATTGCTTGGCTGGACTAAGGCCTTCAGTTCAGTTCAGTTCAGTCGCTCAGTCATGTCCGACTCTTAGCGACCCCTGTGACCCCATGAATCACAGCACGCCAGGCCTCCCTGTCCATTACCAACTCCCAGAGTTCACTCAGACTCATGTCCATCGAGTCAGTGATGCCATCCAGCCGTCTCATTCTCTGTCGTCCCCTTCTCCTCGTGCCCCCAATCCCTCCCAGCATCAGAGTCTATTTCCAATGGCCAAAGTACTGGAGTTTCAGCTTTACCATCATTCCTTGCAAAGAAATCCCAGGGCTGATCTCCTTCAGAATGGACTGGTTGGATCTCCTTGCAGTCCAAGGGATTCTCAAGAGTCTTCTCCAACACCACAGTTCAAAAGCATTAATTCTTTGGTGCTCAGGTTTCTTCACAGTCCAACTCTCACATCCATACATGACCACAGGAAAAACCATAGACTTGACTAGACGGACCTTTGCTGGCGAAGTAATATCTCTGCTTTTCAACATGCTATCTAGGTTGGTCATAACTTTCCTTCCAAGGAGTAAGCGTCTTTTAATTTCATGGCTGCAGTCATCATCTGCAGTGATTTTGGAGCCCCAAAAATAAAGTCTGACCCTGTTTCCACTGTTTACCCATCTATTTTCCATGAAGTGATGGGAACGGATGCCATGATCTTCATTTTCTGAATGTTGAGCTTTAAGCCAACTTTTTCACTCTCCTCTTTCACTTTCATCAAGAGGCTTTTGAGTTCCTCTTCACTTTCTGCCATAAGGGTGGTGTCATCTGCATATCTGAGGTGATTGACATTTCTCCCGGCAATCTTGATTCCAGCTTGTGTTTCTTCCAGTCCAGCGTTTCTCATGATGTACTCTGCATAGAAGTTAAATAAGCAGGGTTACAATATACAGCCTTGACATACTCCTTTTGATATTTGGAACCAGTCTGTTGTTCCATGTCGAGTTTTAACTGTTGCTTCCTGACCCGCATATAGGTTTCTCAAGAGGCAAGTCAGGTGGTCTGGTATTACCATCTCTTTCAGAATTTTCCACAGTTTATTGTGATCCACACAGTCAAAGGCTTTGGCATAGTCAAGAAAGCAGAAATAGATGTTTTTCTGGAACTCTCTTGCTTTTTCCATGATCCAGAGGATGTTGGCAATTTGATCTCTGGTTCCTCTGCCTTTTCTAAAACCAGCTTGAACATCAGGAAGTTCACGGTTCATGTATTGCTGAAGCCTGGCTTGGAGAATTTTGAGCATTACTTTACTAGCGTGTGAGATGACTGCAATTGTTCAATAGGTTGAGCATTCTTTGTCATTGCCTTTCTTTGGAATTGGAATGAAAACTGACCTTTTCCAGTCCTGTGGCCACTGCTGAGTTTTCCAAATTTGCTGGCATATTGAGTGCAGCACTTTTACAGCATCATCTTTCAGGATTTGAAATAGCTCCACTGGAATTCCATCACCTCCACTAACTTTGTTCATAGTGATGCTTTCTAAGGTCCACTTGACTTCACATTCCAGGATGTCTGGCTCTAGGGGAGTGACCACACCATCATGATTATCTTGGTCTTGAAGATCTTTTCTGTACAGTTCTTCTGTGTATTCTTACCACTTCTCAATATCTTCTGCTTCTGTTAGGTCCATACCATTTCTGTCCTTTATCGAGCCCATCTTTGCATGAAATGTTCCCTTGGTACCTCTAATTTTCTTGAAGAGATCTCTAGTCTTTCCCATTCTGTTGTTTTCCTTATTTTCTTTGCATTGATTGCTGAGGAAGGCCTTCTTATCTCTCCTTGCTATTCTTTGGAACTCTGCATTCAGATGCTTATATCTTTCCTTTTCTTATTTGTTTTTTTGCTTCACTTCTTTTCACAGCTATTTGTAAGGCCTCCCAGACAGCCATTTTGCATTTCTTTTCCATGGGGATGGTCTTGATCCCTGTCTCCTGTACTATGTCATGAACCTCCATCCATAGTTTATCAGGCACTCTATCAGATCTAGTCCCTTAAATCTATTTCTCACTTCCAATGTATAATCATAAGGGATTTGATTTAGGTCATACCTAAATGGTCTAGTGGTTTTCCCTACTTTCTTCAATTTAAGGCCTTACATGGCCTTATAGCCAAGAATCCTCGTGCAGTGGACAAACACTGTAGAGGCTTTTGTGTTTATTGTAAACAGACTTTTCACTTACATCAAGACATTTTAAAGTTTTCCATTGCTGCTGTTGTTCAGTTGCTAAGTTGTGTCCAATTCTTTGTGACTCTGTTACCTGCATCATGCCAGGCTTCCCTGTTCTTCACTATCTCCCAGAGTTAGTAAAGTCTTTCCATAGGTTGAAGAATTTTTCATCATTTAAAATTTGCCATAGAAGAAAAAATTCTTTATAATGCTGGAATTTTCTGCTCACTGCAGTGTTACTTGCATCACTGTTTACTGCACATTTAACTTCAATAGCCCCTCTCATGGTCAATTAAAACATACACAGATCTCTAAAACATTCTATATGGCGGTAACACACCCATTAAGAACCACTGGTTTAACCCTCACTTCACTGGGAGATCTCTTGGTAGTGAGGTCTTTAAATAGGAGAAAAAATGTCATTAAGTGGCACACCTTGGACTTGTCTTGCTCTCACTTGAGCTTCACAACATTCCAGGCAATTGGAAGAAGAGATGTTATTACTAACTTAAAAATGAGAATGACTTAGTTAACATCATGAGAGCAGAGAGTTTCAGAGTCCTGATAAAATCCCTATTATCCTGAAAGGAAGTTAGGTCTGGTAGTGTTTCCTTATACAATATCCTTTTAGGCATAAACTACTCAGATCTAAACACCTTAGCCAAGGACCCTACTCAGTTCCTGGCTGTCCAGACTCACTCTACTAAGGAATGTTTTTAATTCAACTGTTATCTTGCTTTAAGATTTGTTTATGTGTTTTAATATAATCACCTAGCTTGCTTGTTTATAAACTGATATTCCCAATTATTGATAATTGTTAGCACAGTAAACCAATGCAGTGAAAACTGTTCTTACTTTTGTATTTCAAAGAAAAGGCAGCTGTGGCTGTTGCTGTGTATTTTGGCTGATGGTAACTGAGAACGCTAATGATTTGATTCAGTTAGCATAAGATTTATGATCACATCCTTGTTTTAATTTCACACTCCCCTTATGCCAAATATTACTTTAAAATGTTTTCTCCCCCATATTTGAATTGGTTTATTGCTTACTCACTATCCAGCAAGAATTAATTAATGTAATCATTTTTCATTCACTCAACAGCTTTTTTTTAATTGCACTCTTCCTAGAGAAATAAGGATACATATAGTTCTGAAGACACAGTCCCACCTCACAAGGAAAGTGTGGTCTTGAAGAAAAGATGAAAGAATAAACAATAAAGTGCACAGAATGGGCACTTAAACTAGTTTGAAAAGTTTCAAAAAGTCTTCTCGGAGGAAATGACATCTACTGAGATCATAACAATGAATTGGATTATCCTGATAAAGAAGGAATTATGAAGGATTTATTCACAAAGACAAATTATTTGCAAAGATCCAGAATATGCATCTGATGGATTCCAGAAAGCTCAGCAGAACTGAAGGGGAAGAGGCTGAGAGATGAAGCTAGGGCCACAAAGTATATTCATCATGACTCGTTTTATGTGGTATGTCAAAAAGAACGTTGGGATTTGTTCGTAAGCTATGGTGACATGAATATAAAGCAGTTAGATTTTTGTATCATAAATCTCAATTTGGCTGGATTGTGGAGATTGTAATGCAGAAGCTTGGGTTAGAAGGACAAGATATTAATAATTATAGTATGAAAATAATACAAATAAGAAATGAGAGCAGCCCAATTTGCAAGAGCCTTAGCAGATGTTAAGAAGAGAGAAGCAACAGGATATGGTGTTTGACTAGATGAAGGTTTTGTTGTGCTTAAGGGAAAGGGAAGGAAGGAAAGAAAGAAGGATGAAAAGCAGATCTTTTATATAACGAGAAAGATAGAGAGAAATGCCTTCCCTGATGTAGGAAGTCCAGGCAAAATTGAGAAGAATTGTTGTCAGTTCAGTTCAGTCTCTCATTCATGTCTAAGTCTTTGTAGCCCCATGAACTGTGGCACACCAGGCTTCTCTGTCCATCATGAGCTCCCAAAGCTTGCTCAAACTCATGTCCAAGTTGGTGATGCCATCCAATAATCTCATCAACTGTCGTCCACTTCTCCTGCCTTCAGTCTTTCCCAGTATCAGGGTCCTTACAAATGAGTCAGTTCTTCCCATCAGGTGGCCAAAATATTGGAGTTTTAGCTTCAGCACCAGTCCTTCCAATGAATATTCAGGACCGATTTCCTTTAGCATGGACTGGTAGGATCTCCTTGCAGCCCAAGGGACTCTCAAGAATCTTCTCCAACACCAGAGTTCAAAAGCATCAATTCGTTGGTACTCAGCCTTTTTTTATAGTCCAACTCTCTCATCCATACATGACTATTGGAAAAACCATAACTTTGACTAGATGGACATTTGTCGGCAAAGTAATGTCTCTGCTTTTTAATATGCTGTCTAGGTTTGTCATGGCTTTTCATCAAAGAAGCAAGCGTCTTTTAATTTCATGGCTGCAGTTACCATCTGCAGTGATTTTAGAGTCCAAAATAATAAAGCCTCTCACTGTTTCCATTGTTGCCCCATCTATTTTCCATAAAGTGATGGGACCAGATGCCATGATCTTAGTTTTCTTAATGTTGAGTTTTAAGCCAACTTTTTCACTCTCCTCTTTCACTCTTATCAAGCAGCTCTTTAGTTCTTCTTAGCTTTCTGCCATAAGAGTGGTGTCATCTATATATCTGAGGTTATTGATATTTCTCCCAGCAATCTCGATTCCAGCTTGTGCTTCATCCAGCCCAGCATTTAACATGATATACTCTGCATATAAGTTAAATAAGCAGGATGACAGTATGCAGCCTTGAGATACTCCTTTCCTTATTTGGAACCAGTCTGTTTTTCCAAGGCCAGTTCTAACTCTTGCTTCTTGACCTGTATACAGATTTCTCAGGAGGCAGGTAAGGTGGTCTGCTATTCCCATTCTTTTAAGATTTTCCACAGTTTGTCATGATCTATACAATCAAAAGCTTTGGTGTAGTCAATAATAATTCCAGATATTTTTCTGGAATTCTCTTGCTTTTTCGGTGATGCAATGGATGTTGGAAATTTGATCTCTGGTTCCTCCACCTTTTCTAAATCCATTTTGAACATCTGGAGGTTCTCAGTTTATATACTGTTGAAACCTGGCTTGAAGAATTTTGAGCATAACTTTACTAGCGTGTGAGATGAGTGTAATTGTGAGGTAGTCTGAACACTCTTTGGCATTGCCTTTCTTTGGGATTGGAATGAAAACTGACCCTTTCCATTCCTGTGGCCACTGCTGAGTTTTCCAAATTTGCTGGCATTTTGAGTGCAGCACTTTCATACAATCATCTTTTAGGATTTGAAATAGCTCCACTGGAATTCCATCACCTCCATTAGCTTTGTTCATAGTGATGCTTCCTAAGGCCCACTTGACTTCCCATTCCAGGTCTGGTTCTAAGTGATCACATCACTATGGACAGAGCTTCATGACCTTGTACTGGGGGCAGTGATCAAGACCATCCTGAAGAAAAAGAAATGCAAAAAAGGCAAAATGGCTGTTTGAGGAGGCCTTACAAATAACTGAGAAAAGAAGAGAAGCCAAAGACAAAGGAGAAGAGGAAAGATATATCCCATTTGAGTGCAGAGTTCCAAAGAATAGCACGGATATATAAGAAAGACTTCCTCAGTGATCAATGCAAAGAATTGTGGTGAATTCGTGTAAGTTGAGTCTGAGGTGCCTGTGCAATTGGATGTAGGGATGTGGGGCCCCAGCAAGAGGTCCTGAGTAGAGATGTGCTTTTGAAGGTGTTGTTTCTTTACATTAGGATGTAAACAATTTAATGTCAGCTCACAAACTCATAGTTAAGAGTTTAGAATTGAAACGTGAATGCCTTTGGGTTCAAATTATGAATCAACACTTTCTAATTTTATGACCTTGCACAAATTGCTTAACTTTTCTGTGTTTTAGTTTTCTCATCTGTAAAACATTTGTTATCATAATATCTACCTGAATGTTCTTTTGAGTTATTACCTATAATACATTTAATAATACCTGACCTATAATAGCCCATGGATCAAGAAGCCTGGAGGGCTGCAGTCCATGGGATCACAAAAGAGTTGGACATGACTTAGTGACTAAGTGACAACAATGACTTATAATCATGACTAAAAATCTTACTTATGTACAAGAAATGTAGCTTTGTGTGTCTATAACTCTACTCTGACGTCTATCTAGTACTTTGAATAGTGTCTGGCACATAAGAAGAGTTAATAATAACTATTGAAGAATAAACGAGCTACATACTAGTATGAAATTCTACTGTGGAAGTGGGGCAAAATCTTCATCTCCCTCACACTTCCCTCCAATTTCTTTGAAGATATATCTGAATTCCTTACTGTGTATAGTGTGTGCATATGTGCTAAAGTCATTCCAGTTATGTTTGACTCTTTGCAACCCTATGACTCTTCTGTCCATGGAATTCTCCAGGCAAGAATACTGGAGCGGGCTGCCATGTCCTCATCCAGTGGATCTTCCTGACCCGGATATCAAATCTGCCTGGGTTGTTGGTTCTTTACCACTAGTGTCACCTGGGAAGCCCAGTAAGTATTGTATTGGGACATCAAAGCAAAGATGGATACAAGATGAAACTAGTCCTCAAAAAAATGTGCCAGAAGCAATGTACTGCCAGGTCTAGATAGCTTCCTCTCACCCTTTATTCTACTGGGTTGCCATGAGGCATAGCTAGTTTTCACTTATACTTACTCATTTGTTTATAATGCAGTAATGCAGTAAAGAAAAAAAAAAAAAAAAGACTGTCTTGTGCAGTTTGCTGGACCTTAGTACCCTGACCAGGGATTGGATCCATGCCACCTGAAATGGAAGCCCAGAGTTTTAACCACTGGATAGCCAAGGAGGTCCTTTTTGTTGTTTAGTCATGTGTAACTCTTCGTGATCCCATGGAATGCAGCACATCAGGCATCGCTGTCTCTCTGCAGTAAATATTAACTGTGCATCTATAATGTGATTGGCATGCTCTGCAACTGGAGAAATAGAGAAAAGAGAAAGTGCCTGTCCTTGTGGAATCTACATTCACATTCTCTCTTCTGTTCACATGGTCACTTTAGATTCAGACACTCCATCTAGTTTCACTTTTCTGTAGTGTGGGGTACCCTTGGCTGCTACTGGAACATTCTGACATAGAGGAATCTTTGCTGAATTTGTCCATGGACCTTCTGGCTGGAAGAGTCACCAGACTTTTTCTCTTTTTGGGTTTTACTACTGCCTTTTGCTTTGTGTAGGGTTCTCTGCTCATTCACTTACCTTTCTTTTCCTCACTTTATCTGAGAAGACATTTTTTTGTCTAAGTTGGATAGAAGCACTAGTCTCTTCCCACTTGTTCCTCCAGATGTTTCCATATATATTGAAAATACTAAGTTTCCTGAAGCTCTTGAAACAGAAAAAGCAAAGGCTTGCAGGCACTTCTGTGGCCTGCCTACCATGTCTCTTTCTAGAGTAAACACACTCAAGGCCACTCTCTTCCTGGAAGGACATGGGAAGAAAAGAAGCATACACACTCATTGCTTTATGCTTCAGAACATTATTCTGTGTCAGTATAGATAACAACTTGAAGTATGAATGTAGATGAGATTATTACTTCATTAGAAATCAAGTTCAGGTTTACTAAAAATCACTGCAGATGGTGACTGCAGCCATGAAATTAAAAGATGCTTACTCCTTGGAAGAAAAGTTATGACCAACCTAGACAGCATATTAAAAAGCAGAGATATTACTTTGCGAACAAAGGTCCGAGTAGTCAGGACTATGTTTTTTCCAGTAGTCATGTATGGGTGTGAGAGCTGGACTGTGAAGAAAGCTGAGTGCCGAAGAATTGATATCTTTGAACTGTGGTGTTGGAGAAGACTCTTGAGAGTCCCTTGGGCTGCAAAGAGATCCAACCAGTCCATTCTGAAGGGGATCAGCCCTAGGATTTCTTTGGAAGGAATGATGCTGAAGCTGAAACTCCAGTACTTTGGCCACCTCATGAGAAGAGTTGACTCATTGGAAAAGACTCTGATGCTGGGAGGGATTGGAGGCAGGAGAAGGGGACGACAGAGGATGAGATGGCTGGATGGCATCACCGACTTGATGGACATGAGTTTGAGTGAACTATGGCAGTTGGTGATGGACAGGGAGGCCTGGCATGCTGTGATTCATAGGGTCACAAAGAGTCGGACACCACTGGGCAATAGAACAGAAACAACAACAAGATTTGATTTACAATATAGTGTTAATTTTAGGTGCATGGCAAAGTGGTTCAGATACACATATCTTTTCCCAATTATTTTCCTATGTAGATTGTTACAGAATATTGATTAGAGTTCCCTGTGCTATACAAGAGATCCTTGTTTATAAAATAATCCTTGATTATTTTATATGTAGCAGTATGTATATGCTAGTTGTAAACTTAATTTATCCACCCACTACCACCTTTCCTGAAGGTATTTTCAGTTCTTAATCTGTCACTATCCATTTTTAGTCAAGCAAATTCTGACACTTTGCTATAGGCATACCTCAGAAATGTGGGTTCAGTTCTAGACCACTGCAATAAAGTAAATATAAAATATAGTGAGTCATATGAATTTCTTTGTTTCTCAGTGCATGTAAAGGTTATGCTTTTACTATATCTAATCTATTAAGGAACTTCCTTGTAGCTCATGCTGTAAAAAAATCTTCTTGCAATGCAGGAGACCTGGGTTCGATCTCTAGGTCAGGAAGGTCCTCTGGAGAAGGGGATGGCAACCCACTCCAGTATTCTTACTTGGTGAATCCTATGGACAGAGGAGCCTGGCAGACTACAGTCCATGGGCTTGCAAACAGTCAGACATGACTGAGCGATTAAGCACACAATCTATTTAAGTGTGCATATCTAAAAAATGTACATAGATTATTTTAAAATACTTCATTGCTAAAAAAATGCTAGCAATCATCTGAGCCTTCAGATAGCTTAATGATCAGGGTGATGGATGCTGAAAGTTGGGGTAGTTGTGGCAATTTCTTAAAATAAGATACAGTAGAGTTTTCAGATCGATTAACTCCTTTCACAAATGACTTTTCTGTAGCATGCAGTGCTATTTGATAACATTATATCCATAGCGAAACTTCTTTCAAAATTGAAATCAATCCTCTTGATACCTGACACTGCTTTATTAACTAAATTTAAGTGTTATTTTAAATCATTTGTTGTCATTTCTACAATGTTTACAGCGTCTTCACCAGGGCAGATTCCATCTCAAGAAATGTTCTCTATTCATTCCTAAGAAGCAACTGTTCATCCATTAAAGTTTTATCATAACAATGAAAAAATTCAAGCACATGTTCAGGTTCTGTTTTTATTTCTAATTCTTGCTATTTTCACCATATCTGCTGTTACTTCCTCCACTAAAGTCTAAAGCCCCTCAAAGTCATCCATGAGGGCTGGAATAAACTTTTCTCAAACTCCTGTTCATGTTAGTATTTTGAGCTCTTTCCATGAATCACAAATGTTCTTAAGGGCAAATAAAATGATCAAACCTTTCCAGACGGTTTTTAGTTGACTTTGACCAGATCTTTCATCTATAGATTAACAAAATATTTATTTCTTAAATAATAAAACTTGAAAGCAAAATTACTCAAACATCCATAAGTTACAAAATGGATCCTGTGTTCGCAGATATGAAAACAGCATTCATCTCATTGTACACCTCCACTGAAATACTTGGGAGACCAAAATAAAAGAGTTAGTCTCTTAGTCATATCAGACTCTGTGACCCTGTGGACTATAGCTCACCAGTCTCCTCTGTCCATGGATTTCTCCAGGCAAGTGGAGTGGATTATCATTTCCTTCTATGGGATATCTTCCTAATCCAGGGATCAAACCTGGGTCTGTTGCTTTGCAGGCAGATTCTTTATGGTCTGAGCCACCAGGGAGTGCATTGTCAATGGCAATAATTCTCTGAAAGTAATTCTGAGAAGTAGTTCTTAGCAGTGGGTTTAAAATTTTTTATAGAACACGTCGTAAAACTAGTTTCTATTTTTCCATTTACAGAGCACAGGCAGTGGGTATTTAGCATTAATATTTTTAATGGGCCTTAATATTTTTGAAATGGCAAATGAGCACTGGCTTTAACTTAAAGATACAAACTTCATTAGTTTGTGACTTCTCCTTAAGAAAAGGGTCAGCCTGTCCTTCGAGGATTTGAAGCCAGGCATTGGCTGCTCCTTTCTAGCTATGAAAGGCCTAGATGGGGAATGACCTGGCAGTCCAGTGGTTAAGACACATCATTTTAATTGCTTTGGGCCCAGGTTCAGTTCTTAAATCCCTGCTCAGGGAACTCAGATCCCACAAGTCATGAGATGTAGCATGGCCAAAAAATGTAAAATAAATAAATAAATTTATTTAAGAAAAAAGGCTTAAGTGGCATCTCCTTCCAATATAAGGAAAACTTGATCTACATTGACAATCTGCTGTTTAAAGTAGTAGCCATCTTCATTAATCATCTCAACTAAATATTCTGGATAAATTGCTGTAGTTTCTACATCTGCACTTGCTGCTTCACTTTGCATTGCTTTGTTATAGAGAAACCTTTCCTTGAACATCATGAGCCAACCTCTTCTGGCTTCAAATATTTCTTCTTCAGCTTCAGCTGCCTCACTACTCTCAGTCTTCACAGAATTGAAGAGAGTTAGGACCTTGCTCTGGATCAGGCTTTGGCTAAGGGAATGTTGTGGATAGTTTGATCTCCTATCCAGACCTCCAAAACTTTCTGCTTATCAACAATAAGGCTGTTTCACTTTCTTATAACTTGTACTTTCACTGGGATAGCACTCTTAATTTCCTTTAGTATTTTTTTTCTCTGCATTTATGACTTAGCAAACTGTTGGCACAAGAAGATGGTCTCATCTTTTGGCATGCTTTCCTCTCTGAGCTTAATCATTCCTAGCTTTTGATTTAAAATTAGAGATGTGATTATTCTTTTCAGTTGAACACTTAGAGGCAATTGTAGAGTAATGAACTAATTTAATTTCAATATTGTGTCTAATAAAATAGGGGACCCAAGGAGAGCGAAAGAGATGGGGGAACATTTGATCAGTGGAAAAGTCTGAACAGACACAACATTTATTAAGTTTGCTGTCTTATAAATAGGTGCAGTTTGTAGTGCCCTAAAACAATCATCACCAAGAAATATGAAAATAATGAAAAAGTTTGCAATATTGCCAGAATTAACAAAATATAAGGGCTTCCCTGATAGCTCAGTTGGTAAAGAATCTGCCTGCAATGAGGGAGACCCTGATTTGATTCCTGATTTGGGAAGATCTGCTGGAGAAGGGATAGGCTACACACTCCAGTATTGTTGGGCTTCCCTTGTGGCTCAACTGGCAAAGAATCCACCTGCAATGCAGGACACTAGGAAGACCAGGGTTATGTCCCTGAGTTGGTAATTTCTCCTGGAGAAAGGAAAGGCTACCCACTCTAGTATCTTGGCCTGGAGTGTTCCATGGACTCGTCCATGGGGTCACAAAGAGTTGGACACGACTGAGTGACTTTCACTTTTACTTCACCTTTCAACAAAATATAATAAAAGACAGAAACTGTATAGACAGGAAACAGTAAGAACAGATCGCAAAAATACACAGAAGGGCTACACAAAAAAGATCTTAATGACCCAGATAACCACGATAGTGTGATTGCTCACCTAGGCCAGAAGTCCTGGAATATGAAGTCAAGTGTGCCTTTGGAGCATCACTATGAACAAAGCTAGTGGAGCTGATGGAATTCCAGTTGAGTTACTTTAAATCCTAAAAGATGATGCTGTAGAAGTGTTGCACTCAATATGCCAGTAAATTTGGAAAACTCAGCAGTGGCCACAGGAATGGAAAAGGTCAGTTTTCATCACAATCTCAAAGGAGGGCAATGCCAAAGAATGTTCAACCTATGGCACAATTGCACTCATTTAACTTGCTATCAAGGTCATGCTCAAAATCCTTCAAGCTAGGCTTCAGCAGTATGTGAACTGAAAGCTTCCAGATGTACAAGCTGGATTTAGAAAAGGCAGAGGAACCAGAGATCAAAATTGCCAATATCCATTGGATCATTAAAAAAAAAAAACAAAAGGAATTCCAGAAAAACATCTACTTAGGCTTCATTGACTACACCAAAGCCTTTGACTGTGTGGATCACAACACACTGTGGAAAATTCTTAAAGAGATGGGAATACCAGACCAGGCCCATTCTTAAAGAGATGGGAATACCAGACCAAGAATTTCACAGATTCTTAAGAAATCTGTATGCAGATCAGGAAGCAACAGTTAGAACTGGACATGGAACAGTGGACTGATTCAAAATTAGGAAAGGAGTATGTCAAGGCTGCATATTGTCTCCCTGCTTATTTAACTTATATGCAGAGTACATCATGAGAAAAATGCCTGGTTGGATGAAGCACAAACTGGAATCAAGTTTGCCAGGAGAAATATCAATAACCTCAGATACACAGATGACATCACCCTTATGGCAGAAAGTGAAGATGAATTAAAGAGTCTCTTGATGAAGGTGAAAGAGGAGAGTGAAAACACTGAGTTAAAACTGAACATTCAAAAAACTAACATTATATCCTCTGGTCCCATTACCTCATGGGAAATGGATGAAGAAAAAAATGGAAACAGTGACAGACTTTATTTTCCTGGGCTCCAAAATCACTGCAGATGGTGACTCCAGCCTTGAATTTAAAAGATGTTTTTTTCTTGGAGGAAAAGTTATGACAAAAGACAGCATATTGAAAGCAGAGACGTTACTTTGCAAAAAAATGTCCGTATAGTCAAAGCTATGGTTTTTCCAGTAGTCATGTACGTATGTAAGGGTTGGACCATAAAGAAAACTGAGCTTGATGCTTTTTGAATTGATGCTTTTGAGCTATATTATTGGAGAAAACTATTGAGAATCCCTTGAACTCCAAGGAGATCAAACCAGTCAATCTTAAAGGAAATCAACCCTGTATATTCATTGGAGGCACAGATCCTAAAGCTAAAACTCCAATATTTAGGCCACCTGATACAAAGAGCTGACTCACTGGAAAAGACTGATGCTGGGAAAGACAGAAGGCCAGAGGAGAAGGGGATGACAGAGAACAAGATGGTTGGATGTCCAACTCAATGGACATGATTTTGAAAGACAGTGAAGAAGCCTGGCTAGCTGCAGTCCATGGGGTCACAATGATTTGGGCACCACTGAGTGAATGAACAGCAACAACAACAACTAAAATGTGACAAAGAGATACAAAGTGAGCAATACTATTGGAAAATATGATGCCAAAAAACTTGCTTGACTCAGTGTTACCACAAATCTTAAATGTGTAAAACATGTAATAAAGGGCAATAAAGTGAAATATAATAATATGAGGCATGTTAATCTCAGTTTTCGGAGGATTTTATATTTTCTTTTTTTTCAGAGCCATCATTTAAGAAATGCCACAGTAACGTTCAAGATAATTTATAGGCTTTTCCTTCTATAAATGAGATAGTCAGGTTGCTTGCAAAAATTATAACCAATTATAGCAAAGCTAGAACTAGAACCTAGAGCCCCTGCTTCTAGTTGAAGACAGATAAACTAGACCTTGGTTCTTCCTGGAGCACAGCCGTATATGAGATCACTGAACCATACTCCAGGCCTGGATGCTGAATGGGGAAGGAATGGTTCAAAAAGACAGTTAAAACTCTTGGTGGTGCTAGTGTTGGGCTGCCTCTTCCTGCAGTGTGATTTTTGCTGTATTCTTCTACTCTGCAGAGATACCCAATACTTTTTCAGAAAACATTTTTTTCTTATTAGAGTAGCCAGAATAAATTTCTACTGTTCATGATCAAGAAATACAGTTAATACAAAGCATATAATCTTTGTTTATTGAATAACCTCTGGCTTATCAAACAGCCTTAGTATTTGTTGATGTCACTGCTTGGTTTTGGGGGAGCAGGTGTTATGAATTATTGACTTTCTTTATTTTCATCCAATAGCAAATATCATATTTTCCATTTATGTGTGTGTGTGTATTTCCCAGAAGGTAGCTTCAGTACATCATAACATACTTCTAATTTTTAACTTTATCCATATCTTATTTCTTGGAAGATAGTGAAGGCTCAGTCAAAAATTGTTGTGACTTTAACTCAGATAAGCATTTCAAGAATAAATAAGCTATTTTAATATAACTCTTAGATAATTTTGGTTGGTAGAGTTTTTTATTTACCTGTCTTTGCTTTTAAAGAAGAGATTATTCATGTGGCACAAGATTTTTTTTTTTTTTT